>JAUZSZ010000075.1:36186901-36197013 GCA_034780575.1 Labeobarbus marequensis | reverse complement strand
TTTTTGCACCCTCAGATTCCAGATTTTCAAATAGTTGTATCTCAGCCAAATATTCTCCTATCCTAACAAACCATACACAGATGGAAGGATTATTTATTCAGCTTTCAGATGATGTATAAATCTCAATTTCAAAAAATTGACCCTCATGACTGGCTTTGTGGTCCAGGGTCACATATGTGTACTGTGTGGTATTTATAAGGTATTTGTTGCATGACATACAGTATATGATACGGTTTGAGGAGTTCAGGGATGTACAGACGATGAAGCTTTATTAATGTGTATGGATAGCCAAAAGAGTATGGAAGCTGGTGTCAGCAGAGGCAATTTGAACAGAATGCCCTTTGAATGGGTTAACCTTTACCAAAGAACCAATGTCAGCAATGTATAGCAGCAGTTGTTAACATTACATCCACTTTATGATCTCTAATAGTGACCCGAATGACTTACCAAAGATGCTGTAAAAAATGCTGTTACTGAATGTGTTAAAAAAAGTATTTGTGAAGGTTTGTTTTTCTTCTCCATAAAAACAAATATTCAAGCCTACAGCCAAAGCTATATATACATACATAGCTATATATACTTAGCTAAAAGACAAACAAGGATATCTGAAATAAAATTAAGTCATCTTTGGTTTCATACATTTTTGTTATGATTTGCTGACTTTTCCTTACATCTTGAGTCTATGCAGTTGTATTCATTTTTTATCATTATGATAAATAAACAAATAAATAAATAAATAAATATTAAAGGTAAACAGTATTTTGTACAAATATTATCATTTTTAAATTATGTTTTAATAAGGCAAAGGAAATCACAAAAAGGCAAACTTTCAAAAAAAACAACAACAACAACAAAAAAAAGCCTACTGATTTTGATACACAAACATACCCTCAACATTTTCTAAAATAATAATAATAATAATAAAATGATCGCAAAAAAAAAAAAAAACACTTCACTGCTTTTAAGAAGACATATAAATAAAAGATTAGGCTAAAATTCTTTTAAATCCTTTAAATTTTGACTTCTTTTTTTCTTCAAAACATTCTCCTGACATCACCTAGACATTTTAGACCTTAAGCCCTCCAAAGAATATAAAACTAAACTTTATATCAGTGACTGAATGTATGTTCATCATAAGATGCATATTCAAGTTGTTTTTCTGTATAAACTTAATAGATTAAGGCACAAAAAAACTGATCATCACATCAGTGCCTACTATTTGACTGGTCAGCTGGTTAATCATGTTCGACTGCTGACTTACTGAGATCAGAGGCACTAAATGTTCAAAATGCCAAGACCAATTTAGGCCTCCCCAGTGACTCAATTTCCTTTTGCTATTTTAAAGCGAGGTTGACCCTGTTCCCGCTGGACCTTCTCAGAAGTGAGATTCCAGATCTAATGACTTTTGAGTGAACCTAGATTACTGTCTCTTTCATCTTTAGCGTAAACAGCCTATTGAAGAAGGAACACAAGGACACGCGGACACTCACTGAAACCTTCCACCTCTCTGTACCTGATCGAGCTCTTTTTTCTGTCGGATCCTCTCAACATCAGCCTCTGCTATGATCTTCAGCAGCTCGCGTTGCTCTGCCTCCTGTTTCTCAATGAACTGCTTCGTCTCCTGAGCCTGTTGCCTCATCTTCTGTAGCTCGGCCTGTAGAAACAGGGCAATCGATGCAAAAGAGAACAGAAAACAGTTAAAAACAAAACTGAGAAATGACCTCTCTATCTGTCAGTGTTCATTTTTATGGGTTTTTAATGCTCCACATGCTCTAGTCAAAGTTTATCATGTTATATTCACTTTAAAGTGCTGGGCAGATTACTTACAAATTGTAGTCTGTTACTGATTACTAATACTTGATGAAAATTATAGTTTGTAACATAATGTTTTGGATTACACATATTAGGTAATGTATTCTGATTACTTTTAGATTATTTTTGATCTAAAATAGATTCCATTTGGAAGTGTATTAAACATGGAAAGGAAAGGAAAGGATGTGAGGTAAAGTATGGTATCCCATACTAGGAATTTGCAGTCTGCATTTAACCCATCCAAGTGCAACAAACACACACACACACAGAGCAGCCAATGCTGTGGCACCCAGGGAGCAGTTCAGCAGCCTTGCTCAAGAGTCTCATATTGAAGGTGGAGAGAGCGCTGGACCTTCACTCCCCCCACCTACAATCCCTGCCAGACCTGAGATTCAAACCCACAACCTTTGAGTTACAAGGCCGACTCTCTAATCATTAGGCCACGACTGCCTCATTTTTGAAATTTAGTCTATTTAACTTTAATAGGAAATCAAAATTTATTTTAGTCAACAGAAACTAGTTAACAATTTTTTTTAATAAAATCCCTTAATTTTATTTATTTTTTATCTCATATTGATTATAACTGTCAAAATATATATAAAAAATCTTTATCACATATCATTTTGTTTGCCATTTAGCATTATTAACATTATCTCCCCTCTCTTTCTCTGTCTCTCTCTCTCTCTCTCTCTCAAGATTCAAGATTAAAATGTGCTTTACTGACATGATAAACTGTTTTACATTGACAAAGCATTAGTAAACATTACACATACATGCACAATAGATGCTCTTTAAAGCGGTTTGCATAAGAAGGATCGAATATGTTGCTGATTTATGTGTAGTGCGTGAGGTTCAAAAGTGCAATTGTGTTTCCATCTCATTTTGTGTGTAGCAGGAGCACAGCGTGTCCTCCTTCAGCATTGAGGACTGTCTGTGTCTGGCTTTCTTTGTGTCTAGTCTATGTTTGCTGAGTCTGTAAACAGCCAAGAGTTTAAGTTCAGGGTTGGTCACAGTAGTCAGGTATTCTGTTATGGAGTATTCTATTACAATTTCCCTCCTTTTGTTGTAATTTCCGCCTGAAGTACAAAAGGAAACCTGAAATAAAAATGGACTCTAATTACTCTCCTAATAAATGTCCCTGGTTTTATTATGTGCAATTCATCAGCACGTATTATTCTAAAGAAAACAATGTTTGTTTTTATAGTCATTCATCAAAAGGTAATCATTTTCCCCGCAGCTTTAAAAAGCTTTTATTTTTTTGCTGATGTATCCAAGGCAGAACCGTGTGAGAAAAAATAACTTTAACTAGTAATAACAAAGCCTTCACTTGTTCACATTTTAAACCCAACCCTGCATTATTTCCTGATGAACACACAATATTAAGAACAAATTCCATCAGCTTTAAGTAGTTTTGTTTCATTTCATGATAATCTAATTTAGCTTGATTCATTTTTTCTTGTCCTATAAGGTCCTGCTGAACATGTTTTGTTCTGACTCGGCGAGAACAAGGCTATTTTAAGGCCAATTCACACTGCACTGACAGATGGCAAAAGACATGTTCAGTGTGTTATGCCTGTTGCCATTGGCCAGCGCTTATTTCACCAGTTAAACATGTTGAATTGATATTTGTCGGGTATTGGAATGTCTGAGAAGTGATTTACTGTTCTAAGTCAATTATTGGCATTGGTGTGTTGGTGTGCTCTGACCTGATCTCATGACGAAAACGCACATGTTGCAATTTTTCGCAAAATGCAAAATATGTACCAATAAGTACATATCACTGCAGTTTCCGACAGAAATGAACACTAGCGGTGGTAAATCAGGAGCAATTTTAATCGTTTTCATACACAGTTATGTTTATAGATCCATACAGTATCCCTGCATCCCAATATGCATACTATCCACCCTATCTGCCCTAAATAGTATTGAAAATTATTACTATCACATAGAATTTAGGATGGATAGTATGCACATTGGGACGCAGGCACAGTTTCGCTTTCCAGATGTAGCAAGCTTGCTCGGTAGCTCAGCCGGCATGGAATTGGACTTGTAAAAAGCCTGTGAAAAACATGACTCACGATGAAAGAGCTGAAAGATGAGAGATCGAAAAACAAGCTAAAACAGCATGTTTTTACATCACATCCCCTTTTGTTCATACTATAGGGTAGGTTCAGGTGTAGAGCACATGGTACATTATTTTAAAACGTCGCAGAGCATTAGAGTTATAGCGCCACTCAATGGACATTTCAAGTCAGAACTGCGGTTGTCTCGCGTCGCCAGACCTTCAGACTGACAGTCTGGAATCTATGGCAGCTTTCATTGGCCAAGGCCCGCCCATGAGGACGTTTGACTGACATGTCAAACAACCAATCACAGTTCGTTTCGTTCAGCGTCACGTTTCGGGGTGTGGAAATGTCGCCACAATAACAGACCGGTGTGTGAAACTCTTTGACGTATTTTAAAAATTCTATGCCATGAACTTTAAATATTTCACATACTTGTGAAAATCTAGCGTTTACTTGATCCTGATAAGCGTTTGTTGTCACAGTTGTAAACACGACGTCTTTCTTCTTTTGTGAGGGTGTTTGGCATCACGTCATCTTTGTTTCCAGGCGGAACGTTAAAGAATGAGACACACACGTCTCCAGGAAATCCTGTAGAATTCAACCAATCCGACGACGACTTCGAAACTCCTGAAGCGTTTCCACTTTTGTATGCCATATGCATCAGACGTTTAGCCAACGTTACGTGGGCGTGACGTCTGAGGCTGAGACTAGAACTGCGGTGACACGTATAAAATCAACGTCACATAAAAACGGACAATATGTACGTTCATCTGTTCCAGGAAAAAAAAAAAAAAAAACAAACACTGTTTTAGTGCCACTCAGTGGACATTTCACTTTGATTATGTCACAAAACTTACATGGCGGTACGTATTTCGCGTCTTGTAGAAAAGTTCCCACAGGTGCGTTTTCGTTATGAGATCAAGCTCATGAATATGCCTTCAGAGATCACAGCTACAAATTTGTTCTGAAGGTATTATCTGGTGTTTTATGTTGCATTTTTGCAGAGATCTGCTTACAAAATTTTGTCTCATTTAGTAAAATCTAAAAATTCTGCTACTCTTAAGTAAATTAATTTAATCAGTTAAAGCTGCAGTCCGTAATTTTTGTAAACTTCAAAATGTATATAACAAGCAAGTACACCATGAATCCATTTTCCAAACCGTGTTTTTGGCTTACCCTGAATCACTACGGTACACCTATAATAAGTGTTTATATTCAAACTATTTTAGACTGGTTCGGGTAGGTACCGCTGCAGAGTAACCCGTTACCTGCGTGATTCGTCATAGACATAAACAGAGAGAAGTAGTACCGGCTACAATGTTCTTCCGCAAGACGCACGCAGTTCTGTTTATTAACCACTACAGCGCCAAAAGTTACGGACTGCAGCTTTAATTAAAATTAATCCATTAATTTAATCAGATTCTGATTGTGATTTCAGTTTTTATACTCTACTTGTTGGTAAACAAGGCTCTTTGTGCCTTGTCCCTAAAATAATCTATTGCATGACATTTCAGTGTTCAATATTGTAGTTTTGCACAGAGCTGACAAGAAAGTTCTTCCACACACTCACCATTAGAGGTCGCTCTTCCATCTTATTGACTCTCACACCACAAAGACAGATACATATCACCCACGGACTGCATTTCCCATCATTCATTGCACTAAGTACACACAGCTGTCTCAATCACACGGGTAAACCTGAGAACTATCACACAATCACACACCCTACTTAAACCATGGACTTCCTCTTCTTCTCTGCCGAGTATTGTTTAGCATTTAGCACTCTCCTAGTGTTAGCTATTTTACCAAGCCATTCTGTGTGTTTTCTGTTTAGTCTTCTGTATTGTTCTGCATTTATCACTCTCCAAGTGTTAGCTGCTTTACAGAGACTTTCCTAGTTTCCGTTTCTAATTTTAGTTTAAGTCTATGGTCTTTTCGTGTTGCCTTGTTTTCTGGTTCCTGATCTTCTGCCTTGTATCTTGGATTAACCCTTTGCCTTCCTTTTGGACTCTGTTTGCCCCTGTCTGGACCATTGCTCGTGTACCTGGATTACCCCTCTTGTCAAGCCCTCTGGATATTGTTCGCCGATCGAAGACCATGCCTGTTTACATGAGTATTCCTCTGTCTTGCCCTCAATATACCTATTTGCCATTTGTTCAACCCTGCCTGTGTTTTTGACCATGTCTATTAATAAAAGCTTGCAAATGGATCCGCATGCCTCACGTCTTGTTGGCTCGGTTACAGTTATAAGCTAAATATTTTTAATGAATCAAATTTGCAACCGTATACTTGCATGCTTCTTATTTCTGCCATAGGAATATAGGGTAAAAGTAGTAAGAGTTAGTGTTGGGGAAACCGAGCAACCAGTACAGTCCAACTCCCAATTAAATGCCTCTTGTGAGTCGTATCTTTTTAGTGAATCAAAAACATTCAGAGTGACCAGTAGCCCAATTCCCAAGCAAATTATCCTTATGAATTGGTTCTCCTTAGTAAATTATACAGCTCAATGTATTCCAACTGATTCCCAAAAGAATGATTCTTTTAGTCAACCAAACACCAACTACAAACTACAGTTTAGGATTGTGATTATCGGATTGCTTTTATGTCGCCTCTAAAACAGTAAAAAGTCATTTAAAAAGCCTGTGTATGCTCACCCCATGTAAAAATGGTTTTAAATGAGTTTATTCTTAAAAATGATCTCCTCTACTGGCAATGAAATTGCTTTTCGCATTTAATTTTATCCATCTCATTGCCGGCTTAATGCATTGTTTCTTTTTGATGATGATGACGACAACAACAACAGCACAAGATTTGAAATTATAGTGCCTGAGATCATTTGGGTACTTACACCTGCAATTTTACTATCCGCACAGACTTGGATCAGGTTGTCTTGTTCTGTGTAAGTGGAGTGCTGCTGCTGCTGCATTGTTTGTCTTTTGCAGCAAGACATATGTGGGCGAACTGCAGCCGAAGAGCTCAGAGTTAAAATGCTGAAGTCTCATAAGACTCTAACAGCTGCTGGAGGTGAACAGGGCTTTCCTTAATACTCTAAAAATATCTCTATCTACTTCTCTTTATTTTGTGTCTCCACAACACTGACATGGCAAGTGCTAGTAGGGAGATGTATTGTTTAAATTAAAAAAGCATTATGAGTGTCAGAGATACTCTTAGATAGATGGATGCTTCATCATCAAAGCCATTCAGGTTGTGAATAAGTCTATGTAGTGAGTTTGAAATCAAGGATTGGCAAGGATGATGCAAAAAACTGCAATTGTGATTTTGTAAGTATCAGGTTCCGTATCTACAACAAATCATCCCAAGAGACTTTCTGTGCTTCCTCTTCCCTGTGACATCACTTCCTCTTCCACTGAACTTCCCTTGAGGCTTATTCAAGCAATACAATGGCTAATAGCTTGATTGTTTATGTGTGTTTATTGTATAATATTTGCTAGTCTTCTGTTGCTGTTTAACCATCTTTTTTCCTATTTTGTTTTCCAGGTCATCTCTGACATGCCCACATTGTCTTAAGCAGAGCAACACGTTTGATCCTTTTCTGTGCATTTCCCTCCCTATTCCTCTAAGACAGACGAGGTGAGTACAATTGTGCCAAACTAAAGCCTTTTGAAGTCATTGATTCATGCAAAAACGTAATTGTTTTCCTTGCTGTGGTTGTATTCTAACATTTTTGCCTTGCTGTACTCAAAAACAAAGCATTCAAACCAGCAGCAGATTGATTGGCCAGGGAAATCTTTTTTTTTTTTTGTTTTTTTTTTTTTTTGGAGGAAATGAACACCCTCACATTCACAAATGCACAACTATTGTCCCACACATGCTATAGCGTATAATGTTTCTGTATGTATATATATGTTTATGTAAACCAGCTTTGCAATGATATATGATAATACTAGTTATACTGGTTATGAGGGATGATACAGTATGTAATTTTATACTGGTTTAAAGGAAGTTTGAAACTTGCTTGACAAAAACGGTTCTTATATCAATATCCTAATGAATACAATAGCCTTAAATAATAAAGGGAACCTAAAATGCATCTTATTTGGCAATATAAACCTAAACATTCACCCAAAATCAGAATAGTTAACCCAAAATTTAATTTTGTCATAATTTATTTGTTTTTCAAATGACTTGGTTTTTCAAAAAAAAATCATAGTAAATGTAGTTAATAAGGGTCCATATGAGAACTTTATGTGAGGAACAGACTGAAAATGAAGACTTCTTTACTGAAAATTAGCTTCAGTTTGAACATTTTGCTATATTTTTCTCTTTTTGTGTTCCAAGAAATAAAGGGAGTCTCATACAGGTTTCATGATATGATCTTCATTTTTGGTTGAGCTATTCCTTTAGGGCAGAACACATGACCAGTTAAAAGGAAAGTAAACTGTTTGAGGTGTGGCACTTTTTACATGACTGATTGCCTTATTTCTTCCGGCAATTCATTCAGTGCTTACCCCAGTGCCACCCTAATTCACAGTAGATTATGTCTGAGAAGGGCGTTTTCAGGCTTTAGGTCATATATCAGCAGGGTTGTAATAGTGGAGGAAAACTAGATGACAGTATAAATAATGGTACAGTTGTAGATGATGTCACTTCGGAGGAGATGACATCACTTTAGCAAGAGCTATGTAAAATTGAAAAGTTTGGGGTCAGCAATTTTTTTTTGGTTTGTATTTAAAGAAATTACTACATTTATTCAGTAAAAATTCTTTAATCAAATGTGACAGGAAAGACATTGGCTACGTTCACACTGTCAGTTTTTGGGATTGACAACCGCACTTTCTTTACAGGTGTGAGTCTCGAAATGTCTCGTTCACACAGCAGCTTACAGTTGTGTTTAGAATACTGTCTGTATGAACGTGCAACGGGAGTCAAGCCCTTATTCCTCACCAGTAACCATAGCGACAGTGACCAATGTAAAATCAAAGATGGCGCCGTCCATAAAAACTGAGAGTCTTATCACTTTCTGACACGACAAGAGTCCGACGGCATCTTTTAAATTTGGGTGGAGAGCGGAACATTTGAATCGCGCGGACACGCGCAGAACACAGAACTTACGGGAGCACCTCCAGTGGAAAACTGACGGGATCTAAAAAAATTCACATGACACGCAGCTCATTTCGCCATCACTGTAAGTTACCAAAAACACATGAAAACACGAAACACACGGTTGACGCGCATTTGTGTGGCAGAGCGGCTCTCTCGCGCGCTGTATGACGTGACAGACAACTAGTTGTCCAGTCCTGTTCCGTTCACACAGCGCCAGTGATTTCAAGATGTACTTTATTGCTATCAGTAACATTTTAAATGTAAAATCTGCTTTTAGATCATAAAGGATGCATTTTCGTCTCTCTCTGCAGACCAGTGTGTGTGACTTTGGTGTTTAGCAGTAAAGGGCAGCGTTATCTGAGAGTGGGGCTCGCTGTGCCTCTCTTCGGCTCTTTGGCATGTCTGCGGCGGATGGTGGCAGATGAGGGCAAGATCTCTCCTGATCAGGTGACAGGTGCACACAGCATCACACAGACAGACCTCATGCCTGCACACAATATATCACCTGACCAAACCACCTTCCCTCCTGCATTGCTACAGTGATCGTGTCAGATGGTAATACTGTGGGACTTGGATATATGCCATGATACCAAAAGATTATCATAATCATATGCTATGGTATTTGCATGGTATTTTGGAAGAATCAGAGGATTATTTTAAAGTTAGTTATTATTTTAATGCCTTAAATAGTAGTAAATGTGAATTGCCTGATAAGCTTGACCAAATGTGGGATGTGTTTCAAATATAAAAAATTACTTTTATCTTGATCTTTAATAATAATAGCTACAATAATTGAGTCATTTTATTCCATTTTCAATTCTCTGTTCTTCTAGGTAATATTAACAGAGATCTACACAACAGGTTTCCAGCGCTCGTTCTTTGATGACCATGATTTGACCAGCATAGCAGAGAGTGACATCATCTATGCCTTCCAAGCTCCACCCCTTTATATCAGGGGTGGATCTGCACGAATCTCAGGTAAATGTAGCCAACTGTAGAGGGCATTTTTTAAGGATTATAGGCACTTTTTAAGAGGTTTTTAAAATCGCCCACATCTAAATGTTAGAGTTGTGTTTCTGACTGAAATTTGGGGTATAGATTTTGAATGGATTAAATTACTGTATAAGTTCCTCAGTGATTTTGTTTGTTGTCCAGTATGCCCTGATGGTC
>JAUZSZ010000075.1:36136567-36147236 GCA_034780575.1 Labeobarbus marequensis | reverse complement strand
GAGGCGGCGTGGTAATAATACAATAAATACAATAAACAATAAACCACAATAAACAATAAACCACTTTAATAGTGGTTTTCAAATGGTTTTGCTTCACAGCTCAGATTTTACACTGGACTACTGTATAAAAGTTACAAAAATGTCCATAAATCAAATATTGAAACAGATTAATAGATTAAAAACATTAACATTACCACGACCTGCATGGGCAAAACAAAACAAAACAAAACAAAAATAAAATAAAATAAAATACTGTAGTAGTACTACATAACTATGGAATAATATAATAAATTATGATTAAATATTTTTTTTTATTGTATTATTACCATTTATAATACTATGCCCTGCATGGCCCATATGCACAAAATAAATAAATAAATAAAATAAAATAAAATAAAATAAAATAACATGCCATGGAATAACTAATGAAATAATAAAAATGCATATGTGCATTAAGTAATATATAAATTAATTTTATAATAATATATGATTATACATACATATACACGTATACATACCCTAACAAAGGTTAGGCTAAATATTGGTTAGGTTAGGCTTTTAGGCTTAGGCTTTTCTCGCTTTTAAAATTTGATAGAACCATTTATTTTGCTGTCATATGCCCAATTATACGGTTAGCTGCATTTTATTATCTGCATTATTTTGTCCCTTTGCCTCTACACAACATTTTTAGAACAGACCTGCAACCCATTTTTGGGTCACAACCCACTGATTTACAACATGATCCCACATGATCCTGTAAACTGGTTTTGATAGTTAATGCAATTTCGCTCCATTCATTTACCCTTTTTATTGTTTCGTTATATCACCCCTGTTCAATCTTACAAAGCACAAATAAACAAACTGTTTTATGCCTCCACATAAGCAGTCTAAGCTCTGAACATGAGTCAGACAGAAGACTAAGGTCACTTTATCACCCCAGAATCCAGTGTTTCCTTTCCCTAAACACTCTCGAGCTTCTGCAAACACGGGGCCTTTGGGGTGTGCAAAGAAATATTTGTAATTTAGCTATAAATTTACAGGTTTGACATGAGCTACTGTGTCACATGTCAATGTTTTATTGACAAATTAAAAACATTTTTAAGGCTACAACCCAACAGAAATAGGTATCCTGAGAGACCACACTTGTTTCTGTGACAGCCCTAGGCCCTCTAAACAACATAAAAGAGGAGCAGCCCATGCTTTTTTAGCCAATCAAAAACACTCTTTGGTTCTTAATCACTGTGTGACTTTGTGATTGGCCGGGATTTTGGATTGGAGGCATGACATTGGCTCGCCCTGGCAGAATTTAGCAAAACATGAAATCACATCCTTCAAGAAATCACTTCAGTGTCAGATACTGTTAATTTCATTACCAACTCTTCTGTCACAAATACCTGTGCCTATTTTCATAATTAGCACAAGAGTTAATTATTAGCCTAAGTTTCATAGCATTTGAAAAACTACACAACACCCTTGTTAGATACAAGGATAAGTAGACATGATTTAAAAGTAAAACTGTCAATTATTCCCAATTTTTATAAAGCTTGCACTACCACACAAACCTTTCCTTCTCATCTGAAATGTCTAAATATTCTCTGAAATAGAAAGTTTAGGGTTTTAAAGACATTGTATACTGTGCATGCAGATTAGAGTTAAACACACCGATATAATAATATAACAATAATTAAACACACTTTACTATATAACACTTTAGTGCCAGAAATCTGAATCTTTTAAATGAATCAGATTGTTCTAAATGATTTATACAGAGATTCATGTCTTTACGGAGGGAAGGATTTTACTTTTTTTTCACATTATTTTGTAACATGCTGTTGGTCATCTTTATTTTTCCAACTCAGTTATATAAAAGTGTATTTTCAAGTTTTATTTTGTGCAAACTTATTTGTTCAAGTTAAAGTCATCGCCCTAATTGGGATCGTTATTGTTTTATGTTCCAGATAAATACTGTTCTGATTGAAAAAATATGTATACCATCTTATAGTTGCTTATTTAAAAATAAATTGCCCATTAAAACAACTTTGGAGTAGTTTGCCACAAAAAAGTTTACTGTATACTACTATGAATAATGAGAAGCTTGTGTCTGGTAAACAACAGATTAGGGTGAACCAACTATTGATGGAGAAACGTGAAGATCCCTACTAGGGACTGATTAAAATTAGTGGAATCAGAAAGAGAAAAAGAAACATATGAATGGGAGAAATCAGTGGGGGGTTTTTTTTTCTTTTTTTAAAGATGCAATCTGAGACAATGAGAGACAAACTGGAAACTATCATTCATCTTACCAGAAACCTGCAATCTAGTTTTTCAAATCAGCAGGGAAGAACAGGAGACGAGCAGGACAGTATGTGCCAGTGGAAATGAAAATCAGCAATGTGGAGAGCAGAGTAAAGAGCTCAAGAGAAAAAAATAGAAATTAAATTAGATGTATTCACTGTTTGAATGTAATTACTCTCAGCTTTGTTTTCCTTTAAAACTTATTACCTCTGTTTAGAAAAGAGAGCAAAGAAAAGAAGATGACGGCTTTTGAACAGATGTGGAAAAGAGAAATCTTAACTCAAATCCTCTTGATAATGTTAGTCAAGGTTTCTTTTTCTGAAAACGTCATAATTTAGTTTTAAATTGTCCATTTTGTAACCTCTCTTTGTGCAGGCTGTCACAAAGTCAAAGCTGCCCAAATATACAAGTAATTCAGAAATACTAAATTGTGTGGTAAATGCTCAGTATTCTTCTGTTTCAGTCATGTGATGTTTCTGTCCATCCTCCATATTTATGACCATGAGTAAGGTATCTCTGTTCATGTTTAAATAAATTAGACCCTCCATGGAAAGAAATAATGTAGGCTGGACAGTACAGTACCAGTATAGTCGTAAAGATCTAAACAGAGCTGTGGAATCGCAAAGAATTCAATTGAATGTATAATTACGCTATACGAATGTGGAAATTCATTATACTACAGTGGCATTTCATATTCATACAGATTTAAATAATACATTTATGCTGTAGAGTTCAAATGTGGGTAAGTGTGTGTGTATGTGTGTATGTTCTTGCCTCTCTCCAGTCCAGTGATCTGATTCTTGAGTGTTTCTCTCGTTCTCCACCTCCACTTTCTGTTCCTCCATCTGTCTGAGTCTCCTCTGCACCCCCTCCCTCATTTTGGTAAGTTTAGCAATCTCCTGTTTCAGCTGGGTTACTTGCTCTTCTTTCATCTGAAGCACACAGGACATAGACCATTAGAGTATGTCTGTGTGCGTACATGTGAAGCCCAAACTAGTCACCACTAGTTAAAAACAACTAGGTTTTTAGTTGAAAAAACCCTGTAAAGACTCATAAATCAAATATACATTACTATTCAAAAGTTTCGGTAAAATGTTGCTGTTGTCCAAGGCTGCATTTATTTGATCAAAAATACAGTAAAAACAGTAATATTTAAAATAGCTTTTTAAATTTTTTTATATGTAGTTTAAAACTTTTTCTATTTTAAAATGGAATTTATTCCTGTGAGGCAAAGTTGAATTTTCAGTAGCCATTATTCCTGCCTTTAGTGTAACAGAAAACTCCTTCAAGTGCACACACACACACACAGTAGTGAACATACACCTGGAGCAGCGGGCAGCCAATGCTGCGGCGCCCGGGGAAAAGTTGGGGATTTCAGTGCCTTGCTCAAGGGTCTTACCTCAGTCGTGGTATTGAGGGTGGAGAGAGTGCTGGTTATTCACTCCCCCCATCTACAATCCCTGCCGGACCTGGGACTCGAACCCACAACCTTTGAGTTACAAGTCCGACTCTCTATCCATTAGGCCACAACTGCCACTGCCATAAAAAGTACACAAGATGATAACTGCCAAAGAATAAGCTGAACACATGTATATGTACTGTATTAGGAGCAAGAGATGCTGATCTAGGGATCTAGGATGCTGAAACTGTGCCCCCTTGTGGCCAACATGAGGTTTGCGATCATTACTCATTCACACTGACTCACAGCGCGAGCTGGGAGTGCCAACAGTACAAACAGGGTGCATTAAATTAGAAAAGGGAATCTAGTTTGCAGAACTGTTGTGCAGGTTGACTTTGCCCCTCTCTCAAGAGTGCTGCAGATAATGAAGATAGAAAGAAAACCTCACATGTTCAGTCAGTCTGTGAAACAGAATTTATCTTTTTGTTTCCTTATTGGTCAACAATACTACACTACAAAAGACATACCCATATTAAACAGAATGTCTAACAATACAGCTTCAGCATATCCTGCAGAGAGCTGTATTCATCCCAATGATCTCCCATCAGACTCAAGCCACTACAATACAAGCCAGAACAAAGAGAATACAGGGCAATTCATTAAATGTAACATTTGCTGTATTAACCCCCACTGTGACTCAGTTGGAAGCCTGACGGAAGTTTCGAGAAAGACAGATCCATCACTAGTCTGACAGGAGAGGAAGAGGAACGGAAACCTTCATCCTCTAGAGCTCTAATTATATAAGAGCGAGACGATTTTGTCAGATTTAAAAAGGGCAGCTCCATAAATCTGCAGGTTTGTGTGTGTGCACCTTCAGTTTGATGTCTAGACTTGATTGCCAAGTACTGTATGCATCAGTGTGGAGTAGAGATTTGAACATTCCTCTCTAGGAATGAGGTAAAGTACTATAAGGATACTATAGTGACAAACTTGTCCCCAGACTTTACTTAAATTAGTTAAAAATCTTCTTTTTGGGTCTCAAATGTAAAATGCAAAACATATACACAAGTATATGTAAATAAAATGAAAAATTACCTACATTATAAAAACTAGATGAATAAATTCTAAATAATGATGTAATGTAAGCTGTAAAACAAATCAAGAAATAAATAAAATATTTAAAAATATGTAAATAGCTAAAAAAAAATTAAAAGTATATAAAAGTGTTTAGAGGTTAGTTTGTAGCACTTATAATTAGTCTATAGTATGCCCTCATTTAGTGAACTAATTAAAGATTTGTATGTGTGTGTGTGTGTGTGTGTGTGTGTGTGTGTGTGTGTGTGTGTGTACCTTTAGGTCTGATGTTCGCTGCTGGTTCTGTTGGGAGATTTGCTCTAGGCTGATGGCGTTTTGTTCATTATCCTGCTAGATTTTAGTGTTGAGATGTTGGAGTTGTTCCATTTCTTTACTGGTTTTCTCATTTATAATCTAATACAAATTACTTTCACAAGTTCTGCATGTATGTATACGCTTGTTAGCAACCTAGCTATTCTGTGTGACAAAATAGTTGAAAAATGTCTTCAGATATTAGGTAAATTTGACAAACCCACCCTGTAGAGACATTCTCAAATGGAAACGCTGTTCATAAAGGTTTTTACTTTTGTACTTTTGTAACTTCTACATAAAGTTAGTGTTAAATCCAGAAAGATTTCTGTTAGGGTTATGGGAGTTAAAATGAACTAAGATGCCCTACCATTCACTTTCATGATACTTCATATCACGCCTCTACCCACTGACCCTAGATCAGAGTTTCGTACTTTGTGTTCCTGGAGCTGTTGTTCCAGTTTCTGCTGATCATCCTGCAGACGCTGACTCTGCTGAGTCAGTGATTTAACCTCTGATTGTTTGGACTCCAGGTCAGTTTGAAGCTGCTTCACTTCTTTTTCCAGCTTCTCCTTCCTCCTGGTTTCCCGATGAATCTCATTCTGATGCATGGATGTCCTGGATGTCCTGCTGGAGCTGTGTGAAAGAGAGAGAGTTTTATTCCAAATGGCATTATCTATCTATCTATCTATCTATCTATCTAGCAGCAACCAGTGTGTGCAAATGACCATTGCTTTCAACCCTTCCACCGCTTTAACTTTTGAAGGCACTTCTAAACGGAACACATTCAGAGTTTAAAGTGGTTTGTCAGACCACTTATTGATTTTCTTACTGTGCTATACACAGTAAACACTTTACGCTAGTTTATTTTGCCAGGGAGGTGACAGAGGAATCAAATCTGTCCAGATTTGCAAGTTTAAGTGCCACATTCACAGGGTTTATGTTCCATTTCTCACAACATATAAAGATACAAGACAAGAACTGCTAGAAATGATTATTCGTTTGAAGAGTAACAATCACCACACAACATGTTTCAAATATTGATTTGCTGACATAGGTGGACATTTGGGACAAAAATGTTTTCATTTATTCTAAAATGTAAACGGAGTTAAGCACTGCTGATAATGATGCCAGTGATAAAATGAGACAATTATATTTTTGAACTCATGTTTTTGCATGTCCTTGCATCTGCGTATGTACTCACAAAAAGCTATCACAAGACCCAGTGGTGTCATACACAACGTTTTTTATGTTATACCTGAGCAATCGTGTCCATCGCTTTGTTCTTTTCAGCCTCTGTCTCCTGCTGAGCATCAGTGGCTTTAGTGAGGTTCTCCCGATGTCACCACCTCTGACAGCAGCTTGTCTCTCTTCTTGGTCAGTTCCTCTTTGATCTTTAACAGATCGCCAACGCTAGACACATTCAAGAGGGTTTGTGAGCAAGCTTTGTTCTTCATCCTCACCAGAACACCTCAAAAGGGTCCACGTAGGCCATCATGTAGCAAATACCATAGCACATAGTTATGAATAAAAATACATTTTAGAAAAAGAATAGTGTCAGGCATACAAAGAAAACTATCTGTAAGAAAGCATGTAACGGCATTTATTCTACCAGAATCAAAGGAAAAACTGAGAATAGGCTGAACTTCAAGTTGTATATTGTTCACCTGTATTCTTGGCCCTCAGAGACTCCAGCTCCTTTTTCAATGAGCTTGTTGAGACAGGTTAATTCCTCCTTTAGTTTCTGGATTGTTTCTTTTGCCTGCAACTCTTTTGCATGTGAAGTTTCAACCATTTTCCAGGCCTTGTCAATTTCCTAATCAACAGTAAAATAAACAGATAATTTGCTAGGGCAGATAATGTGGCAACAGCACTAATTTAAGTCTAATGTTCTCATATATGAGGAAATCATGCAGAGGTCATCATGTTTGACACAATGAGCGCAACGTCCATTTTAGAGTGCAGTCATGTACCATTTTAAGGGAGGTGATTGTGGCTTGATCTTCATCATCTTCATTTCATGGCTGTGGATACTTTGACAGTGTTGGACATTATCTCTGCGTTCAGTTCCCTGCATTTGGACATCAGTCTCTTTTCGTTCTCGTGGGACTTCTGCAGAGCTTTGGCGATCTTCTCATATTCCACACTAAACTTCTCGAATTTTTCATCTCCTGATAACTCATTCAAAACCTCCTGGATGTCTTTTTCCATGGTTTCAAATATGCTGTCCTCAGTCTGAAAATCAGAAAATGTAAACAGCAGGTGAAATTTTAAAATGCTGTCTGATAACTTAGGACCTATGCTGACAATGGAAATGTTGAAGAGAGTCTGAAAGAGTTGAAGAAAGTCTGAGCCTGGCAGATTTGTAACAGTTTGCGAGTCTCCAGTAGCACTGCTGATGACATACTGAAAAATATGATCAGACACAAAGAACGAAGAGGCGGCAACAGGTGCTGCTTTTAATACAGCTGTTGGAAAGTTCACAGAAGAAACCATCACAGAAAAAAATGAAAGGAATCATGCACTGAAGCTTTGCCTAATCCATCTAAATATACAGTTTATCGATTGAGGTCAATCATTCTTTCAAATCATTATTTCAGATCTCTCAGCAATTAAAAGATTTACAAAAGATTGATAGGGTGAAAAAGCCTAAGGCATTTTTTGGCAGAAAATAAATAATTGGTGATAAAAAAAAAGTCGAAGAACTGTTATAGGAACTGACTAAGACTAGTAATTAGTTTTACATTTGCAATTTCTGCTGAAATAAATAAATGGTTTTATTCTTGTGTTATTGAAAGAATAAATAATGAACACAGTTAAAGGGACACTTTCTGATCATTTTCCATTATGTTGTTTTAAACAGCATTTCAAATAAATGTCCCACTTTACCTGTATTCACAAACCATAAGCCAAGTTGTTAATGTTTACAACAATGTTGAAAATCGTACAAAAACGTATATCTAAAAAAAAACCACCTTATCAAACTGGAAAAGTTTATAAAACGAGGTTCCATAAACGTGTACGTTTTTGTTTGTTTCCGTATTTCATCAAAATATCATTATATTTCAGCTATTTTCATCTAGCATAGATTGTAGCCTACTTTTAAAACGCGACTCAACAACTCGAAACACTGAAATGTTCAGGATGTAGTGTAAAGCAATAAATACTGAAGATACTTCACTGGGACCACAGCAAAAATTGAGCGAGTGTTTGATAAGCTAATAACTAACTTAGTCATTAGCGTCTCAAATACTAAATTTTAGCTGTGTCTTATTCTTTGTTCTAGTAACGTTAGTGTTTATGTCACTCCACAGATCAACATACCTCCATTGTGGTCGTCTGTCATTCCTCTCTAAAATCAGCAAGATGTTGTTTTCTATTTAGTGAACTGTAACACACATAATATCCGTGTTTTGCTTCAACAGCAAGCAAGACACTGATTTTGGTCACCAGGGATACGCGTCATCGTTGCCTGGCAACCGAGACCCGCCAAGCGCTTTGGTTCAACTATTGTGCCTCAAGAAATGATTGTAGCGCTCCCAAATATTATGGAGAGAATATTATACAGACAGAATCACTTTGCAATGAAGAATAATGAGTAAATAATATATGAGGTTCATCAAAGTTTATTTGAGGTGCTTTGTTTGTGTGTTGTTCTTTACACTAGGTGGCAGGTTTACACAGTACAACGTCTTGTAATAAAGAGCGGTGAAAAATATTTATCAACTGTCAGTATCTCCGAGTTCCTTTAAGCATATGGCAAATGTGGGACAAATTAGTATTATGCCCTTTAAAATTGTCATTAATAATTGTACAAGGACACGGTCATTTTTGGAAATGATTTAATTTATCTGACATCATAATAGTGGATCATCACACTTCAACATCTAACAGAATAGAAATCACCTATTTAAAACTTTTATGGATTTTTAAAAATTATTATTTAATAAGGTATGCATTGTTATTAGTAAGGATATGCTGTAATACTGGCTG
The DNA here is from genome assembly GCA_034780575.1 of Labeobarbus marequensis. Taxonomy (NCBI): domain Eukaryota; kingdom Metazoa; phylum Chordata; class Actinopteri; order Cypriniformes; family Cyprinidae; genus Labeobarbus; species Labeobarbus marequensis. Next base: position 36,138,166 of record JAUZSZ010000075.1, on the reverse strand, counting down.
TAAGGTAAAGTTGGACACTTTAAAACTGTTCTGGTGGATTATGGTTATTAGTCATCAAACTTTTATGATCTTATATAAACCCTGTCAGCTTATATGAACCGTGCCGCACTTTGCTGGACATTTATGGTCATTAGCTGACCAAGTTTGGGCTGGAGACCACCTTAGACCAGTAGGAATCCTATTGTACTACATTTCAGCTTAAGGGGGTATGGCATGGCTTTTTAAATGATCATAGACCTATATACACTTGATTGATCGGTTGATTGATGTTCTTTTTTTTTTTTTCTTTTCATTTTTCACACACAAAACTGAGAGTAAGCTATAGCTAAAACTTTATCAGTGCTCCATCAAAAACCAAAACTATTCCACTTCACAGTGCCATTTCTGGCATTTGATTATAGGCTGAGAGATAAAGCTCTCAGTAAGACACACGTGTCAGTTCTACCTGGGACAAATCCTCTCTGCGAATCATCCCAAATCAGCAGCACATGTACTCAAATAAGCAACCTGCCGATTACATAATATGGATATTTTATTAATCATTTATAATTACACTTCACTGTCCCTAGACGTGCTGAGTGACGTCAGATGACACAACGAGAGGTGTGGAAGTTCCTAAAGACCTGTTGAGTCACTTAGATTGTGTCTATACTAAAAGTGTTGGCATTTTCTGAAATAACTAATAAGTTGCTGGCCTTAAAATTTGACTTAAAATTTGTCATTTAAAAATGAAACATACATTTTATTTAGATAGCTTTTTGGAATATATCCAAAATAAATAAATAAATAATTTTATTATGACTTTAACTATATAGCCTAGCCTAATATTATTTGTATATTTGATTGTTTTCTATAATAAAGCCCCAATGTACTGGACACTACTACTGTTTGTTTGTTTGTTTGTTTGTTTGTTTGTTTGTTTGTTTATCATTTGCTTCTCATTTTAGACATATTCCATATTGGCGCCCGTCAATAGCCTACTTGAAATAGCTTTCAAAAAAAAAAAAAGAAAAAAGAAGAAGAATACTGTGAAATGTGTAACTTTGAGTGACTATTACGGCGTGTTTTGGCTGTTCCCTGTTCGGGATCTCCCTTGTATGTTATGTTCGTATTTTCCTGAAGCAATGTTGAGTCACTGACGCCAATAAGTGGCACATTGTCATCAGTTCGTGCGTCGGCACCTGAGCTGTTAAAGTCTGATCTTGCCACAAATAGTCAAGTAGTGTTCATATACAGAAGTTTTGATTGGTTGGCTTCCCTAGTATTTAAACGAAAGCATCCAGTAGTAGGCAAATTGCATAGGTGAGTGGATCATGTACTTATGAGGATACATTATGCTGATGGTTGAGGCATTTGATTTAATCTAAAGTAGAAGCAGGCGCGACAGATGCGCGTTAAATCCCCGATAACGGCGTGCGTCAAAAACTCACCAGCGCAGGATAACAAAACAAATATCTGAGGGATGAAAAGTTAGAAAATCAAATCGTTTTTGAGCTGACCTACTTAAATTATCCGATTTCGTTCATTGCAAACCTCCCTCAGTGCCTTTTCTGTGCGTTTTCTCAAAGCGCAAACGCGCGTCTTCCCAACTGCAGCTTG
>JAUZSZ010000075.1:36121766-36133678 GCA_034780575.1 Labeobarbus marequensis | reverse complement strand
ATATTTGTTTTACATATAATTAAAACAACTGTCTCAAAAAAAAAAAAAAAAAAAAAAAATACATTCAACACAGTGTGTACTGTGTTCATTTTTCACACCCAAAACTGAAAGCATAAAACTTTATCAGTGGTCCATCACAAACCAAAACTATTCCATTTCATAGTGACATATCTGCCATTTTACTATACCTCGAAAGCTCTCAGTAAGACACACGTGTCAGTTTTACCTGGGACAAATCCTCTCTGCGAGTCATCCCAAATCTGCAGCACATGTACTCAGATAAGCAACCTAACCTAATTACATAATATGGATATGTGATTAATCATTTATAATCACACTTCACTGTTCTTAGCCATGCTGAATTACGTCAGATGACGTAACGAGAGGTGTGGAAGTTCCTAAAGACCTGTTAAGTCACTTTTAGATTGTGTCTAGCCTAAAAGTGTGTCTAGAATTTTCTGAAATTATTTGAGTTGCTGGCCCTTATATGGAAGAAAATTTGCATATTATATAAATTTGATTCAAATTGAGCTTTTGGCATGACTGTAAGCAATAATTTCCAATAGCATTACCAAAGCTTGGAATATATGCAAAATAAATAAATAAATAATGTTACATGACTTGAATATAATATTTACGTGTTTGGTTGGTTTAACTATATAATAAAGCCCCATGTACTGGATACTACTACTACTACTACTATTTTTTATTATTGTTATGATGATGATGATGATGATGATGATGATAACAATAATGATTCTTGTTGATCATGTATTTGTAATTTTAAACACATTCCATATTAACGTCCATCAATACTTGAAACAGCTTAAAAGAAGAAGACTGTGAAATGTGTAATTTTTAGTGACTGTTACGGGGTGTTTTGGCTGTTCCCTGTTCTGGATCTCCCTTGTATGTTATGTTCGTATTTTCCTGAAGCAATGTTGAGTCATTGACGCCAATAAGTGACACACTGTCATCAGTTCGTGCGTCTGCACCTGAGCTTCTAAAGTCTGATGTCCAAATAGTGTTCGTATACAGAAGTTTTGATTGGTTGGCTTCCCTATTTAAACGACAGCATCCAGTAGTATCCAAATTGCATAGGTGAGTGGATTATATACTTACGAGGATACATCATGCTGATGGTTGAGGCAGTAGGTATATTTGATCTAATCTAAAGTAGAAGCAAGTGCGACAGATGCGCGTTAAATCCCCGATAACGGCGTGCGTCAAAAACTCACCAGAGCAGGATAACAAAACAAATATCTGAGGAAAGAAGTTAGCAAATTCAAATTGAGCTGACCTACTAAAATTATCCGATTTCGTTCAATGCAAACCTCCCTCAGTGCCTTTTTTTTTTTTTTTTTTTTTTGTGCGTTTTCCCAAAGCGCAAACGCGCGTCTTCCCACCTGCAGCTTGGGCGCGTTTGGGCAGCTGATGGTTTTCAATAACAGTTCATCGAGCAGAGTAAAACTTGTGGATCTGTAATCGGTTCACACCCGACTTGTCACGGACATAACAGCAACAACAGATCAAGAGAGGCACGACAAGGGAGAGTTATTAGAGCCTGACGCTCGAAGTGCAACATCTGGAGATCAGCAGCATCAGCAGCAGCAGTCATGGGCAACAGTGTGTCCGAGATCAGAGCACTGCACAGGGGACAGCAGAACAGATTTCAAAGACTTCCAAACTCACATAAAGGTTAGTACTTTGTTGCTGGATTTTATTCTACTATTTCTGTAGTTCAAACAGTAGAGCTTGGAGCCAAGGTCGTGCCTCTTTAGAGTTTTTGGGGGCCTAAGCAAGCGCTCCCTGGGGGTCCCCCTCGGTAGAAATGGCGTTTAGGGGGTGGGGGGTTAGTGTTTGGATGGGGCCACCTAGGTAGAAATCATGCAATTGTGTGGTACCTAAACACACTACTGGTCATGGGTTTGATTCCCGGGAAAAAAAGAGTCAGTCAAATGCATATATGTGTTATAATGGATTGGATGTGTACTACTCAAAAATCAAACTTGAACTAGTCGCTATATTTTGGAATGTGGTTTTTAGCTGGTCCAAGTTAGCTACAGTAGTTGACTCCATGTTGATGATCCATCTTGATGATCTACTAGTTGGGCCAAGATTAGTTCACTTCCAGAATAAAAATTTCCTGAAAACTCTCTCATCCGCATGTCATCCAAGATGTTCATGTTTTTCTTTATTCAGTCGAAAAGAAAACAACTTAAGGTTTTTGAGGAAAACATTCCAGGATTTTTCTCCATATAGTGGACTTCAGTGGTAGCCAATGGGTTAAAGATTCAAATTGCAGTTTCAGTGCAGCGTCAAAGGGCTCTTCACGATCCCAGCCGAGGCATAAGGGTCTTGAAGACTTGAACATCTCATTTTACACTGGGGTGGAATTTTTAGTCTGGAAGTGAACTAATTCTTTAACTAACAGCATGTTCTAAATCCAGCTCATAGTAGAGTAACCAGCTCATGATTTTTTATTTAGGAAAAGAAGACATTTTCTTTTTCTGTCTATTCTAAAGTTAATCATTCTGCACCAATATTAATGTTTACTAATTTTTAACTTTTTGTCTGTGGAACATGCTGATTATAATATTTCTCATAACCGTTGAATCGATGTGGGTGCTGAAGGACAGCACTCAGATAGGCCAAAGTTTCTTTCTCTTGTGCCACATTCATCAGCTTCTTATGGGTGAAAGCAAATAGTGAAACTTTACTTTGTCCATTTTACTCATCACAATACTGTAATTAATTATTACAGTCATAACAACAACAATGCGCAATTACACTCATGACATCATGTTCATTCATATTACTCATCATTTACTTATGTAAATACACACTGTACTATGTGTGTGATTATTGTACTGTAAAGCGTGAGCCAAGTTATAAATTATGAGAGCAATTCAGAAGTCCGAGCAATTACGTTGACCCATTTTCTCTGTCTGTGCTGGAAGTTCAGCTAGGCCCGGTTCACCAGGTTAAAAGTTTAATGGTCTCACTTTCTCTGACATTATTTTATGTAAGCCTCTCCTGAACCCATCTCCAACTCCTAGTGGTGTTGTGTAGGAGGTTTGCTGCAATGGAGGTAATTTTTGAGATTCTGTTCTGTTTCAAAGCTCTTCTGATTCATGCATAACAGAGCATCTGATTATGAAGATTATGCCAGTGCGGATATAATTGCGCCCCTCATTAGCAAAAAAAAGCCATTATATTCAAATAAAGATGTGCTGAAGGGGGCTTTAATTATCTGTGCCAATGACAAGGCACTCCGGCGCATTTATCGTGGGCACCACAGGGTCAGCAACAACAATCAAAGGGTGACACAAATGATTTGAAAATGTACTGATTTGTAATTGATATAAAACAGATCATGAGAGCACATAAGCCAGGTTTTCTCTTCTAATGACTTTCCTTTCGTTATCATTAAACCATAAACCAACATTTTATATATAAAATGTAAAGATATTCACAGATGAAGTTTTCCTTTGGGAACAACAGTTTAGTTCCGGTACATTTGAAGTCACTTTTTAACATGGAAGAAAAAAAGAAAAAAAAAAGTTGGGGAAGAAAAAAAAATCACAGTAATCTGCTGTGAACTGAATGAATAATGGCTCACGGCTCATTTCTGACAGCTGCCTGATAGGCCTCAGACAAATTAAAAAGGTCAGACTCACAGAGAGTTGTTAATAGCTCAAAGGCTTTTTGTGGTTTATTAAGCATTGAAAAGGTGCACAGAATTGCCTGATATGTGAAATGAACTCCTGTGCAAGGCAATTTAACTGATCTGAAATCTGAAAGCGCAGTTTAATACCGATGATGTCACAGGGATATAGTAGTTCTGTCGTCATTTCTCACCCTCACATCATTCCAAATCTATGTGCCTTTGTGGAACATAAAATCATTTATTTTGAAGAATGCTGGATTCCAAACAATTCTGGACCCCATTGACTCTCATTTAAAGGACAAGAAAGAAAGAAAGAAAGAAAGAAAGAAAGAAAGAACAGAATGTGTGTGGGAAAAGTTACCCATGCAAAACTTGCTTCCGCAATACTAGGGTGATTTATGGGGGATTTTTTCAGCTGTATCATCATCTGCCTTGCACAGCATCTCATGACTAAGAAAACTAAAAAATGATCTCTCCTTAAGCCAAACTATTTGAGCTCTTGCTTGAGCAATAGCTAAGCTTATAAAATGTAACGTTTCCATTAAGTTATAAACATTTTCAAAACTTTCATTTTTTTTTTTTTTTTCCTTAATTTATTTATTTATTTTGGTTCTTCTAACATTAAGGGGACATTCCATTCTATAATTTTCCAAACATTATGGGTATGGAAGGTTACTCTCGCTTGTTCTCTGAACATTCCCACAACTAATTTCTATTCCAATGTTCTATTCTATTCTAATGTAATAACTCTGAGAGAACCTTGGCAAGTACTGTATTAATGAAGGATGAACCTGTTTTTTGTGTATTCTATTGCTCTCACTTTGTGTACATGGCCCTAGTTGTTTAGTTACAGAATAACTTAGCAGGTACTCTTGAATAAAGTTCTCATCTAAGACCAAGGTGTTTTTCATCCAAAAGAAAACAGCCCACAGATCTATTGGCAGCTCAGGACTATTAATCAACAGACCTGATTGTGGAGCCCAAGGCCGTTGATGGGAACATTTAACATTTCCACTAAGCTCATGAGTTGAAATCTTGCAACACACATGGCTAACCTGACTTTGACTGCATCCAGACTGCTCTCATTCAGGTTGCCTTAACTGCAAGCAGACAAATTTCAACTAATCACAGCTTGACCCTCTCCTCATTACGGAAATGATGTTTGTTTAGTGATTGCATAGCGTTGCAGACACCAATTACCCACAAACTGAGTGTTCAGTGTTGAAACGGAAACTGGAATGCTGTGATTTTCCCCTGACTCGCCGTGATTTCTTTTATAAAGGTGAACCTTGTTATTTTGGTAATATCTTAGTGGCATGAATGCTATAATGTTGCAAAAGCAAAAATCCTCAGTCATTTTTAACCAGTTTTTATTACATTTTCTTCACAAGTTTTTGCAAGTCATAATGTTGCAATACCCCCAAGCACTCCCAAAAGTGATTTATTAGGCACTAAAGAGATTTGTTAGGACATATCAGTTATTAAAATTGGTGGTGAAATCCTTTTAAACATACATTGGGGAAAAATTATGTAGAAACAATTTTTCAAAAAATTGCTAAATTTCACAAACCGTTACAAAGAAACAGCGAGTTACACATTGAATTAAACATGAAATTTTGAAGTAGAAAAACTGAAATGGTATTTTCTTGTGAACTACTGCAATAATCTTTATTTTATTCACAACTTCAAAAAATCTATTTTTAATTCAATTAAAAAAAGAAGAAGGAAAAAGCTTGAGAATTCCACATCAATAAAAACCAGTCTGAGAAATTGCTGTAGAGGTTAAATGTGCACCATGTGCAGTAGTTGCACACTAGGGTTTTATTGTATATTTCTGTCCTTAAAGCTCTTATGCAACACAGTTCACCCTCCATTTCTCTTGCCATTACCTAACAGAAACCCAGAACGAGTATGAAAATAGATCTCTGTTTCTCACAGCTAGTGATATAAAAGCTCTGAGGTCACTGAAGTACTCTGAAAGACACAGACACGTGTTAAAAAAAGAGCTTCCAAATAGAATCAGTCATCTGGTTAAGCCTTTTCATCTGATATTACATAAACAGAGTTGCACCGGTGAGTCAGCACATATATCTTGTGACAATTATTGTATTGAGTGCTGAAGTGCATCATGTTTGTCTCAGTCTCAGAGTCTGAGATGACACGCCAACAGTCCATATTTGTGTTTACAAGGTGCCTGTATTGATACAGTGGGGCGTATTCATAAAACAACAGCATAGCAAATTTTTGTGTAAGTCTTACATACATTCATACAATCAATTTAATAGCATAAAATATGTACAATTATTTGTCAGTAAGTCAGTCAGTTAATCATTCAGTTCAAAGAATAAAAAATAAACTACTTGCATTTAAAGAATAAGACAATTTGTTTTGATAATTTATTGATGGAATGCCAAAGTTTGTCAGGTTGGTGGCAAATTTTTTGACAGTTAATTTACTGATGTGTTGCCAAACTCTGTCAGGTTGGTGGCACTCAAAATTTGAAACATTATATGCTATAAGTAACCATTCATGAGCAGAATTGTATATTATGCTTTGTTTTCTGAGTTATTTCTGTATTTATTAACTTTCGGATGGACATGATTTTTAAATGCAAAGTCAATACACATTTTACAGTTATTAAAGTATGTCACATCACTGCAGTGATATTTTAATATTATTTATATACTATTATAGTATTTATTCTTATTTTGAATTAGCTTTTATTTTTATATTTTCAGTTTTGATTTATTTATTTGTTTGTTTTATGTATTTATTCATTCATTCTACTTTTGCATTTATTTCACTTTTAGTACTTAAACTTATTTCATTTTAGTAAGCCGCCATTTTTCTCAAGACACGAAATACGTACCAGTAAGTACATATCACTGCAGTTTCCAACAGAACTTAACACTAGAGAATTTAAATTATTTTAAATATTTTTAATGGCTTTATGTAACAATTATAACACACTCATTAATTTGTCCACACTCTTACTGTGTTCAAATCTATCACCAGATAAGCTTACATATAAAATAATACAAAATGTATGTATGTATTATAAGCAGATGGTGTGGCTGCACAAGACTACACTATAGTTATCCAGCTTATGTTAGCGCATAGGAGTGTGAATCATACGAGGTGTACATATGTGTGATTTGTTCTTTGACAGATGATTGATTGTTTCTTTGTGAGGTCTCAAGATGAGTACAGTACTGTATATAATGTGCATACCATATAACCGCACACATGCTGAAACATACATGTACACACACAACATGTTAAACGTGTCTCTTTGAGTATGCATTGTAATTATTATGGGTGTCGTTTTATCATGGCTCTATTAACTTGTCAGTTAACCTTATCTTAGCTTGTGTAAAAGAAAAACACCCTCTAAAAACACAATCTGGTCATGTGACCATGTAAGTTAAAGATGATCCGACTTTCCCATAATAAAACGGAACTGTACCATCTGATGGTCATGGAAACAGTACAGTAGTCCTGCATTTACTTTCGATTTTCTAACAATCAAGTCTAGTCAGTTTTATTTGTATTGCACTTTTCCCAATGCATGTTGTTTTAAGCCAATTTGTCCACAGTGACTAAACTAAAGACCACAGTTTCTGTATAAGATAAATCTTCAGTTTCAGTTCCAGGTATAATCAGACAAAAAATATGTACACTTGTTGTCCACACATTACTTACCTTTTAAAATGTATAATGTGATCTAATAGCCATAGGTGATGGGATTAAAAAGCAATGCCTTGAGGATATTAGTGTAGCATAACTTATTGACTTCATGCATTAAAAATACATTTTACTCATATCTTGCATACTGACCCTTATGGAGTGCCAGTTCCCTTTCCACATGAAGAGCACATTCTGTTCTGCAAAATGATTTTATCAAGATTAAGAATATAGATGGTGGGTTTTCCAATTTAGGTTGTTAAAAAAGAAAATGATCTCAGATCAGAACAAAGTCATTAATGTCATGTATTATTTAAATGAGTGCTGTGAGCAAACACACAGGCACATGAAAGCCTAGACACAGTATAACTAGTTAAAATGAAAGATGAACACGACCAGGACAGAGAAAGAAAGCTTTAGGCAGAGAGACAAAAATGCATTCTTGACTCATACTGACAAAAAAACAAAAACAAAAAACAAAACGGCACTGTTCTTTCACAATCATTTGACTGGGTGTCTGAGTGTGCAGCTTTAGCCCCAAAACATACAATGCGAGTACACAACTGTAAATGCTTGTAGCTATACAAGCTCTATTTAATGTGTAGTTGAATTCTGAAATGTGTCAGAATCCAGCACAAATACGTGTTAGCATTGCTGCAAGGGGCAGTATGGGCGGCTATTTCAGGTCTTCTCACCTTTTTCAGGTCAATTATAGTCATGGTGGCACAACATTTTAAAGAGAATGGAACTGCAGAGTAATTAAAAGTCAAATTATCAACATGCTAAATGCATTAATAATATTTTGATGGCCTCCTTTAGACATTGTTGAATTTTAAAAAATTCTAATCTCTGTTACATTCATGGTCTGTACATCATATTAGAATGATTTCTGAAGGATCATGTGACGTTGAAGACTGTAAAATATATTAAAATAGAAAGCTATCATTTTAAATTGTAATAATATTTCACAATATTACTGTTTTTTACTGTATTTTTGACTGAATAAATGCAGCTTTGATGAGCATAAGAGGCTTCTCTAAAAAAAATAAAACATAAAAAATCTTACTGATCCCAAACAGCTGGACAGTCTAACATTTAATGGATTGGAAGTAGAAAGCAGATGTACACAACAAGCGGTACACCAAATAGTAGCTCCAAAGGTGAAACATCTTGATCCCCAGTTTTGCTGGACCTTTAACAAACTTTGTGTCTTGAAATATATAATTAGATATACAGAGACAGAACAATCATTGTTCATTCCTTTGAGCCTGGGTCCAGACAGATGATACATGAGTTTATATTTGTGAAGCTGTGGCTATGAGTAACGGTGGGAACTGACTCAACTGAGGAACCTGACAATATGATTAAAGAGCCCTTGAAAGCAGCACTGAGCTGACCCCCTCGCTGGAACAAGCTCTTTCGGAAGCCAAAAAGTAGCTTTGTCTGTTTGTAAAGAAGAGCTCTGAATGCCAACTCAACGCAAGGCTCATTTATCATAAGCAAGCTATAGAGCATAAGTATGATTAATAGAAAATATTAGATACTTGTGAGTTTTTATCTTTTCACAAATGGTGCTAGTCTTATAAGTTATGTTCAAATTTGAATACTAGTATACTAGCGTACCGCACAGCATTTAATGAAAACTGCCTATTTCTTTTACAATAAAGGTCTGTTTACATCAAGCATGAGAACTATAAAGATAACTAACTGTAACTCTATCGATGAACAATATCATTGCAATAACTTTCAGAATTATTTTTTCCAACTGATAGCCATAAAAACATTGACAGTCGATCAGAATCCACCTGACTTTAAAGAGCTTGAGCATTTAAAGTGGCAGGTCACAGAAATGTATAGCGCGTGTTTATAATAAACAGAATATTATCATGGATTGGTGTGGACGCTAACCCAATATCAGGAACGTTTTTAGAACTTTGGCTAATGTTCTGGCAAGGTCTCTCTGATATGAACAAATATTCTTCCTATAACATTAACAGAATGTTTATTCAAAGTTATGTGGTATTTCATAATGTTCTGAAAATGACAGTACAAAAATAGTATTTATGCAGTTTTCTTCCTGTAACATTTTAGGTGGACGTTTTTTAAATGTTGCTACAGTACTTGTTTCAGAATGTTCAGAGAACACTCAAAAGTAACATTCCAGTGTTTGCCATGATAAAACTGAACATTCACTTCTCCGCATAACCATAAAGACATTTTTACAAACTGGATATTTTGAACATTCAGAAATAACATGTTCATAACTTAACGGGAAATGCCAAATGTTCTTAGGAAGTATTTTTGGTAGCTTTATAGTTATCATTCCTGTGAACGGCGCTTAAATGTTTCAAGCATAGTATGCTACATTGTGAACTCATTACATGCATGTTTATTTCCATAGTCATATTCATAGTACACATAGTCTGAGTAGTAAGGTAGTATGCTGTTCTGAACAAAGCCTTAAAGGGATAGTTCACTAAAAAATGCAAATTAAATTATATCCCTCCCTGTGTTGTTCCTGTTCCAAATACAAAAAAAGATATTTCAAGAATGTTTCAGTTGTTTTTGCCCATAAAAAAGAAATGTGTACTCACACAGTACATATTTTGTACTGTGTGAAAAAAAAAAAAATACTGAGGCACAACCTGGTCTCATGATGAAAACGTACCTGTGAGAACTTTTTCGCAAGACGTGAAATACTTACCGCCATGTACGTTTCATGACATTCTCGATGTGAAATGTCCACTGGGTGGCGCTAAAAGAGGGTTTTTTTTCCACAGGAACAGATGAATGTACATATTGTACGTTTTATGTGACGTTGGTTTTGTACGTGTCACCGCAGTTCTGACTTGAAATGTTCATTGAGTGCCGCTATAAGTCTAATGCTCTATGACGTTTTAAAATTACATTCCATCTACACTACTCCTAAACCTACCTGATAGTATGAACAAAAGCAAATGTGACATAAAAACGCAAGCATGCCATTTTAGCTTGTTTTTTATCTCTCATCTTTCAGCTCTTTCATCATGAGTTATGTTTTTGATGGGATTTGTACCCAAGGATTCTGCATCCTAAATCTATTTCCGTGTCGGCTAAGCTACAGCAAGCTTGTTACGTCCAGAAGGTGAAACATATGGAGCTGTCATCATTAATGTGTATGAAAACAATTACAAGTGCTCGATGTTTTACCACCTCTAGTGTTAATATCTGTTGGAAACGGCAGAGATATGTACTTATTGTTACGTACTTCGCGCTCACAAAAAAGTTCCCAGAGGTACGTTTTCCTCATGAGACAAGGGTAGGTCATTTACCAAAAAGAAAAGAAAAAGAAACACAAATGGTGTGGAACGGCATGAGAGTTAGCAAATGATGGCAGAATTTTTGGACGAACTATCCCTTTAAATCACCTCAATGTACTGGATGTGTATTTTTATAGTTAAGTAATACCAGACTTGGAGCTTGCCTGTTGTTGGGAGTTTCTTGCCAAGTTTCTCTTTAGAGTTGAAAGGGATTCTCTGTAAGTTTATTTGGGGGATTTGTCCATGTTTTAATGCATTTCAGAGCTTTATAAGCCATGCATAATCAGTCAGGCGTTCGCCCCCCTGGTGAGACTCCCTGTTGGGGTTTCCCCCACCACGTCACAGGTGGAGTCCAAACCAACCATGAACCAGATGCAGAAACAGATTTTTTTTTTCTCTCTCTCTCCTCTTAGAGCACAATGACTTTGCTACAAAGAAAAATGACTATGTCAGATTTGCAACTGTTTCTTTTCATGCATATTTACACAAAGAACGTTGAAAAAAGCCCACATCACACACATCACACAATAAATCACAGAGTTACAGTACACTGTGTTCACAGACCCAATGGCATATAACAACAACTGATTTGAAATTTCTTCCATATAACTATAGAAAAGTAATAATATCTTTTGACTGTTTTTGCCTGTCAGTATCACATTTCTTTTTTTTTTTTTTTTTTTTCCAAAAACATGTTAAACTTTCTATGAATATGATACTCAAAATCTCTGGGGTGTTTCAACCCAACTTTGGGTTAAATGTGGAATAACCCAATTTTGGGGTTAAAAAAATTTATAAAAAAATTTAACCCAGCAGTTGGGTTCATCCATAAATGCCCCCGAAGTTGGGCTGAAACAACCCAGCATTTTTTAGAGTGAAACATAAAAAATAAAATGAACCAAGGTTGTATTTCAATTCCTCACACTGGTGCTTTGGTCCATCCAAAATACAAAATTACACACAGGGTTCATAATATGTTTTCTTAATTATTTAAAAATTTATACAAATAATAATAAATAATATAATGTTGGTAACGCTGAAATGATCTGAAAACAAAAGAACATATGTAATAATGTATCATATTTGCTCCTCTGAGATTGACGATCATTATTTTCTAAAGGTTATGCACTTTTTTTCTCTGATCATTTGTTGAAAAAGAAAGTTTTGGGCCCATTTTGTTTCTTATTCATGAAAATTCCCATGCAATTCATATTCAAATGTTATTTAGCAGATAAACTGTATTGGCATTGTTTGTTGTG
>JAUZSZ010000075.1:36067790-36078686 GCA_034780575.1 Labeobarbus marequensis | reverse complement strand
AGTCATAATGGCAACAATGTGGGGATGCAGGTGTGTGTGGACAACTCACGACCACTCTGGATGTTCTTTGGACTGCACGGTGCTGTCACGCAGCTAAGGATTCTAGGTAAGCATGCAAAATCTATAGTTCTGCATTACATTATCTAGGTGTGTTAGTCTGACTTTAAAAAAAACACTTTGGGTGTTTTCACACTAGCAGTTTAGCTCAAAACAGGGAATGGTTCACATTAAAAATTGGTCATCTAAAAGCTGTTATGAAGGCTCAGGAGTGCAACAGGGTACCGAACTAGAGACTCCCTGTAGGATTTCGTTGCACTAGAACTGTGGTGCATTCAACTTGTTCAATTGTGGAACATAGGTAAATAAAGGAGGAATGTGTCAGTTATTTACATGTGCCACACTTCCTGCTGCCAGAAGGTAGCTTTATGAGTATGAAGTAACTGATTATTGGACTTTAGATGTGTTCAGCCAGGACTGACTTTGGGGCAGATTGGACATTGCGTCTTTGAGTTACAGCTAGTGTTGTCAAAAGTACAGACTTCGGAACCAGTTGGTACTAAAATTTTAAAAACCTCCATTTCCTGCTAACATTTGAGCGCTGTTGAGCGGATTCTTAAACACCGCTGATTGGCCATTGTGTTTGGACGCTCAACAAATATTACTCTAATTGACTACTATGATCATCACTTCACGCTCTTCACCGAGCGCTCACACAGAAATCCATGTCTGTCAGCAGATGCCTAATATATATGCACATAGATGGATCCTCTGACAGACACCTGCTTTCAAACTCCCTATGTGCTTCTCTGTGAGCGCTCGGTGAAGAGCGTGAAGCAATGAACATTGTAGCTAATCACAGTCATATCTGTTAACACACTGGCCAATCAGCGGTGTTCAAGAATCCACTCAACAGTGCTCAAATGTTAGCAGGAATGGACGTTTTTAAAATTTCAGCACCGACTGGTACACATTAGTTACAATGACTTCTGGTTTTATGTCATAGTAGCATGCTTCAACACTTAGCTAAGTGTTTCTATCATGGTTTACCATGTTTATAGCATGTTTGGGACTTGATGGCACATGTTAATATGTTGCAGGGAGTGCATTACAGTGTAAAACATGCCATTTCCTGTTGCCAGCAGGTGGCGCTATTACTGTAACTGAATATTGGCATGTGCATGTTGTCTGGACTCTAATGAAACCTGTAAAGTTTAGGGCCGATTGGACATTGTATTCCTGAGTTGCAACAGCTTCCTCATTTTGAAACCCAGATGTAAATTTTCACCACTTCCGATACATGTGGAGAGTTTAATGAGTTTTTGAGCATGTTTAGGCCCTCAAAGATGCATTTATTTCAGAGGAGAAGAATAAGAAGACGATATAACCCCTAAGATATACAAAGTATGTAAATAACTTTACAAACTTGTGCTGTTGCTATTGTTGGTATCAACAGATTCATTTCAAAGATTTGTTCATTTAATTTTAATCACTTGAATTCCGTTGATACCTCAAATACAAGCACACTCCAGTAACCTTTCAGAACACCAGACAGTGCTCCAGGTCTCACCCACGCACCTGCAACTGACACGCTCCCAATAAAGTTTGAACTCAAAGTATGTGCACACAAAAATATACACAGCTAAAAACAGGAAGTATAACAAGAGTTTGTGTGGGTGGTCTCTGACCTCTGTTAGCTTTGTATGCACTCTCCAAGATGTCTGTGTCACTGGAAGCACATTCCCCTCCCTCCACCAACGCACTCACCCCATCTCATTAGCATGCGGTGAAGGAAAGGAAATGAGAAAGTGAAGAGGAGAGTGGGCGACTCACACTTCATTTGAGAACATTTCTCTCGTTTACATCTCTTCTCTCTATTTCTCATTCCTATTCCCCCTCTTAGCATAATGTTTTTGTTCTTTCAAGATTCAAGGTTCAAAATGTCATTGTAATAACAATTTTCTTGTTAGAAAATGGTCTCATTATGCTCATTCAACAGTAACGGGAGAGGGAATATACAAAGTCATGAAAAATGAGAAAACCTGAAAGAAATAAATGAAGACTAAATGTAAAAGAAATACCAGAGCTTGCAAGACTGCAAAAGAATGTTTTATGTAAGCTTAGGCTTTAGGTTTTGGTTCTAGGTAAATGATGATAATTAATATAACAATATTAATCAATATATTATTACTAATCTGTAAGTAGACTACCGTTTTGATTCGCAACGGAACGGAAATAAATCCAAGGAAGAAGACTGAAATCGCAATTCAGTATGCAAATATTGACTGTTGGTATGTATACAGTGACTGACGGTTAGATTTTATTGCCCTTCAACCACTTTAATTAAATCTAGTTGTAATTATTTGAAATGCACAAACACATGCATGTAATAGACACAATACAAACACTTCCTTCTTGACTCTCTCCTTTCCCAGTTTATCTGCAGTTTATTGCAGGTGTGGAGGTTAGAGAGACTCAGCTGTTCATGTGTTCCTGTTAATCTAGTAGAGATGCTCTTGAAGAGGCCTGGCCCTTGTGATCCAGGGCCAGTTGCTGAGGCCTAGAGAAAGGGATTTAGGATATGTTTATGTGTGGAATGACAAGAAGGTGGAATGGCATGTCAGACTCACAAAGGATCATGCTCAGTGGACCCCACCCCATATATAACCCCTCACTCTGTCTCCATCTTAATAAAGGATCACACTGTAGGACTAACACACTGTATGCAAACATGTGAGCAAAGAATACACACATGTAAATCAAACCACTGATGGACCTAAAACAAAACCTTGGGGAATCCCACTGACTCCCATCTAATATTGTCATAGACCTCATCTAGAGTAAATGCGCACTACACACACATATAGACTAACTTCAGAGGATCATGTATTCATGGGTTTTAGGTCAGGTTAGTTTCAGTTCAGCCAGTTTTCCCTCTCATTTACACACACATATATCATAAGATCCAGTAAACTAGAAATAAGGTCAGTTCAATTTAATTCAGTCTCGGCTCTACAGACTACATTAAAAGGCCCAGAAATCCTACCATGGCCCTTATTAGGGGTGGAAATTGTTAGGAAATTAATGAGTCCAGTTCTGCTTCAAATTCCAATTAATGACTTCCCTAATGATTCCATTAACAATTCTATTAGAACTTGAACAGACCCCCACCCCTTCAATAATTGGTCATATACACCATATTTAATCATGCATTGTGACAAAACAATCTTTATCACCATTTTTTCCTTATATTAAAGTAATATTTTGTTCAAAACTGAAAATGTATTTTTCACTACATTTTGCTATAAGATCTATAAGATTTGCTATAAGATTCTGCAACCAATCAGTAGGCTGAATATATTTGCAGTTCAGTGAAAGAAGTCAAAAAGTGCTCCAAATGGTGATCTATCACTGAGAGAATTGCTGTTGTATTTTATTCAAGTTGTGTAGATTAGGTCTGCTGTTAAAATGCTGGTTAATGCAATGTGGCTTCACCATTTTGTTGTCTGGGTGTCAGATCTGTTAATGAATCACAGGCCATCATGGTCTTTAAAGGTGTCAGATTCAGATTCCATCCTAAGCTCCTGCAGCCAGAACAATGTACTGAGATTAGTGAAACAAACACCCCCATAACATTACAAATACAGCACCTGTGCCATTATACATTATGTTCTATGTAATTCTGCGAAGAAGTTGACGCAGTTACAATAACAGCTTCAGATATAGGCTACATCTCCTTGAATGGTCTTTTTTAAATGTCATTCTCAGTGTTCACTGACCATCCAATCTATATTACAAAACATTTTTAAAGCAATGATTGGCTTTACACAATATCTGAGATTTAGCACAGGTCTACAGGTCAGAAGCCATGTTTAAAGTACAGGGTTGCACTGAAATGTTTGTGCCATTACAATCATAGTCAAAAGATTGACCCTGTTCACCAATTACATACAGTTATTTAACATTATTTATGATAACACATTTTTCTTGTGTACAGAATCCATTATTAGTGGAACTGAAAGGAACTGAATCACATTTAAAATCTTACCTGTTCATATACTATGTGCATTTTACAGGCTCCACTTTCTTGGGTGATGCTCGTGAGCCATCCAGCCCTGGTTCGCCCTCTGCCTCACCCCTCTCGCCCTCAGGCCTGTGCGGTGGAAGCCCAGATCCCAGTCTCAATGAACGTGGCTGTTCTGCTGCCTTCTGCAGCTCCACAGAAGGTCTGTATGTTCAGACATAATGTATTTCATAACTGCTCCAGTTATAGATGAGTGAATGGTAATCTTTTTTTTTTCCTGTAACAGGAACAACACCCAACTCGCCTGTCAGTCTCCCCAAATCTCCCACTTTCCCATCTGCCTCAGGCTCATGGCAGGACGAGTGTTCTATCTGCTATGAAAATACAGTGGACACGGTCATCTACGCCTGCGGACACATGTGTCTCTGCTACACCTGTGGCCTTCGCCTCAAAAAAATGGCCAACGCTAGCTGTCCTATCTGTAGGAGAGCTATCAAAGACATTATAAAGACCTACAGGAACACTTAGGGGGCCCTCTCACCTTCCAAACCCAAGTCTCATAAGGGCCATTAAGGATCTCTAATAGATCTCTGTTTCAAGAGAGGGTTGGTGTCACAGTTCAGGGACTCGCTCTGGCACTGCATGGGTCTTGTTTCCCATGGCGATGACTTTTGAACCTTTGAACCTTCAAGGCTCAGGCATCCATTCACAAAGGTCTTTTGTATTTCATGCTCAAGTCTCTGTTGCTATGGTAACCAGTGATGTTGCTGCTTTTTAGAAGCATCTGGCTTTTCAACTGACGTAAGACAAATCATAGACAGTATCTCATTGAATTCAGGACATTTCAGGTGACACAGGAGATATTCAAGGTTGCACATCTCCCATTTCCTCTACCTTCTCCGTGAGCCATAATAGACTCTCATTCATAGCATAGCTGCATATCCTTTAAAGCTGGAATCATATTCAATAGGGGGTGTTACAGTCTGTTATTTTTCCCTTCTGCTGTCCTCTCTAGTCAGACCAGCTAAGGCACATTCACCATTGAAATTCATACAAAAATGTCTCAGTGTTTCACAATTTTTGTCTGTGCTGGGCTGAGACAGAGGCTATAAAAGGTACAGTGCTTTTCATACCTCACCATTTCATGCTAGTTGTGTAACCGACAGTTTGCCCATATTACATGCTCTAAAGTGAGTTGATCTGGAGGTCTTTGTGCATTGATGACTATTTGATCATGTGTTTCGTAATTTAATATGAAGCTTTGGTAGATAGCAGGTGAAGTTAGCTAATGATCCGCTATAATTTTGCTTATGCATGCGTTCAACAAGCAGGACATTGTGGTGGAAATAAAGAGATATAATTAGTTAAAACAATACACAGGAATGATTAACCAATGAGTCATGTGGCAGATACACATATATTCAGTTATGTAACAACTCATTTAAAGAACATTAATATTAGATATCTTAATTGATCCAATGGCGCTTGGAAATGTAATCGCCACAGAGAAGTGCGTTTAAATAGAGCACCTCATTTCACGACCCTAAAACATGTTGGCCTAATCAAACCTTGATTTACTGTGAACTTGTTCTCGACTGTCGATTGGAACATGCACACTCTGGGTTTTCTGCAAAAGCAATTGCAATGTTGCCATGGAGAGCAAATCTAGGAAGAAGGAAAACAGCCTTGAGGCATTAACCAATGAAAGAGTCATTTGTGGTGAGAGGATATTTGATTTGCCCAGTTAATCCATATTTCTCCCAGCCCCCACCGCCAACAGTTTCTGTTGGACAAAAATGGTGTGTATGGGGATAATTGTGAGTGCAGGCCACTGATGAAATAGCAAATTGATTCAAATGGAATATGTTTGGAAAATGCCAGCTCAGTGTCCCTGATGGCGTTGAGAAAGAAAAATGCAGGGACAAAAAGATTATCAGTTTCTTTTTGACTTACCCTCAATGCCAAATTCATGTTAATAGTAGCATTTGACAGCAGACTTCTCTTTTGGAGCTTTACAAACTGCATCCAAACAGCTTCTCAAGGTAATTTAAGGACAATTAAGGTGTAGAAAGACCTGCTGCAGTACCAGTGACCACTGAGAGGTGAACTACATCACTTAACTCACTGAGATAAGTTAATACAGTTTTATATTGTAAAGGTGAAATGCATAGATGAATGTCACAAAACCTGTCGAGAATATGTCTGTCATACTTCACCTCAAAAATCAAAAGAAAGAAATAGGAAATTGCATTTTGATTTCAAGACAATGAAATATTTAACATTTGCATTGACAGTATTTCTGACAATTAAGCAAATATGTGACCCTGGACCACAAAACCAGTCATAAGTAGCACGGGCATATTTGTAGCAATAGTCAAAAATACACTGTATTGGTCAAAATTACAGATTCTTCTTTTATGCCAAAAATCATTAGGATATTAAGTAAAGATCATGTTCCATGAAGATTTTGTAAATTTCCTACCGTAAATATATCAAAACAATTTTTGATTAGTAATATGCATTGCTAAGAACTTCATTTGGACAACTTTAAAGGCGATTTTCTCAATATTTTGATTTTTTTGCACCCTCAGATTCCAGATTTCCAAATAGTTGTATCTCGGCCAAATATTGTCATATCCTAACACACCATCAATGGAAAGCTTGTTTATTCAGCTTTCTCAAATCTCAATTTCGAAAAATTGACCCTTATGACTGGTTTTGTGGTCCAACGTCACAAATCAGCATATTACAATGATTTCTGAAGGATCATGTGACACTGAAGACTGGAGTAATGATGGTGAGAATTTAGCTTTGACCACAGCAATAAATTACATTTTACAACATAATCACATTAGTGCTGTCAAAATTAGTGTTAACACAGACAATTAATTTTTCCAGTTTAACGGTGTTAAAAATATTTAACGCAGTTAACACAAGGGTGGAGCTAGGGTTGGCCACCTCACTCACAACTGCTGCTTCTGTCTCTTTTTTTCTCGACAAGGATTGCGTTTATTTAGACGCAAAACATCTTTATGAGCACATCAAACAGGAGACTTTTCAGACACGCACTCCATTTCGCCTCAGTGCCAGGAGCTAGTCAGATGAACACGGAAATGGTACAGGTGACCAGGAGCTTCATTAGAACAACAGTGAACTGCGGTCAGATGAAATGCTGTCAGGACATTATGTCAGTAAAATTAAATTTTCCTGTCAGCTGTTATACTGTGCTCATAGTGCATGCTCTACAACTGCATGCACAAATATGGCAGCACGCGCTATAGCCTGTGTCATTTCATACATTTCATAAATCATTAAAGTGCGAGTGAAACTACAAGCATGCGTGTCAGATCCGCGTCATGTTCAGCAGCGGCAGCTCTTAAAGTTATAGCAGCCAAATAACCTAATAACCCAGCTGCTGTGATGTCTGTTGATCAAAGAACAAAAGAAAAAAAGAGGAAATCAATCACTTTTGTAGCTTTAAAGATTCACCTATATTTAATTTGGAATTTAGTGTTGTATAACTTTATTCAATTTCTGTACTTTTCTTACTTGCTGAAGGACACAGGTAAATATGACATTTATAATAATGGGTTTATGTGAAGATTGTTTTATGTTCACTTAAATTGGAAGCAGTCATTTTTAAAAGTCTAATAAATGTTAAAATTGATAGCTTTCAATTATATTGTAATGCTGAATGGCTATAGTCAATGGTTAAATATGGGTATCAGTTTTTACTGATCCCAGTCAGTAGTATTGGGATCATTGATACTGACTTTCAGTCATAAAAAAGATGCCATTAAACAAATATTTAAAAATATACTGTCTTTATGTTGTTCGTACATTAAATTGAAGATTGAATGTGAAATTATTGCAATATAAAAGTATATTTAAAAACTTTGTTACTTGGGATTAATCGCGATTAATTTCAGAAAAATGTGTGATTGATTAATTTTTTTAATCGA
The DNA here is from genome assembly GCA_034780575.1 of Labeobarbus marequensis. NCBI lineage: Eukaryota > Metazoa > Chordata > Actinopteri > Cypriniformes > Cyprinidae > Labeobarbus > Labeobarbus marequensis. The sequence continues at coordinate 36,070,703 of JAUZSZ010000075.1, read as the reverse complement.
TTGACAGCACTAATATATATATATTAATATATATGTATATAACAATATACATATATACATAAACAATATAAATGTTTTAATATATTTGTTATTTATATTATTTTATATTTATATATTTATGTATATATTTACACAAGAACCCACTTAATAGGAAAGTGTAATTGTTTTGGTAAAGCTGTGTGACGCTTTTTATCATAAACACACCATGCACGTCTATTTCCTTGAGGAGCATAAATGGGTAGAAATCAAAAGTTTGATTGTTATCAAGACTCATGATTCACAAGAAGTCTATTCAACAACACAGGTATTTTCCCAGCAGGAGCAGCTTTCTCGTAGTCGTTGACTCAAGTGGGGATTCCCTCCTCCTACTGAACACCTCTCTCTCTTCTCTCTCTGTCATGCTTACTGTTGTGGAGGAAGTCTGTTTGTCTGTGAGCTCAGAAGCAGAAGTGAGATTGCCTTTTTTGTCTCTGTAACCTCTCTGACACTCCTCAATTAGGGAAAGTAAGAAAAATCTTTAGAGCGCTTAATTTATTGTAAAAAGCCCAGAATCAGGAAGAAGCGAGAAAGAGAGAAGAGGATGGGGACAAGGGTTGTTAAATGCAGAGAAAGTACATTTCTCTGTGGGATTTTGGAACAAACACATTTTCTCCTCATCTTAACGTCTGTTTGTAGTCAGTTCCAGTTATCTAGATATGAAAAAAATCCTTTTATCCTTTCTTCTGCTTGCTTTTTTGACATCAGTGACAAATTCTTTGTTTCACTCTATCACTGTGTTTCTTTTCTCCCCCTTTTTGCTCTCTTCTGTGCCTTGGTGTGAGAGATTGGATAACCCTAGAGGTGTGGGTGTGTGTGTACCTATTTTCATATTTCAGTGGGGACTTAAACCTGAATACACACAGACTCATGGGGCTCGTGTCACGGTGGGGACCTAAATTGAGGTCCCCATGGGTAAACAAGCTTATAAATCAAACAGAATTAAGTTTTTTGAAAATCTAAAAATGCAGAAAGTTTCCTGTAAGGGGTATGTTTAGGTGTAGGGTTGGTGTTGGGCGATAGAGAATATGGTTTTTACAGCAGAAAAACCATTACGCCTATGGAGAGTTCCCACAAGGATAGCAAACCAGACGTGTGTGTGTGTGTGTGTGTGTGTGTGTGTGTGTGTGTGTGTGTGTGTGTGAGAGAGAGAGATGTTTAATTGCCCTCACAGCAGCAGTGGACACTTGACCACATGTACTGAATATACACACACTCTCACACGAAGCCTACAGGCTATAAACATTCCTGATTTTTGTCTGTGGTGTATGCTGTCACATCACAAGCATAGCTGCTTCTGTCCATCTCTCTGTGTGTTTAAGTGGTTGCTGGAGAACCTCAGGTGTGGATTTAGCTGATTGGTTTATGTGACTACAGACATTTTGATGTCATTTCTCTAGTGCTAATCTGATGTTTAAGTGACGCGTTTGAGCGATGTCAAAGCACAGTGGAGATGTGGTTTAATGGTGGAGAGAGTTGTATTTATAAGGGTTCAGGAACTGTGCTGCCTCTACTGCTACAGTATCGACTTTGATCTCTCCTAAAAGTCCATTAAAAATAGAGTTGTTGGCACTCAGATGATTTGGTTTTGGAAGAATTTAATCAGAAATGTTGATACTTTTGTGTATGATACTTTTCATATCAAAATACAGTCATCATTTCTAAGTATACATGACACAAAGCATAACTGAACATTTGAAGAATTAAATATACATCATTCAGAGATTATTGTGTATGCATGCTGGACGAAGACGAGGTGCAGTTGTGCCGTCTGGCTCTGTTAGTTCAAATTTGTGAATTTTAGTCAGACTAAGGTGTGTACTGTATAACGCATTCCTGTCTTTAGTCTGACTGAAACTTTTAAAGTCTGTGTAAATTAATTTATTGTTGATATATGAATTTTCTTTCCTAAGCATAGGAAACATGTCTCTATTTGTTCCCAGTTTAATCTCATTGTTATCCGAGAGAAACAGTTGAGAAGATGAGTTTTGTATGAGTGGATTTCAAGGGTATACTGGTTTACAGCATGTATTTGTGCACATAGATAGATAGTCTGTCTTTCACCATTAATAATCTCCACCAGTGTTATTGTAGTATTATTTAAATACTATTATAGTATTTGTTAATTTAGCTTAAAGTATCTTTTTTATATTTTCAGTTTTCGTTTTAATTTTGTTATGTCATTTTGTATTTTTAATTTTAATTTCTTTTTATATATTTATATTTAATTCATTTCTATTTCAGTTTTAGTTATAGTAATATTTATAATTGTATTTTACTACACCTTTATTTCTTTAATTATAGTTTTAGTTAACAATAACGACACTGATCTCCGCTCAGCCCCAGTGGTATGTCTATGTATGTATCTCTCTCTTTTCTCTCTTGTTTGTGTGTTCATGTCCTTCCTTCAAGGCTGAAATGGTGGGGTGGAGGGGTAGGCTATATATACACGAGAGAAAATATTTCATGCCAACACCACACACACACACACACACACATCCACACATATCCACAGCAGTCTTCCCAGCAGGGAGAGTCTAACCTTGTTTTGCGCCTCTCTTCTGCTTGGGCACGTTCAATGATTTTAACCATTTTTAAAAGCCCTAAGTGGGTCAGCTGTACATAAATGTGTCTGAGAGAAATGCCGAGACAGACGGACAAAGAGAGGGCAGGTCACTGCTGCCAAACATTTCCCACATTTTATCTATAGGGTTCTGTGCCATGCATGTGTCTGTGTTTGTTTTAAATTTGGAAAGTTGATGTGTCCTGAGTAGGGCTGGGTATCGTTCAAAAATTTTCAATACCGATACCTTGAGTTCGATACCGGTTCCTGAACGATACTTTTTTCGATACCAATTTTATGAAATCAGTTTTAAC
>JAUZSZ010000075.1:35940267-35953034 GCA_034780575.1 Labeobarbus marequensis | reverse complement strand
CTCACTGTCGCAGTATTTCTATTGCTTTTCCAAAACTTTGAAGCATATGTAGTTCATAGCATGAATCAAAAACCTTGGACAGAACTATCTGATTTTAAGCAGAACACACCCATAAGCCCATGAGTTTCCAAACCGCAAGTGGAAATGTTCTCCCCACTTTGTTGCAGAGTGTGAAATTTGGAGAGCAAAATTTGGTTTTTGGGCATGTGTCTTTAATGGGACTTTTAACAGCTCCTGACAGGATTCTCAGACTCCCAGTAGCTCATGGCAAGTTTACGAGCATGCATGAATGATTCAGAACTGGATCATAACATTATATAGAACTTGCATTAAAAGCGATATGTGCCACTAGCATCACTAAGCGTAATTGCAGAAAAAATGTTCTGGTTCCAGAATGCTTCCTCTTTCTGCCATTGGTCAATCAAACAGGTGTTCTTGCATCCAGACTCACACCATTGATTGAGAAAATATTTATCTGGTCATAATATGCAAATAAACTGAGCAATGTGACTAAACTTTTTGAGAGAATCAACTTGCAGTACAGACGTCTTTTAGTTAGCTGTTTCTGCATATTAAACTGGAATGGGAGAAAATACATGTCACACTTTTTGACATAATTATTATCCTACATATAATGTGTGAGGAGAAAAAGGAAAAATATGTTGGAAATAAATTTGTTCAGTTTAATATTGGTTGTAAGATTTTTCCTTTTTTTTCATCTATATATTTTCTACTTTGTTCTCAGATGTAATTCAGGAGTTTTCACACTTTTTTTTAATGCCAGGGAAATACTAAAACCCCGAAATACTATGATACCTTTGTGAGGGCCCCCCTTTCTAAAAAATAAAGACAGCTGTACATAAAGACCAGTTTATACTGTGTGTAAAAAACACTAAGCATGATGTTATTGACTTTGGCTTTGTTGGCATTTGCAAAATATGTAGTTGGACTAAAGCCAAATCAAATTATTGAAATATTATTTAAATAGAAATTAATGTTTTGTTTGTTTGTTTACTTTTGTAATTTTTTTTTACATTTCATTTTTACTTATTAACAGACAAAAATACAGTAATATAATAATACTGATTATTAAACCCAAAAAATAATAAAATCCAATAACAATAATAATAGTGCGGAGAGGAAACAGGTGAGTTTTCTCTAGAAAAATACAAATAAAAGCAATTATTAAAAATATTTAAATTGTAAAAAAGGAGAGTTGAAGATTGATTATTTCTTTTTCGTTTTTATTATTTATTATCTATTTATTTATTTACATATTTTACAATACATTTTGCTCACTTTTTGCAAACAAAGTGTTTTCTTTTTTGTTTGTTTGTTTTTTTGCAGCTGCTCCAACGTTCTCCGAGTCTCCTGTGGACATAACAGCCAGTGTGGGTGATAACATTACTCTACCATGCATCGCCCGCGGTTTCCCCACACCTTCTCTGACATGGAGACGCCAGGATGGACGTCCCATTTTTGGCAAGTCATCTGGCCATGTCGGCACCTCTCAACTGCCTTCCGGTGCCCTTCAGATCCAGAGTGAGTTTCTATATCTATCTTTGAATAGTTTAGGGATGGTCGTCTGCTAGCACAATCCCTCCCGGATAATAAACGCGAGGATCTAACGGACGTGGTTCAACCACAGGAGGATAGTGAAGATGTTATTTTAGGTGTTGACATGCAGGGGAGGGTCTGAAACCAACTGCTGCGATAGAGGAAATAGAAGCAGTACAGCTGAGAGCTTCCTCTCTCAGAGAGTGGGCTGAGAGGAGGTCTCCTCACCCCAGGCCCGCTCAGGGGTTGGGTGGGGTAAAAAGTCAAGCCGCAGACCTCTAGAGCCAACACCGGAGCTTCTGGCAGGACAGGGAGCTACATATGGACGAAGCAGAGCTCTAAATGTTTATAGGCTATACTTTTTTTTTTTTTTGGACAACCTCTATAGTATTAGCATTGAACAGCTCATCTGGTGTTGGATAACCTGGTTACTAAAAGCATTTTGAGCAAATGGGTCTGTTCCTACATTCCCCTTGAGAGTTTGTGTGTTTGTATAGGCCTACACTGCCAAAAAGTTTGGAATAATGATGATGATTTATTTTTTTATTTTTTTGAAAGAAGTCTCTTGCTCACCAGGGCTGCATTTAATTGACCAAAAACACAGTAAAAACAGTAATATTGTGGAATATTCTTACAATTTAAAATAACTGTTTTCTATTGAATTTTTTTTGTTCCAATGATGCCAAGCCTTCAATCAACAATCTTCAGTGTCACATTATCCTTCAGAAAGCATTCTTCTAATATGTGATTTGCTGCTGAATTATTATTAGTGCTCAGTTTTTAATAACAATTATTATTATCAACTTTGTTTTTGCTGCTTAATAATTGTAAAAACAGTGACTGATTTTTTTTCAGGATTCTTTGATAAACAGAAAGTTAAATGAACAGCATTTATTTGAAATATTTTATTTTTTATTTTTGTAAGATTATATATGTCTTCACTGTCACTTTTGATCATTTTAATGCATCCTTGCTGGATAAAAGCATTCATAAATTAATAAATAAATTTTAAAAAAATCATACTGACCCCATACTTTTGAATGGTAGTGTATCACAGTTTTTCCATAATTATTAAGCAGCACTAAAAGTTTCTTGAGCAGCAAATCAGCATATTAGAATGATTTCTGAAGGATCATGTGACACTGAAGACTGGAATAATGATGCTGAAAATTCAACTTTGTCATCACTGAAATAATTTACATTTTACAATATATTAAAATAGAAAACAGTTATTTAAAATTGTAATACATTTTTACAATGTTACCATTGCTATTGTATTTTTGATCAAATAAATGCAGCCTTGGTGAGCATTAGAGACTTTCAAAAACAGCAAAAAGTCTTAATTATTCCAGACTTTGGGCCGGCAGTGTATGTGTGAAAATTTGAGATCATTCCTACTCGCATAGCACTGCATGTACATATAAAACTCTATACTTGCACAATTGTGCACATGTGACACTGATTTATACTATTTAAATCTATTTCAACAGCTACTAATGTGATTGCAAATGACTATTGTATGAATTTCACACATGCGGACTGTTGCACAACATTCATAACAGCTTCATTGTTTTAAATCAGATGAACAGTTGCATATAAATTAGTGACTGCATAATGTTCTCAAACAAGAATGAATAACCGCTAATGAAGTCAGAACTGTCATCACAATGGAATTAATAGCTGGGCTGTAAATACAAAGAGAATCAGCATTGCAATAAATTCTCTTTCTCTTCCAAAAGCACCAACAGCGCCAACAACCAAATGCGTTTTCAAAAAAATTAAAACTTTAATGGTTAATTTAGATTTGTAAGAAACCTGCAGATGTGTGTCATTAAAAAACATTCGTCATAAAAGATGGCTTTAGATCCAAGAGATCATCTGTCGCATCTCTTTTTTTTAATTAAAGCATGAGGAAGAAAACTGTGGAGAAACAGGTTCATAAATTGGGAATGCACTGATATTAAAATTCTGTCCGAAACAATAAGGTCATATTTATTTTCAGGTTATTTCATATGCTAAAGATGACAGTTAAGTGTTAGTGTTATTGAGCTGTTAAATGTAATTTATTAACACCATTATATGTAATCTTCAGAATGTCTCAGATTCAGCTTAGTTTATGATTTTTTTTTTTTTTAAATAAATAAAATTGTATAATATTTTTTATTGTTATTCTTTATTGTTTGTAATATGAATTGGTTAATTACATTTAAGTCAGTGTTAGATTATGACAAAGTTAATGTAAATGTAAAAACAGGAAAAAATGCAATAATTAAAATTTTCTGAAATTTTAATATTAAATATATAATCTATTAATATAGATTAATATACCTATATAATATAGAATATAATATTAAGAAATATTATAGATAATAAAAATTTGTACAAATTGATTGAATTTAGTATTTTTAATAATTAATTTATTATTGTTAATAACATTTTGTTATTAGTACAGCATTTATTTGGAAGTGAGCATACATAATTAAATATCCAATACTGGCTGCTACATATGTCCAATATCTCTAATATCTGATTATAACTGATATAATACTTATATATCTGCTATAAATTAGCAACTTTATCTATATTATTATATGACATCTAAAATAACAGACTTTAGAATAATATTGTAGGTTATTATTTGAATGTATCGCTAAACTAGTCACATTCCTGACTGAATGTTCTGTATGTTGTTTTTATCCTGACTTTGATACAAAGGTCAACATGACATTTTACTAATGAAGTAAAGCCGTTACCAAAAACAAAAACAAAAACACACAAACACATCCATATGTGAGATAATTAGCGACCACACATCCATTTCACATTATTAACAGCAAACCATAATTAAGCTTAATGGTTTGTTAATGACTAAAGTATGAAATGACATGTTTATAAGATGAATTACAAAAGAGTCCTTTATGTTCTAATCAGCGTTCTTCTGTTCCCTCCAGGTGTTTGGGTTGATGACGAAGGTGTTTATGTTTGTGAGGCCAAAAACCAGTTTGGATCCATCAAGGCTCTAGCCAGAGTCACTGTTACTGGTTTAGGTATGAAAAAATATTGTTCTCCTTAACAAATTTTACAAATATTTTCACCATAAACTGTCATAGTAATTATATGATCTGTTTGCAGAGCCCCCATTATTAGTTCAAGGTGCACCAGCTGTCACAGTGATGATTGGTCAGCCTTTGAACCTTCCCTGTATGTTATTAGATGGCATTCCTCTTCCTGACAGAGTCTGGACGCACAATGGAAAACAAGTGAGTGACGAGAGAGATGCTTACTAGGTGTGAAATTGAAATTCAGGAATAATGGACATGTTTTGTTTATGCTTATTCTTTTATTGTGTATGATCGCTCTGTCTCTAGGTACGTGTTGGCGGAAGAGTCTTTCTAAGGAGTGACGGCAGTCTGCATGTAGATAGAGCTGGAGCAGGTGATGCTGGGACATATGTGTGCACTGCCATCAATGTAGCAGGATCAGCTAATATTACCGTCACAGTGGAAGTTCATGGTTAGTAGGCAGGGCCTGTTATCATTGAGTATAAGGCTTCGCTCACACTGAAAGTTTCAGGAGTCACAACCACATTTAAATGCGGGAGTGAGTCCTGTAAATTATCGTTCCATGTGTGTACGGAACAGCAGTCACTCCCGCATTTGTAACCATAGCAACATTTTGGCATCTTGCGGGAGTGAAGAAGAATTTAGCCATTTGGTATCTGACATTTTTTGGCTAAAGACTCTAACTTAACTAAACTACAGCTGATAGATGTGTTGTGCTTTGTTTATACTCAGGAGGCTGCTTTAGAGAGCGTGCAGTGTTGCCATGCCTTCATATTTACAAGTGCTTTCAGGCATGTTGTTTGGTCTTAACTCATAAAGACAGGCACTTTATGGAGTAAGTGGTCTGTTGCGGATATGAGATATATGATTTTTTTTTGGAGTTATAAAACAAAAAGCATTTGGGGGTTTTAGTGTTTTTTTGTGCTTGTCCTTGTTTATTGTTTTTTTTTTCAATGAAGATCTGGCAACACTGACACTACCGCAGGGCTCGTGAGCACAACTAGTCCCATGTCAAATTGTGCTAAGGTCTTCTTTCACTGTTATTTTCTTGCATCTCACACACAGACGAAGACACATTTCTGGTGCGTGTTTAAATATGTCATTAACAACTAGTTGTTCAGTTCAGTTCGTACACACTGCATAGAATTTCTGTAAATGCGGATGTCAATACCTGTTTTTTTCGGGAGTTAATACGGTTGTCGAATGCGGTTGTCACTCCCGTATTTTAGTGAATTATGTGTGTACAGAACATGATTAAGGAGTAAAAGGTGAACTGACAACCGAATTTAACGGCAGTGTGTACGTAGCCATAGATAAATAGATAAACAAATGAACAAATACATTATATTTAATTATTCATTATAATAAACTGTACTGAAATAATAATAATAGTAATAAGTTATTATTATTATTATTATTATTATTATTATTAAATACATTATTATTATTTAGCAACACTACAATCATTATAATATATTATAATACAAATATGTAATAATAATAATAATTATTATTATTATTATTATTATTAAATAGATAACAATTAGTAGTAGAAGTAGTAGTAGTAGTATTTAGCAACACTAAAATTATTCCACAGCACAGTATAATAATAATAATAATATTAAAAAAATAATAATAAACACATAACAACAACTATTATTATCATTATCATTATCATCATTATTATGCAGCTAATGATAATTATTAATATTTAGCTATTCTAAAATGCCCACATAGCACAGTAAAATTAAGCGATGTTATATTACTATTATTATTTTTTTTTAATGAATAATGTGGTTTATAGATTGATATAAATAGCTTGAATCTTTCCTTCAGTGTAAGTCTGTGATTTTGACCCATTTATTTTATAAAATAAGCAAATCTGGTTGGTTGGAGAAGTAAAAGTAATTGCATTTGAGGAGTCAAATCATAAAGCGTTACACTCTGAAGTTTACTCATTACTTAGGGTTAAAGGTTTGTTCAAATCCCTAAACTCAAGTATATAGTAATGCCTCAGCAAGCAGCACTAATAATCAAAGGTTCCCTGTTTGGGTACAGTGAAACCAAACCCTCTGGCTTTGGTGTTTCAGCTGGCTTTTAGAAACTACTTTTAAGCAGATCTAAGATCAGCTCTTTCCCTTCCAAAACACTGGAGCGCCTGTCTTAAATCAAGGTAAAAGCGACTGGTAGCCAAAGGGTGAGAGTAGTTACACTGATCCAAGAACGCAATAAATCCCCTGATTACAGCATTACGGGCAGCTTTATTGATTCCATTTGAATAAACAGTGTGAGAGATGGAGTAAAGCGCAAGAGAAAATGTTGAGAGAAAAAGAAAGGTTGATGGAGAGAGAGAAAGCTGTTTTCTTTGAATTATTCCGTTGGCCAGAGCTCTGATTGACAGAACACACATGGATACAATTGCACACAATCACAAAAGCACCTCCACTGCACACATGAACACACACACACACATTTGTGAAACCTAATAGCAAGCGTGATTCACTCCAGGCCTGCACACACACACACACACACACACACACACACACATATATACAGGTTACTAATGGACAGTGTGAATCAAGTCCGGACATGCATTAGTGAGCACAGTATCAGATTTCAGGAGACATATGTGCACTTGGAATGGCAACACACTTGCACACACATATACACACACTCTATATACAGATCAGGGCTCTTTCTGGTGGGCCACGAATCAGAAGGTTGTTCTGTGATGCTGAATGAGCAGCAGCCAAACACTGAGTCATCAGAGCGTACTGACTGCCACATGACCACAGACCCTGTGAAATCAACATTTTGTGGCTTTCGGTCCATTTGTGTTCCATTTGAGGTCAAATATATGCTAGTGCACTATATGCAGTGACAAAATTCACTTTAGCAGACAGACGCATTTCAAGATCATTAACTGACAAAAATTATTGATGACTCATAATGGGCTACATACACTAGCTTTTAAAAGTTTAGGGTTGGTAAAAAAGTTTAATGTTTTTGTCTCTTGTATTCGGAAAAAAAAAAAAAAAAAAAACAGTAACACTGATTTTTCAGTATCATTAGTCCAGTTTTCAGTGTCACATGATCCTTCAGAAATCATTATAAAATGCTGATATGGTGCATTACTGATTATTATCAATGCTGAAAACAGTTGTGCTGCTTAATATTTTTGTGAAAAGCATTCATTTTTTTTCAGGATTCTTTTATGTATATAAAAAGTTTAAAGAAATAATTTGTTAGAAATACAATACTTTGTAAGATTATAAACATTTTTACTTTCACTGTTGAACAATTTAATCCATTATAGCTGAATAAAATGTTTTAAAAAAGGAAAAATCTTTTGAACAGTAGAATAGACTTTTGTCCAATCAAATGTTCTAGAGTGAAAAGTCCAACAATTTACGTAAGAATGGTTTTATAATTCACATAAAAAGTCATCCCACTCATGTTTCATGAATGATGCTTAGTATGTCGATAAAACACTGAAAAATTGTGCTCTGGCCAAGTGCCACAAGATCAAGAATGATTTTGTCAATTGCTTGGTTACTATTTCTATCACTCTGAATAGCACCGGCCACAGTGAAATGTCACTGGTGCAAAATCCTCACATTGCAGTTCATTAATTGGTTGGCTGTTACTTAATGTCACGCTGTGCAGCATTTTGAAATAGTTAAGAGATCCTGAACAAATTGTTCTTCCATTCCTCTCTAGTACCAAATTACAGGAACAGTCTAGTTCTGTCATTGTTACACACCCTTGTGTAAACCCAAACTTCCACATCTTTGAATAACTATTAAATATGGAATGTACTCTGACTAATTATGCTCTGTTCCTAACTCTTTGGTTACCAGCTCTGATTTTTTGCACTACCCAAAATTGCAACCTCGATCTGAGGTCAGTCTGAAATTCAAAAACCACAGACAACGAGGGAAACCAATGCCATTGATGTGACCCCAAGACTGACCCTGAAGACCAGCCGAGGCAAATCTGCAAATATCTCTGGAATTCAAATGCAACTTTGTAAGATATCAAGTCCTGATTAAGAGAATCTCTGTGGCTTCATTTCTCACAATGAGTTTAAATCTCACAATTGTGACTGTTCCTCTTAAAAGCACATTTATCTCACAATGTGACTTTATGTCTTGCTATATGACTTTAGATTTCATGTCGTTTGATATAAAAATCATAATTACAAGAAACAAAGTGACTTTATGTTGCTATGTGACTTCGCAATTGAAACTGTATGTATCTCCAAATTGTTACTGTATATCTTATGAAATGACTTGAGATCTAACAATTGACTTTATTTCCCCCAAATGACTTTATATCTCGCAACTTTAAATTTCACAATTGTAACTTTGTGAGATATAAAGTCACAAAAACAAGAAACAATGTGACTTTATATCTTGCAGTTATGAGTTGGATCTCCAAATTGTTACTGTATCTTGTGATATAACTTTAGATCTAACAATTGACATTACATCTCGCAATATGACTTTAAATTTCACAATTGTAACTTTGTGAGATAAAAAGTCGCTGATTTTGTTATTGCAACTTTACACAGTTGCAACTTTGTAGCTTCAAATTGTTACTGTATATATTCAGATGTGACTATAGAGCTAACAATTATGACTAATTCTCCCAGTTGTGTCGTTGTATCTCTCAATGTGACTTTTTATCTTGCGATATGACTTTAAATTTCACAATTGCAACTTTGTGACATTGAGTCATGTTTTTTTTTTGTAATTGTGATTTTATATCTTGCAGTTGTGACTTTGTATATCCAAACTATTACTGTTATGACTTCTCCAAACCATTCCTTTGTATCACACAACGTGACTCATCTTATTTTATTTTAAAGTTAATTTCACAATTAACCTTTTTACACAGTTGCAACCAGCCGTGGCGGAGCTGCAGAGATCTTTGGGTTGTGAAATGACAGATTGTCAGATGTTCTATGTGTCACCAGAGATGCCTGATTCAACTTACTGGTCCATTTTAAAATTAATCACACCCTGACAGACAATTTCCTGAATGTGTCATGTATTCCTCACGTCTCTTGTTACATTTGGCGAATGTGTGTTACACACACACTGGAGACTAAAGAGGAGCAAGAAAGCACTTTGGCATTGGCATACACATAAGTAACTGTGTGTCCACGCTGACTATTTCAGCAGCATATGTAGGGCAGCCAGCAGCAGGGCCAGAGGGCTTTGGCAGTCTCGTCTGCCCACACCCAGATTTAGCCCATGTTCTCCTCAATCTCTCCATATGAGGAGCCAGAACTGGCTTGAACCCCAATGACAGCTCCACACTGACCTCAGATCAGTAATACAGCGCTGGGCCAGGTATGGCTGTGAAGACACAATCAGGGCACGCTGTACTCTTATTGACTTTGGTACAGTGAAAGCACTGCAGGGAACTGATACTCACTAGTGCAGTCTCGTTGACCTGACATGTATAAGGACCTGTGTTGTGTTGGTTGAATGTGGTGTGCATTCTGTAAAGGTGATTGGCAAAGTGTTGTTGCACATTCTGGTATCACAATAAACAGATTTGAAAGTTCTATGCATGCTTTATGGAAGCTTGTTTCCACCTTCAAGTGGAATTAACAAATACATAAAAACGGTAACTAAAAATATATATCTCACAATGGTGTCTTTGATACTCATTACTGACTCCTAATTTTGTCTTCAATATTTCAATTGCAATTTTGTTTCTTGTAAATGCAGCTTTAGAAATCACAATGCGACTTCCTGCAATATAAAACCTGCGATTGTGACTTTGTTTCTCGTAAAAGCAACTTTATCTCTCAATATGACTTTATATAATTGCAACTTTATATCTTCATATTGGTACTGTATATCTTCCAATTTTGCAACATAGTAAGATATTGTCACAATTACAAGAAACAATGAGAGTTAATATATCGCAATGACTTTAAATCTTGCAATTCTTGTAAATGCAACTTTATATTTCACAATGTGACTTTATATATATATTGCATTATAACTTTAAATCGCACAACTGTGACTTCATATCTCGCAATTTGACTTTAAATTTCATATCTTGTGACATGAATTTAAATTTGCAATTTGACTTCAAATGTCAGAATATTTTGCAGTTTGACTTTACGTTTTAGAATATTTCATAATTTGACTTTAAATACTTTCCAGTTTGACTAAATTGCACAATATGACTTTAAATTTCTTAATTGCAACTTTGTGAGATGTAAAGTCGCAATTACGAGATACGATGTGACTTTATTTTGCAATGTGATTATAACTTGGTTGCGATTTTATATCTCTCATATTTTTACTGTGTATCTTACAATGTATATATATACATACACATTGTATAACAATAATAACTTTTTATCTCACAATGACCTTTTTACACAATTTATTTTTTTACTCTGAGATGACAACCTATTTCTATAATTCTAATTAAATATAATTTAATTCTAAGTGACAGAAAGAGGATGAAAAATGCAACAAAATTACAACCACTTTGGCACAAGAAATCTTGACTAACAATTTCAGTAACCTTCAGAGAAAAAAATAATAATAAAATGATACAAAAGTAACAGTAGAAAGCGGACCTTGAAAGAGCCTCAAACAGAAAAAGAATCTAAGTCCATACTTTGTTGAATGTCTACTACAGCGAGCGAGCGAGGGAGAGAGAACATGTGTGTATATATATCAGTGTGTGCCAAAGGACTTCCCCTGGGAGAGTGGCAGCGCCCAAAGTAAGTGTGTGGTTCTGTGTGTGTGTCTACTGTAACCAGGTGCAGAGAAAACCCTAGCAAATCTGGGTCACCCGAGAAAACCAACACTTCACATACATTGGACATATAAATGCGACCTGCTCTCATTCCTGCCAGTGACATAATTGCATATTCCACATCTGTACCTCACAATGACTATATCCACACAGAAACAGTGCTTCAAAGTCAGACACATTCATTATTCCGAGCCTCTCTGAATAATTTCCATGTTTTGTGCCAACCAGTCTAACTTCAGGAGAGGGATCAAACGGAGGGACGAGCCCATCCCAGCGACAGTGTGTGTATAAATTGTACAGTGAAATCTCCAGAGTGAAGAGTTTAAACAAACATAGTCCTCCCTTTCAGAGAAAGACTTCTACAACTAACTCTTTACAACTAACGTTTAACGCTGGCTTCCTGTGCACACCCTTCCTTCTGGGGTTTTGTGAGTGTTTAGCTGAATTGTAGACCAAAGAGTGATCCATTTATTTATATTGAGTGACCTTATTCACAAGATTTGTGCCACACAACTTAAATAACATATATCAAGTGACTAAAACATTCAGTAACTGTGTGGTATAGGTAACAAGGAGTCAGAGGCTCCAGAGACAAAAGCTGTTCCAGCTAGAAGGCAGTAGCAGCATTACATGGACAGTATTCCTTGGAGAGAAGTAAATTCTAAAATGAACTGCAACCTTTGCGATTTAAAACAAATTATTAAAAAATAATTAGAATTATAATAATTGATAATTAAATTTAATTATAATACTGTAAAAAATGGTATAAAACCATTAGCTTGAGACTAATTTCATTAAATTTTTTAAAATATTTTAAAGCTTATTATAATACAGAAATTAAGTAATTCATTACTGTTTGCATATTATGGGTAATAACAAATAAGGTCAATAACAAATCTAGTTCAAAATACAAATGCCCAGGTTCAAAATATAATTTTTGTAAACTAAGATAACCATGTTGGTTAAAATGTTTGGGGAAAAATACAATAAAAAAATAAAATAAATAAAAATATCAAGTGGTTAAACCATCATAAAAAGTTATAAAATATTTCCAGCTTACACCTTAAATGCATGTGAATGTACAAATCTTCATTTTTTTTATAAACAAATTCTGTTTTTAGGGTAAAAAATAAATATATATTTTAATAAATATGTTTTTGGGGTCTAGTCATTTGAGCTTAACTAACTTCACCTTTTCATAATACGTAAACATATCTAATATTCAAAAAAATTACTGACTTTGGCACACAGTAATACATTTTTAAGATATTAATAATAATAATAATAATAATAATAATAATAATAAGACTGATTCACCACTACATATTGTGGCACAATCATTTTATTATTTTAAAA
>JAUZSZ010000075.1:35821363-35834937 GCA_034780575.1 Labeobarbus marequensis | reverse complement strand
CAGTCTTCCCCATGATTGTGTAGCCTAGTGAACCAAACTGAGAGACCATTTTGAAGGCTCAGGAAACCTTTGCAGGTTTTTTAAAAATATGAGTTGATTAGCTGATTGGCATGTCACCATATTCTAATTTGTTGAGATATTGAATTGGTGGGTTTTTGTTAAATATGAGCAGTGATGAATTGATGCAGTGATCTGCTGAGCAGCTGTGAGAGCAGTGCTGCTGATTACAGCTCAATCAGAGCACGCTTCAGCAGACGCACAGAGAGTCAGCATCCTTCAATTCACTGCTAATAACCTCAATCAAAACACATACGCTTTAACATGAGGACAGAGACTTTATTTTAGCCAAAAAACATTCTGTGTGAATTATAAGCTTGTTTCCTCATGGGGACCAAAAAATGTCTCCACAAGGTCAAAATTTACTGCTATTACTGTACTTGTGGGGATATTTGGTCCTCATAATGTAGGGAATACCAGGTATGCTATGTATTGCAAAACTTTTCCATTTATTTTGCCTAATTCTTTACATAATTTCTTGAAAAGGTATGCTTTGTGTTGTTTTGGTTATCATAACCCACTGCATAATGAAATGCTATGTTGTAGCTGAAATGAACGTGTTTACGTCTCCACCTGTCAGACCGCTGGTGTGTCCGGTCAGCATGGGCTAGTGTGAATACAAACCTCAAACCCATTAACACCCCTGGCAAATCAATATGCTGGGAAAAATGCTTATTAAAGTTTTTTTATATGTTTCTGCCAAACTTTCCCATAGTTTACATAAAGATAAAGCATGTAAAGTGCCTCTCAGAGCAGCTGTAAGATTATTTATCAGAGCAGGAATTCAATTGAGGAAGTTGTACTTTATCGATTCATGGCGTCTGCAGAGCAGACATGTTATTCTGTCAAACTGATAGTGCTGGAATGTCAAATACCGCTCTGTGCTGCTTATGTGACTGCAGTCAGATCTCTCTCTCACATACATTTGCTATATACAACAGCAGCACAGAGACACTTGATCTTCGTGGTAACTCCGCGATACATGCGAGAACACAGAGATTATGCATCATTAACCAGTCTCTCACTCTCATACCTTCATTAGAATTAGCACTGTTTGCTAAGTCAAGCTTCATGATTTCCACTGAATTGATCTGAACAAAGCCCTAACCTTAAGTTTTAAACTTCCACACCACTTTTACTACAGACTTGAGATGTGCTGTCACTTCTCTCACCCATCAGACTTGAGATTGTTTGCCTAGCATATGGAAAAAATGAGTGTAAAATGTCAATACATTTTGGGGGAAGTCGTGGCCTAATGGTTAGAGAGTCGGACTCGTAACCGAAAGGTTGTGAGTTTGAGTCTCGGGCTGGCAGGAATTGTAGGTGGGGGGAGTGAATGTACAGCGCCCTCTCCACCCTCAATACCACGACTGAGGTGCCCTTGAGCAAGGCACCGAACCCCCAACTGCTCCCCGGGCGCTGGAGCAATGGCTGCCCACTGCTCCGGGTGTGTGTTCACGAGGGGTGTGTGTGTGTGTGTGTGTGTGCGTGCATTTGTTCACTACTCACTGTTGTGTGTGTGCACTTGGATGGGTTAAACGCAGAGCACCAATTTCCAGTATGGGTCACCATACTTGACAATACGTCACGACTTTCACTTTCAAAATCACAGAAAGTGCAAAATGGAGATTCTCTGTAAATCTGAAATAATCACATATTTGTGATTTACCTGATGGTTTTACACAAAGCAACCTGCAATACAGGTAAAATACATTGCTCAAAAATGCCCAGGAGTGATTTCAACATTCTAGCACCAAATTATATCTTTAAAAAATTGCTACACCACCCCTAAACCGGATGAAGTATGTTACACCTCCAACTCAATCCTAAAGGAATTATCATTAAATACAAATAATAGCAGATCCCAAATAATATCTTGTTGGCTTTGTGCAACTGTAGCCAAAAATTTTTAAAAGGAAAACATAACCTGCCACTAGGGGGCAGAGAAAGACCATTGGTAGCCATAAGATAAACACAAAGGCATTGAGACTCTTTTTACCAAACAATATATTTTATTTGTCGTCCAACACCACAGCCCAGCCTTAGGAAGTGGTTCAGTACCAAATTCAATGGAGTTACACATGACGAGCATCAACACCGGAGGGGCAGGGACATGAGGACAACCTATTTGCTTTTTTTCTGTTTTTGTTTTAATAATCATTTGTTTTCTACAAAAAAAAAAAAAGAAAAGAAAAATCCCACCCCCTAGTAGCTCAGATGTTGTCAGCGCTGCACTGTATAGCTGTACACAGCCAAGCAATTAAAAAAAAAATAATAATAATCTTTTCAATGTATTCCACAGTGGTGGCAAACAGCAACAGCCTGACTGCAGTCCTTGTCGGACAGACACGGATATGCAGACAGTAGCCTGAGCGTCACTGCAGAACTGAGCGCTGCTGGTTTATGGGGTTCAAAAATGCTCCTCCACAGTCACCCTCACCTGTACCCAGACCAGCTCACAGAGGTTTCTAAAACAGGAACGGGAGACCACACTGCATACATCTGATTACTGCTCCTACTGACTGTCAAAGTGTTTTTCTCTACAATTAAAAAAAAAGGAGAAAAGAAAACACTTTATTCTTTACAGTTAATTCTTGTTTGTGCTTTTTTAATAATACTATGATCTGTATGAGGTCTTAGTTTGGTTTTATCATACACTGGAGTAGCAAAGAAAATTAAATTTAAAATATTCTGTACGCCCCACAGTACACAGTATTTTGTGGTGCTGTTGTGTCACCTACTGTCCACAAACAACCACTTCAATCCCCCCTTTACAAATGAAGATGAAAAAAAAAACTATAGAAATCACTGGTAGAATCCCTTTAACAACACAAGTACAGTACACACATACAAAGAGCATTTCCTGTTTGGAGGGAAGTGATGCGATGAGATGTAAACATATAGCCAAGACGGTGCACCTTGTGACAAAATGTTCCTTGACTTTTCCACTTTCATGTCTATTCTTTCAGTTCTTGGACTTTTTTTTCCAACAATCTTTCCTGGTTTCCAACTATGTATAAAAGTACAATGAAGCCCCTAAACGTTCATACTTGGTTTGCTGTAGACTTTATATGTGGTATCTTGTCCACAATATCAAACAAATATCCTCGACGCGAGTCGGTCTTGTAAATTCCATATACATTCCCAAGTTATCGAAAAAAAGTCCCTTCCAAATGGTGCCGGACCTGAGCCCAACTTTGAAGAAAGCACAATTAGCTTCTCACACTTCCGCCTGTTTAATGACATTACCATTGCAGAAGATTCCCTGTGAACACATCCATGTGTATGTGATGGAGACCCATCACTGTGTAAGCTATAAACCTTGCTCTAACCAGGTGTCAGGGTGTGTATGTGCACAGAAAATGTCCCGGTTTCCACACAAATCTGCTTAACAACAGTTTCTTTTTGTCTTTCATGACGAAGGTTTTTATTTAACAGGTTACACAGTTTCCCGACTGTTCATAACTGTAGTGGAGGCTCAAAACATTATATTCCCAGGGTTCCCTGGACCAGGGTTAAATCCCATGCCCATGTCTGCTGCCATTCCTCGAGGCCTCATCTGAGAGGGCATCATCATAGTCTGCTGAGGGCCGCTCATCCCTTGTAGTGACATCATCATGTTAGGAGAGCCCACAGGGCCAGGGTGGTTGTACATCGGCCGTTCCTTTCCTTGCATCATTCCAGGGCCTCCCATCATTCCTGGCTGCTGGCCAGGAGACAACATCCTGTGCTGTGGCCCCATCATACCCTGACCCATGAAACCTGGGGGTCTCATGGGATTGTGGCCTGGATTACCCATGGGCATGTCCTGTGGTCCCATATGTCCAGGGCCAGGAGGACCACCCATTCCCTGCATGGGGAGGCCCATCCTCGGATTGCCATCACCCATCATCCCCTGCATTTGGGGAAAGCCAGGTGGGCCAGACGGGTGTGGTGGCTTCCCACCAGGGGCGTCTCCACCACGAGGGAAGTAGGACAGAGTCTGGCTAGGCTTCTCAGAGGGGATAATTCGAGAGAGGTCAAACTCGGGGATACCTGACGCACCTGGTCGCATGACCTCATGTAGATCTGAGTCATTGAAGACACCCGGCATGTTATTAAACTCCTGGCCTCCTGGAGTATTAGGTTTACACATACCTGGCTCACCACCAGGTCCATGAGGCATATTGCCCATCCTGCCCAGAGGGCCCCCTTCTCCCTGGAAACCCATCCCGTGAGGGAAGCCACCCTGGTGCCCGGGACCATTGTGAGGAAAGGGGACCTGCTGTGGAGGTGACTGTCCTGGAGGGAAGCCCTGTCCTCGGTGAGGAAGACCCATACGCCCCTGTGGCATCATCTGGTTGTTACCCATGACAGGGTCTTGGGAGACTGGGTTCATCATCATACCATGAGGCATCATGCCTGGACCCATAGGCCCAGAGTGAGGAGGCATATTGGGACCCATGGGATTGGGTGAGGGCATCTGGTTTGGCATGCCATGGGAAAGTGGCTGGGAGCCCATAGCATTCATCCCCATTGGGCTGAGGGAAGGCATGGGACCAGAAGAGTTGGGTGTCATCATTCGAGGATGACCTGGGTGATGGTTCACACCCATACCTACAAAGAGAACCAAAAGTTTTTGATTTAGTGGAAAAGACCTCCAGAATATGCCACCATGACCAAAACCTACTGCATTTTCGTTAACTCTTATAGACATTACCGGGCATGCTGTTGTTCATAGACGGCAGGTTTGGCGATCGAGCAGGCGGCGAGTCATCATCAGAGCTAGCCACGGTTTTGATTGCATCATGGTAGAGGGGCGTAGAACTGGGCATTGCGAACTTGGACATGCGGGACATCATGATGGAAAGAGGATTTTGGGATAACGTTGGCTCTGGGGGCATTGTGTAGGGGCTGCTGGATGGAAGACTTCCTGGCACATTCATGCCACCTGGCTGACTGGAGGAACTACTGGAGGGAGGAGCTGAGGGAGGAGGATTACCACCTGAAAACAGAAGAGGAGAGAGGAGGTCAAGAGAAGAGAGGAGATGAAGGATGATGGAAGAAAAGCTTTTACCAATGACCTTTTATCTGACACCTCTTAGGTCGATAGCAGCTACAAAACATTACTAAAAAGGTCCTGCTGTGTAACAGTATAATTAGCAGGAATAATTGAGACCACACGAAAACAAAGTGCCACTAAATATATTCTTGGACCTTGTTCTCAAAAGCATTGTGAGCTAAGCTTATCATAGAGACCACTGGTGGAAATGGTTCTACGATCTACTTAGGCTTAGAATGCATTTGGGAAATGGAGCCCTGGTTATTTTGATGGTCCTTTTAGACATTGAGTAAAATTAACTTTTCAACTATCTGTCAACTAACTGTCATTAGAGTATTAGTAGACTTCATGGTTAGGGTTAGTAGAATAAGTTGTACTCGCAAAATTACTTAAAAGTCAGTAGAATGTCTGTTCAACATCCCAATGTTGGGCAACAAATAAAATGTTTCAGCAGATATTAAGCAGATGGTCTACTAATACTCTAATGACTGGTGATTGATGTGTAGTTGCAAAGTCACCTATAGTCAACAAAATGTCTAAAGGCTAAAGGGGACCAACAAAAAGTACCAACAGTGTTACATACCGATAAACAAAGACTATCCACATAAAAATATGCCATATGCACACAGACTAAAAAGTAAACTTGTGTAACATACATAATGACTAATAAAGACATTTGTTTAGGCAGGAATTTTTAATTGTACCTTGCTCTACACTGCCCATCATATTTGGTGACGTCATACTAAGGGGAGGCTTGTTGTTCTGAGGGATTCCTGGGCTTTGCATGGGCGGTTTGGGTGATGACGCCCAGCCAGGGGAGGGGGCAGGAAGCGAAGGAGACTTCATGTGGACGGGTGATGCCCCTGCTGAGCCCATCATGGGAGGAGATTTAATGGCTGCTGCTGCTACAACTGCTGCTGCTGATGGTCCGCTTAGCATACCAGCCAGCTGGGACGGCGTCTGTGGAGACTTGAGGTTACCTGATGGTGAGCCCAGCATAGGAGACTGGACCTGCCGCAGTGTTGGTGACTTTAGCGGGTTGACATTGATGTTGGGCGAATTAGCGGGGCCAGACTGGACATTCAGGTCTGAGGGCTTGCGACTCATATTTCTCTGGCCAGGCGGAGGCCCTGAGCTGTTGGAAGCTTGGTTCGGTGGTAAAGGAGGCATGTGACTAAGACGACCATTTCCACCCACACTGCTTCCTCTTTGATCAGGTCCAAAGGGTGGCTCGCCTCTGGGACCTCTTGGATTTCCAGGGCCTTGGGGAGCCATGCCAGGGAATTGTCGGTTGGGTCCCATGTTGATGTCTCCCGCATGGGGCTGGTCATGGAAAGGAGGCCCCTGCATCATTCTCTGTGAAGGAACTACATTGTCAGGCATTGGACCTCCACCTTGCCTCATCTTCATGACTTCCTCCGGACTAAGGTTCATTGGTGGATTTCTCATCTTAGGGGGTATCATCTGAGGACTAGGACCCATGTTTACATTGATGTTTACAGGTCCCATGCCAAATTCATTCATGTCTCGACCAAGACCTTTCACAAACTCCATTCTTGAGGAGGGGCTCATGGGACCATCACCTGGCATTCTGGGAAACATCATGCCACCTCCATTTCCAGGCTCCATGGGTCTTTGATTACCCATCATTCGATTCATCTCCATCATCATGCCAGGCGTCAGACCCATGCCTTGTTTATCACCCATACCTTGATGGAACATAGCTTCCTGTACAGACTGAGGATTAGGGAATCTTTCCACCCTTCCACCCGGACCTCCAAACATGCCTTGCCCAGGAGGGAATCCCCTCCCATCCCCCATTTTTGGCATATCATCAGGCCAGTTCATTCCAGGTCTGGGCATAGTATTGGGCCCTCCCTCCATGTCAGGATTCATCATGCCAGGGAAGCCAGGCATCCTCTGCATGTGCGGATGCATCCCTCTGGGGCCCATGTTCATCTGGTCAGGGAATTGTTCAGGGCCACCAGGGCCCCACACCTCTCCAGGATTCATCTGGTAGGGTGGCGGTGGGCCTCGCATCATTCCTCTAGGTCCACCCTGATGCAGCATCATGTCGCCCATTGGCCTATGCTGCATTTGTTCCTGTTTGCGCTTCTTCTCCTCGTAGAACTCTTGCTGCAGTTTTAACCAGGCAATCTGCTCTGGGGTCATATGGTCTCCATATTCTCCACCAGGACCTGGATGCGAGTTCATAGGTCCTGGACCTGGTGGAGGGGGCCCAAGATCATCTGGAGAAAAGGGCATGTCTCTAGGACCAGGCGGACCAAAGGGAGGCCCATCTGGACGTGGTCCTCCCGGACCACCTGGCTTCCCAAGGCTTTTTGACTGGGCTATCATGGCTTGAAGAGGTCCTTGTTCTATTTTCTTGGGTCCTCCTTCCATCATTGCAGAATTGGGTGGGGGTCCACCCATGTTCCCTTGGCCCATGGCAGCCATGTCCTTATCATCTGGGAAGAGCATACGCTGTATATCACGTAAAGTCTGTAAGGAACGTTCCCTGTGTTCAAGTTGCTCTTGGGAAAGGCCCTCAGGGTTGTCCCCCATGCTAGACATGATTTCATGAGCCAGCTGCTGGTGGTGTTGAGCTGTGAGCTTGGCATCTGCCCCTTTAGGTAAATCTAGGGATGGGAAGCTCTGTTGAGGGCCAGCATTGGGAGGCTGGTTGGAGGCCTGGCTACCAGGTGTCCCTGCAGAGTTGCTACCATCGTGGGATCCAGCACCATCCTGTGGGCTACTGCTGGGGAGGCTCTTAGAGTCCATACCAGCTGAAGGTGCATTGTCTGGAGGCAGGCTAGTTGGTTTTGCCCCCTGGGTTGGTTGCTGAGGTTGGGTGGGTTGCGCTTGAGGTTGTTGCTGCTGGCCTGGCTGCGCTACTTTAGAGGCTGCTTGGTGGTTCTGATCACTGGCAAGAGATGAGGGCTGTTGCTGGGACGGAACTCCTTGCTGTTTAGTGTCACTTCTGAGGGACCCAATCTGATTGTTCTAAAACAGACAATAAAATAGACATTTTTAATGCGTCTGTGAAAATCTTGACATTTAGTAGCAAACATTCTTGACATTTAGTGTAATCACAATTCAGTGATGTCCTTTCTTACCAGGGGGAGCTGGGGCTTTCCACCCTTGCCATTAGAGATATTATTCATATGGTAAGTGATGATGTTGTCTACATGTCCCGTTATGACTGCATCTGCCGCCCTGAGATGGGAAGAAAACAGTCACAGTCAAAGCTTTGCATAACTCTTCTGACCAAAAACAGTATTCACTTTAATATCTAATTAAAAACTGAAGTGTGTATTCATTAATTAAACACTTTCGCCAATCCCAGTTTAATATGTAGAAACAACAGTTGATTTTCTTGAAAGCTGTAAGCAATCTGTATCTGTGGCACTACTATAAAATTGCTGTTTGTTTGAGCATGCCAAATAGACAAGACAAAGCAACACTGGCTCAAGCAATTTAAAACAATTTTTAGCAGTTCTGTTCAGTGATGATAGTGGCACAGAAATCACACATTTCAGTTTTATTACAGAACATATTTATTTCATTCCCACCACGTTACACGCTAGTAAAGAGTACTGACTGTCCATAGCCACATTCACACCAGTGCTAGAAAAGGATAGACAAATAGTCACAAGAAATTGACACTGGGCTCAGTCCCATCTAGTGTGATGGCAGAGCAGTAATGGCACTGCTCTGTGGGAGACTCTCGTTATGGTCACAACATCTGACAAAGTTTCTGACACATCCTGTCACTAACATTTGGCATTCTAATATCTGCCATCTAAGAGACTAGTTTAGGCAAACATGTTGCTGTCAGTTCTCAAACACTTTCATCTTTTACCACTACTACTTTTAGACATTTCTTAGCTCAGCAAAAAGGAAATATGAAAGAGAGAGATAGTGATAGAGGGATTTGCTTCTTTGAACTGACAAAACCATGGCAGTATGATTTAACAGAACAACTGCATTTTAGCAGTGCACCTGAGGGTGCAAAACGTTAGAACACGTTCACAATTATATTATGACAAGCACCGTTTATAAAGAACAAACAGGAAATCTTTACTTGTTGGCCATCTCTGTGGTGAAGACGTAAACGACCTTTGACCCTGGTTTCTGTCCACTCCCCAATTCAGACGCTGTGCTCTGTCCTCCAACTGTATTATGGGTAGGCGTAGAAGCAGAAAGAGCAACTGGATCTGGCTTTATGTCAGCGGAGTTACAGTCTGTGAAAAACATAAGCAGCATTATAGATATGATCACATAGCATTAGCAACAATAAGATAACATGTTGCCAATCACTCTATTTTGTGAGGGGTTTTTTGCAGTAAGACTTAAAATGTCATTAGTTTCTAAATTGAATTTGTAATTACAAGTCAATTTCTTATTATTACTACATAATAAATCTGTGGCATGAGGTGACAATTACCATTTCATACCTACATTTTATAAGGTAAGAACTGTTCTACACTTTAAATGCATTTTATTATAAACAAAAAATACTGAAAGCACATACTGAAGAATCCTGGGTCGTCGTCTTCACTCTCTCCCCCTGAACACCAATCTGCACCGCTGTATGGCAACCGTCGCTCTCCAACACACAACCTTTTCGCTCTACTGCCCATTTCTTTAGAGAGACAGAAGAGTAAGATTACCATGAAACAGTCATATGATTTCTACTGCTGGGAAGCACATTAATACTAAATTGCAGGGTTGTTTCTCAAACACATCGGTGGATAGAAAATGCAACAAAATCACCAACGGCAGTATACTGCAGTACCAGGCTAGGTTCAGACTTTGTGAGCAACAGTCCTCTTAAATTTTTACATCAACATGAATACATTGTGCATTTCTATTCATTATAAATTCCACATTTGCTCATGCCATGTTGACTAATCTAGGCTATTCTGAAACTTTTAAAGGTGTCTAGGATGGCTTAAAACAAACTTTGGATAACTTAGAGCCAAAAATACACACATTGCTCTCCCAAGAAAAAATAAAACTTTTCTTGGACAACATAGAAAGTTCTTAGTCATCATTAAATGTCATGAAACCACAGGCCAGTTCTCAAAGTTTTAGAGAAGTGAAAGTACAATAAATGTATGCAACCCAGCCACTTACATTTCACCAATCATGAAGTTAAAAGTTTCAAAACCTCAATGCACACAGAAATGCATACAGTTACATAAACTCCTAGACAATGCACATATAGCACTTTGTAAGGTTAATGCACAAAAAACACACTGTCAATTTAACTGTATATCTACCTAACACACAAGAGTTATAAATACATACAAGTGAATTAGCTTTTGCATTTACATATACTTTCAAGACTGATATGATAATTTTTAACCACATTTTTTTTTTACGGAAAAAGACATTTATGGCCAGTTGTGCAGCCCAACAATAACATTACCAGCATCCAGGAGTTAAAAGGAACACCTACAACAATCAAAACAGCTGACCTCCAGTGAGGAGGAAGAAAAAAGAATCACTGTCAGTGTGAACAAGGTTTTAAAAAGACAATAAAGTAGCACTATTGTTAGTGTCTATCCAGTTGGTTAGTTCCCAGACCACAACATCTCACTGAAACTAGGACACAGTCGGGTCAAAAGGGGAGATATAAGACTTCCTGTGTACAGACAACACACACTGCTCAAACGGCAAGAGCAAACTCTCGACAGCTTGAACAAACACAAACACACACCACAAACAGACTTACAAGCTGTCTCCCTGTGAGCATACAAGCACATTGGTACACAAAGAAAACCAAACAGGTTGCTTCTGAACAAGCCATTTCGGACTTAAACACCAACATCAGCATTTAAAACAAACATTTAAACATAGACTGACAGACTTTAATGCTGCACCTCAAGAATTACCAATGAAAAAAATTAAACGGGGAAAAGCTGGTTTAAAAAATAGAATCTGAAACAAAAAGAAAAGAACAAAAAAAAAATGCTTGAACATCACACTGAAATATGTTTATGCAGAGGCATTAACAACCAGCAGGGGTCCTTCACACTGTCAGGAACACCAACCTTAAAAAGGGGGAGAAGAGGAAAAAAAAAAAAACACCAAGGTGGCTCCCCCTCACTCAGCAAACCAAATGGTTTGTTCCCTGGCGTTCCTAAACCAGGCCTATCCTGTGATGCTGCCACTGGAAAACATACAGGGGTGTGAATGTCTTCATGCACCACTACAGCCCTAAGTGCAACCCTGCCAAACGAGCAAACGCATACATGAGACAAGAAAACCAGCGAAAATGTGTGGTCCTTGGGATAAGGTGCATGTTAGGATCATGGGTCATTTAAAGGTCATTGGCAATGGAGCTTTGCCATATTCTATATATGGACACAAAGAAAACAGAATGTGCATCCAGAACCATATGAAAATGATAGCCCAGCACTACATTAAAGCATAAAAAGACCATTATTAAACAATTCAAAACAAAAGAACCAGGACATTAATAGGTCATTCTCTGGACATCATGCTATGCCTGTTCCCATAACATACTTCAAAGTTTACAGTCTAGTGTGCAATTCAGAAACTGTAAAATAATATTAGCCATTATGAATAAGTTATTACTACTGCCAATGTCACAATTCTGCACCTTTCTATTTATATTTCTAACATGCATTTTGCATTGCATCTTGTTGAAAGTTTCTTTTTGACCATCATGTGATATTTTAAAAAAAGAAAAGAAACAGAAGACCATCTTGCATTCTTTATCAGTATTTTATCACGTTTGCTTGGATTTTCCCCATCAAGCAAAATACATAATTATCAAGTTTATTAATTTTTCCTCTATGTGATGTAAATTCATCCAATTATAATGTGTGATTTATTACAAGGCAGCAACAAAACAACCAGATACTACCAAACTTGTAAGTAAAATAATTCCCTTCTGTGAGAGGGCTGCATAATGTAGCCTAGTGCTTAAGGGTTAGCGATGAATGATAAATTAAAAACTACTGTACTTTGAAAGGCTGTAACCACATTTTAAGCAATGGAGGTAGTACTTTAAAATTTGGCCATTAAATAATAATAATAATCATAATCATAATAACAACAACAACTTGGTTGGCCACTAATCTCATTGCGTTATGCAGGTTACAGTGCTACAGTACATGGACCTGAGGTGAGAGAAATATTACTTCTTGGAAGTTCAGTCGTAACTTTTTTTTTTTTTAAATGAATGAATGAAACAAAAGGGAAAATAATGTTTAAGCAAAAACCACTCCATTTCCTGAGAACGGACCTAATACACAAAACTGATGTCCATTCAGTGTCAAAGCAAGGTGGTAATAGTATCACTCTGTGCCACAGGATGATCATAATATTCAGAGGTACAAAAATAACTGCACATCTTGCCACCGCTCAATATAATTACCTGACCAATATAGTAATGCAAGATACTGGAGATGCTTAAAACCACACTAGATGTCATCTAAAACCATAGTGGTAAATTATACCTTTAATGAATGATACATTATTAATGCAAGAGCTCTGAACCAGCTTCATAATTCAAAATGCACGTGAAAAACACTCAAAATCACATTTTATTTTACCTTTCTGGTCCCCTTCATTGTTTGGCGTTCCTGTATCCCTTTGTTCAAATGACTCCACTGAAGTACTTCTCTCTCTTTTAATCTTGCCTTTTGCCCCATTGCCTGAACTCATGCCTTGTCCATTTTTGAGTCCCATACTCCCTATGGGGCCTTGGGGACCTTTGGATGTGTGGCTTCCACTCAGCGACTTGGGGTCACAAGGAGACGGCTGTGATTGGTTGCTAGCGCCCCCTTGCTTTCCCTGGTTGGGCAGTTTGGAGTCCATCTGTGCGGCGCTGGAAGGGGACATCACGGGTGGCGACCTCACCATGGCCTCCTGCTTGGATTTCGGACTGCTGAAAAAAGTCAAATGAAAAATGGGTGAGAATGACCCAGGGCACACAGTTTGGACGGTCAAGATCAATGATGTCAGTCAGCACTAATAAAACATTGTCACTGCTGGACTAAGACAAAAATGAACACGTAAATGTTTTTCAAATCAAGCAATTTTTTAAAGTCGTCAACAATATGCAAATTTGAGAGTGTTTTGGGCCTATTAACGGTAATATAATTTGCCTTCTTGTCAATACATCTAGCATTTACGTTTTTAAGTGTTAAGATTTGATGTGTAATTTTCTGTGATAATTTGAGCATTAGTATTGCAAACTGTGCTGAAAATATTTTCATACATTAATATTTATTAAATATTTAACAAAAATGTACACTACTATTCAAAGGTTTCGGGTCTGTATGATTTTTAATCAGTACTTAATTCTTTTTAAATAAGTCTCTTATACTCACTAAAGAGCATTTATTTGATCCGAAATACAGTAAAAACAGTAACGCTGTGAAATATTAAAAGTTTTTATATATATATATATATATATATTATTTCTGTCACTCGATTA
>JAUZSZ010000075.1:35621249-35631983 GCA_034780575.1 Labeobarbus marequensis | reverse complement strand
CGTTCATAATCGAATGCGATTTATTAGCTTTACTGACGAGATGCGCATGACAATCGCATGCGATTAATCGTGCAGCCCTAATGTGACATCAGTGCCTCAACTTCAGTTTTGCGACGCTACGAGAATACTTGTTTTTGCGTGAAGAAAACAAAAATAAAATAATTTACTCAACAATTCTTCTCCCCCGAGTTACGTCTTCAGCCATTTTAAGAGAATATCACACCGCATACGCACGCATTCCCCTAAGCGTAAACAATGCTGATTATGCAGATTACGTTCATGCGCGCGTTTTCCCCCTGAACATAAACAACGCGGATCACATCAAATACGTTCTTGGGTACTCTCCAAAATGGCGAAAGACATAACTTGGGGGAGAAGAATTGTTATTTTTATTTTCTTTGTGCAAAAAAAAAAAAAAGTATTCTCGTAGCTTCTCAGAATTGAAGTCTGCGAACTTCGAGTCACTGATGTCACACGGACTTTTTTCCAATGTCCTTGCTACGTTTCTGGACCTGGGAACTTTCACCCCCATGTCGTTCCAAACCCGTAAGACCTTTGTTCATCTTCGGAACACAAATTAAGATATTTCTGATGAAATGTGAGAGCTCTCTGACCCTCCATATAGAGCAACGCAACTGTAATATTCCCAGGACGCAAAAAGCATACGCTGTTCTGTCAGCCGCGTCGGATACGTTTTCTACATCACTTACGCTTTGATTTGAACGAAAACAGCATATCCGTGTGGTGAGGCTAACACAAAACAGCGTACACTTTTTGCATACAGTGGATACTCTCCAAAATGGCGCTACGGTGACGCGGAGGAGACAAATTGTTGAATAAAGTTTTTTTTTTTTGTTTTCTTTCCGTACAAAAAGTTTTCTCGTAGCTTCGTAAAATTACGGTTGAACCCCTGGCGTCATATGGATTATTTTACAGATCTCCTTGCCATGTTTCTGGACGTTGATTGTGTTAATTACATTGCTGTCTATGGCAGGGTCAGAGAGCTGTCAGAATGCATAAAAAATATCTTAATTTGTGTTCCGAAGATAAACGAAGCTTTTACGGGTTGGAACGACATGGGGGTAAGTGATTAATGACAATTTTCATTTTGGGGTGGAGTAACCTTTTAAGCAATCTGCAGAAAACGCTTGCCTTGTTTGTAGTTCTGCCATTATTTCCATCATTTTGCTACGTCAAAAAGGAACTAAAACAGATTGCTTCAGCTAAAAAAGGTGCTGAACCAATGTGCAGTTTGAGAAAAATAGTGTTTTTGAACTGTAGATCATGTAAATGTATTCTAGCACGCCCTGAAAATAAAATTATGAACTTGTAAATGAATATAATATAGCCACTTAACACACACATTGTCTCTTTAGTGCTCCAGCTGCTCCTCCACCCACTGACTGGGCCGTGCCTCAGTCCTCTCGGCTCAAATACCGCCAACTCTTCAACAGCCATGACAAAATGATGAGTGGTTATCTCACAGGTATGGTGTCCATCACACAATGCATGACGCATAATAATCGTCAGGCAGTGAACCACTTTGTATTTTGTTTGTTGTTCAGCTAATTTAAATATCAAATTTAAATGCTGCATAGCTGTAAATTTTAACAAGGTTATTATTAGTTTTGTATTTTCAAATTTGATTTAAAACTATTTTCATATGCCACCAGTCATATTTTCTTTGTAATGATCTAGTTTTTAATTCAATGCATTTGCGGAGCTCAAAGCTCGTTTGATAAGTGATGGTGGTAACTCAGTACGGCTTAGAGGAAACAGGTTGCTGACTCAACATACTCAACACTTTCTTTCACTTCTCTTTCCCCTCTCTCTTTTTCTCTTTCTTTTATGCTTCAGGTCCACAAGCCAGAACTATTCTAATGCAGTCCAGTCTACCGCAGGCCCAGCTGGCCACCATCTGGTGCGGATCCAAAACATTTTTCTTATTGTGTCTCTGTCTCTCATTTAAAACTCAAACAGATCTCAGAGTTCTGAGATTTGTTTCAGTGTAAATATGAGGATTGGTGTCTGGTTTTTGTTATAAGTACATCCGACTGTTGTTTTGATTTCTTTTAACATGCTGTTCTTGGGATTTTTGTATTGCCTATGGTCCTGTTTACACTTGATGTTAACATCGGATCTTGGGTGATCTGGTGTCATGTGGAAAGGCAAAACTAATAGCTGTTTTGACTCCATATAACATCCACTGTTTATCTATATAGGAACCTGTCAGATATTGACCTTGATGGAAAGTTGACTGCAGAAGAGTTTATTCTGGCCATGCACTTAATTGACATGGCAATGTCTGGTCTCCCTCTTCCCCCTTTGCTGCCCCCTGACCTCATACCTCCGACATTCAGGTGAGCGACCCCACTGATGGCCCACAACTGTATTTTGTCAATTTTCATCTTTCATGGCTTAGAATAGTCTGCCAAGTTAGTTAAAAGTTAGACTTATGCAAACTTTTATTGTAACAGTGCAAATGGTTACAAGTATAGGACTTAATTCTTTCCTGTTTGCTTAGGAGAATGTGTTCTGGTAGTGGAGTGTCTGTGACCAGTATGCACTCGACAGATCCACGGTCTCAGGATGAGCCTGAGGAGGAGGAAAAAGAGACAGAGAAAAAGCTTCCAGGTCAGAGGACAAGAGTAAATACTAATTAGTTTCATAAAGGAAACTCAGCTTACTCACTGATAAAATATTTGTGTTCTATAGACAAGAAAAAGGCCCCCTTTGCACCTGGCATTAATGCATTTTGTATCTGGACAGTCTTTAACTGGATTTAGCTCTTTAACTTGCATTTATGTCTTGCAGGGCAATTCGTTGTGAGATCTGATACCACTTACCCATACAAAATGGAAACCGCAGCTTACATATTAGGCTACATTAATTGTAAATGTTCCGCCATTTACCAATTTTTAAAAACATTAATGGCTAATTCAGAGTGCTTTCCCCCTCATTTTATAGAATTCCAGGTTTCTGGTTACTTTTACCTGCTTCAGAAACATACCCAGTGTATATAATGCTAATAGACAGTAGAAGTGGAGAAAATGGGTAAAAGGAGTTTTAACACTCCCCTCTCAAAATGAAGGTCTGGGGAGACAAAATGAGAATTTGCAAGTATTGTTCAGTGGAGTAATTCATGAGATATTGTTCTTTTATTTGACCAGATCACAAGACATAATAAAAGTAGAGCATGATAGAACATTTACAGCCCAGCCTGTCAAAATGACAGTTAATGTTTTATGTGTTGAGCAACCTTTTACATATTATTTACATAGTTAACAAAATGCATAAACATTTTCATTGAATGTGATCAGGACCTGTTCTGACGACTTCTGAAACTGGTTTCAGTGATCTCAGTACAATCACTGTTTGTGTGTATTTACATGTGGCTTTTAATGTGGTCAAGTGTATCACCATAAACACATGCTAGGTGTAAAAGTGTGCCGAAGGTTGCTACTTTGTTTTAAATGTAAAAATCTGTCTTAAAATTGTTTCCGTATTTCCCCTCAGTCACATTTGAGGATAAAAAACGAGAGAACTTTGAGCGTGGAAACCTGGAGCTGGAGAAACGTCGGCAGGCGCTGCTGGAGCAGCAGAGGAAAGAGCAGGAGCGACTGGCGGCACTGGAGAAAGAGGAGCAAGAGAGGAAGGAGAGGGAACGACTGGAGCTTGAGAGACGCAGACAGCAGGAACTGGACAAACAACTGGAGAGACAGAGAGAGCTGGAGCGACAGAGGGAGGAGGAGAGACGCAAGGAGATTGAGAGAAGAGAGGTGAGTTCAAAAATTCTCTGAGTTCAGTGCATGTTAAACACTATCAGCATCATCTGTAACCTCTTGAGTGTGTATGTTGTGTGTGTGAAGGCTGCTAAGCGAGAGCTGGAGCGTCAGCGGCAGTTAGAATGGGAGAGAACACGCAGACAGGAGCTGCTCACCCAGAGAAACAGAGAGCAGGAGAACATCGTCCTGCTCAAAGCACGCAAGAAAACACTCGAGTTTGAACTGGAGGCTCTGGTACATGCACTTCCATACACTTTAATGTTTTAAGTCAAGACTATAGGGTAAAAATGTTAACTAGTAGATATGACCATACTTCCTCCGTGGATTAAGAAAATGCACACATTTCTTTGTATTACAAGTTTATCTAATTAAATATGCACTAATTTGCATACATTACAGGTTTTAACTGGGAATTTTTGGATATCTCTTTTTATCACTACTTAAATCAGAAAATACAACCATGTTTTTAGGAATAAAATCAGGTGAACGATACATGAACAAACCCCTCTGTAAAAACCTTCAGAATATAGATAGGTATAGAGTTTGATGTGTGTTAGTGCTACTGAAGTAAATATTTCTGGCTCAGTGTATTAGGAAAAAAACCTCATTTTGACAAAACAGCCTTAAAATAACTATTGTAATTGAAATCTACAGATGTAAATAGATAATAGTGCAATAAAATATAAAAAATATAAATGAAAAAGTATATTTTTGGTATTTTCTTTACATTAGTCTGAAGCAACACTTTATAAAAAACTGAATCGTCCTAAATCTCAGAAATGACCAATGCTTGAAAAAACTAGTTTTTTTGCATATAGTGTTTTTCCTAAATAGATTTAAATAAGCTTGGTCATACATCAGATATAATCACATTAAAGAGATGGTTCACCCAAAAATTTAAATTCTGTCATTAATTGCTCACCCTCATGTTTTTCCAAACCCGTAAGACCTTCGTTCATCTTCAGAACACAAATTAAGATATTTTTGATGAAATCCGAGAGCTTTCTGACTCTGCATAGACAGCAACAGAACTACCACATTCAAGGCCCAGAAAGGTAGTAAGGACATCATTAAAATAGTCCATGGGACATCAGTGGTTCAACCTTAATTTCATGAAGCTACAAGAAAACTTTTTGCATGCAAAGAAGATAAAAATAAGAAGAGAAGAAATTGTTGAATAAAGTCTTTTTTTAATTTTGTTTTGTTTTCTTTGCACACAAAAAGCATTCTCGTAGCTTCACAAAATTAAGGGTGAACCACTGATGTCACATGGACTGTTTTAATGATGTCTTTACTATGTTTCTGGGCCGTGAACGTGTCAATGACAATTTTCATTTTGGGTGAACTATCCCTTTAAGATGAGTTTCTATTCATTAAACCTGACTGAATCAAGACGATTCAACCAGTTTATAGCTACATTTTGTGAGTTATCCAAACAACCTATTTATAATCTATGGTCACTATTAAAGCAAATATTTAATGTAGTAATCATCACTCATTTCACCAGAATTATTGCACTTTTACATCACAAATGAACTTTCACAAATCAAGAGAACATCAACTCGTATGGTTTGTTTGCGTCATTTAGTTTCCTAATGTATTATATTCATCATATACGTTAACACAATTTTTATAATATGAAAATTGGAACAACAAGCCAATATTAACTGCAACAATTCCAAATGATGTTAATGTTTCTCTATTAAAACAACTAAAAAGTTAGGCCACAGAATTTGCATGCATTTATTCAGCAACCACAATCGCAAACAATACAGTTGGGATTCATTGCATTTAAGTCACAGCAAACTTTGTGAACCACCATGTGAAAGAAAACACACTAACGCTTGAGCAGAATTTGAGCAGAATATGCAGTGGAGACCGCTAAACTCCAACAGGCATGTTTTCTGATGTTTTCAGATCATTAGTACAATATGATTATCCCTTTTTAGCCCTACTCAAAAATCTCCAAACAGATGTTGAACAAACTTGTTTTGAGCAGTGTATGTAAACATATGAGGAGAATGAATCAGCATCCTGGAGCAAGTGGAGCCCAGAGTGGGGATATCTCTCTAGACAGGCAGAAATAAACAGTGCAATGGCTGCCAGGTGCCATCAGAATCATCTCATTAAACCACAGTAACAGCAACGCTGCAGTCATATGTGCCTCTCACATTGCGTTACTGATTCAAGTTCCAGAGACTTATTTCTGTCCCTGAACTCTTGTATGAGCACCGCAACATCTAAAAACAACTTACTAGCCTTAGGTGACAGCTTGTAATAAAACAGCTTGTGGTTGGAGATGGCTGGGCTAAGCCTAAGTGTTGATTTAAGGTGTCAAAACAGCATATGGTCACTGGCTCTCCCCAGAGGGATGTTATTCACAGGTGGATGGAGGAACGAATGCCCAGGGTTTCAGTTTTCTGACCCACATACAAATGCATGCTGACAAACACACTCTGTGGGACTCGTCTGGAAGCAAACCAAGCTTGTTAAGAGTACACAGAAGTCATGAGCTTAGCAACTTCAGTTTTATTTTTACCTCTCTTTAATTAGCGGGAGGAAAGAAAAGGGCAATGGAAGGAAACAGAAATAGAAGAGTGATAGAATGAATTAGTGAACAAGAGAACGGAAGAAAGTCAAGATGTGCACTATCATTCAAGTCTCTTATACTCAAGGCTGCATTTATTTGATGAAACATACAGTAAAAACAGTTCAATATTATTACAATTTAATATAATTATTTTAAAAGGCAATTTTTCCTCTGATGGCAAAGCTGAACATTTTTGTGGAAACCATGATAGTTTTTTCAGGACTGAATAGAACGATGAATAGAAAGTTCAAAAGAATAGCAGTGAACATTTGAAAATCTAGTGAGCTGCATCTATAGGCAGTTTAGAACAAGCGTTTAATTAGAAATTACACTTAGACACCTCATTTTCACCAAATTTTAAAGCAGAATTTTGCCTAAATGTAAAAAAAGATAATATAGATATAAAATATTACAATTACAAACAGACTTTTTTCCCCAAAATATGTGTGCTATTTATATTTATGCACTGCATATTTGCATAGACTCTGCATTAGCATATCATTACCTTCTATGCATTTCTTGTGCAGAAACTACATGTAGTTACTACCTATGCAGAATGTTTGCTTTTGAGGTTCTGTTCCATTTAGGAGGCTGTTGCCTATGAAGGCCATAGACAGCTCATTAGGTTTTGGAACAGAGCCTTATTCTGAGTGCATAAGGAGAAGGAATGCTTTGTTTTACTGCTTTAAAAGGTCATGTTTTGATAACCCTCTGCATTAAAATATTTATGCACTCAGTGGAACACGGAAGAGGAAAAAAACCCTTTAATAAAGGATCACGGCTGTCATTCGCTGGTATGTGTTCAAGCTCTGGTGAACATTAAGACATGTAAGATTTTACAAAGTAAGACACGTAACTTACAAGTCATTTTGTTCAGGAATCAGTTAAACTACACTGATCGCTCTGTATGATTCTGATTGCAAAAAAAGAATCATGATCTAAGAGTCATTTGTTCAGGAAATGGTTGAAATACACTGATCATGCTGTATGGTTTTGATTCACTAAAAATCTGCCCGTAAAAGTAATTTGTTCAAGAACTGGTTGGACCATGTTGGTCGTGCTATATTGTTTTAATTTACTAAAAAGAATCAGTTCATAATAGCCGTTTGTTCAGGAAAGAGTTGGAATACATTGATTGCATCTGTTGGAACATGGTTTGGATTCACTAAAAAGAATTGCTTCAGAGTCATTAGTTCAGGAAATGGTTAAACCATACTTATTTTGTATTTTTGATTAACTAAAAATAACAACCTGAACTCATGACGAAAACGTACCTGTGGGAACTTTTCTGCAAGATGTGAAATAAATACCACCATGTACGTTTTGTGACATATTCAATGTGAAATGTCTTCTGGGTGGCGCTTTTCCCTGGAACAGATGAATGTACATATAAGTTTTATGTGACGTTGGTTTTGTAGGTGTCACCGCAGTTCTGATTTGAAATGTCTGTTGAGTGGGGTTATAAGTCTAATGCTCCGTGATGTTTTAAAATAATGTGCCATCTGCACTACACCTAAATGTACCCGACAGTATAAACAAAAGGGGATGTGACGTAAAAACGCAACTGCAAGCATGCCGTTTTAGCTTGTTTTTCGATCTGTCATCTTTCAGCTCTTTCATTGTGAGTCATGTTTTTCATGGGATTTGTACAGGATTCTGCATCCTAAGTCCAATTCTGTGCCGGCTGAGCTACCAAGCAAGTGTGTTACGTCTGGAAAGTGAAACACATGGAGCTGTAATCATAACTGTGTATGGAAACGATTACAAGTGCTCTCTGTTTTACTGCCTCTAGTGTTCATTTCTGTGGGAAACTGCAGTGATATGTACTTATTGGTACTGTACATATTATTATGCATCATGCAAAAAAATTCCAACATGTACGTTTTTGTCATGAGATCAGGCAGGAAAAATAGACGTGTCGTTAAAGGGATGATTTCTGTGACCCCTGCTCTGCTGTTTATATGGATATAAATGAAAAGTGTTCTCATGTGTCCCTGTTCTGTCAGTCAGTGCCCTCCCTGCCTCCCTCCCTCCCAGAGTTTAACTGATCTGTTATATGAACGTCCGCTCGTGGAGATGATGAAGGGAAAAGAGGAGAGAGAAGCAGTGGAGTTTGTTAGAGCTGCATTACGCCTCAATTGCTGGTATCTGACTGTGTGTGTCCACAAAGCTCACTGCAACGGCCAGTCAATAAACATTCAATTACACAATCACACTGAGCTGTTTCATCATGATGTCAGCGCAGCAGGAGTTTTCGCCTGCGATTCGAAATGTCCACAGTGAAAGATCCAACACTTTTTAATCTAAATATTATTTTGCATCTCTGATATTCGGCTCATGAGCAGAGGAAGAGTAATGAATCGTCCTGTGACAATCAAACCAGAAGCGCTCAATGCGATGCGGATTTCCAGAGTAATTAGAATCATAACCGGCCACACAGAAGTCTCCTCTTGTCAAGGGATGGCTAATGAAATCGGAAAGATCGATACCTTGTGACGGAATCTGACGAGAGGTCGATACGCCATCGGGGTAAATCCTTCTTTGCCGGGACGTGCCTCTGCGATCAGCGCTGCCCCCCAGAGCAGGACAGCTGCCCACCATCTTCTGGAACCTCTCATTACCCTCCTGTTATAAAATAAAAAACATGAATACACAAATAAACAACAACCCATGTAGGTTAAGTCAAGCGGAGCATTCAAAGCCTTTTGAAACAAACAATGCATCACCGCTCAGCTAATTAGAGCAGACAAAAGAGGATGCCAGTCTACTGTGGGTTTAAACTAATGCTTTCAATAAGAAGCCCACACTCAATGGCAAGATTAAATCTACTTTTAATCAATTAAGGAATAATGAACACCATGAGGAAATAAAGATAAAGCTAAGAAAAGGGTCAATATATTACCATGTTGACGGTGAACGCATTCGATTGCAGTTCTTTTCATGTCAGGCATTCATATCAAGGTAGCATTTAGATTCAGCACTGATATGAGACTTTTCCATCCCCTTTATAAGTGGTTTTCAAACTGGAGTTCGGAGAGCGATTGTGTGCCCGTTGAGAAAAACAGTGTTAAAACTAAATAAATTGGTGAAGAAGTTGACAAAAATATATAAATACAAATAGATTAAAGAAATAAACTATTTAATTAATTACTAAAAAATGGATTAAAATATTAAATAAATTCCTACATGAATCAATTTTATAAAACGCTATATAAATAGAGGCGACCTGACTCAAAATATTAGATTCACAAAACACAAAATAACATTTTATTTTATTTTAAATGCAAAACTTGATTAAAATAAAACAATTAAAAACAATAAAATGGAAGTCACAAGTTATTCATTAAAGTCAATGAATAAAAATAGATTTAAAAAATAAACAAAATAAATTAATTAATTAATAATAAAATATTGATTAAAATAAAGAAATTAATTAATAAAATTGCTAAAAATAAACATGATAAAAACTGATTAAAATATATAAGTTAAAGTATAATAACATTGATTAAAATGA
Source organism: Labeobarbus marequensis (assembly GCA_034780575.1). Lineage (NCBI taxonomy): Eukaryota > Metazoa > Chordata > Actinopteri > Cypriniformes > Cyprinidae > Labeobarbus > Labeobarbus marequensis. The sequence goes on along the minus strand of JAUZSZ010000075.1, from coordinate 35,622,094 downwards.
ATAAATACAGTACAGTACTATAGTGATTCGAGAAAAGTAATAATGAAAGAGAAATTTAGGGGTCCGTGGCATCTCCTGCCCTATATGACAAAGCCATCTCAAAACAATGAGTTTTGCAATAATGACACTTACTAAACCAATACTGACTGATATTTAACTGCTATTGTCTTGTTAGAAATGCTATAAAGCAGGATTTGGATTTGCCTCATATTTTATAAGGCATATTTTATAAGTCTGCATAATTTATTCTGTTATTTTCTGTTTATTACTGTGAAGCTGCTTTGAAAAAGTATGTATTTTATGAAATGCTATATAAATAGAGGTGACTTGACTCAAAATATATTTGGATTTGCAAAACACAAAAGTGCCACTTCTGCACAGTATTTCAATGCAAACATTTTGGAGCATGGAGTCCCACGTGTGGTTCTGTCGTAGAAAGCAACAAAGACAACTCATAAACATAAAATATATAGATATGAGTAGGATGTACTCAGAGGCCCCAGGACAATGGCTGTGTGACAGTGTTGTCCTGCAGGAGTTCAGGACTTTGTAATGGAAACAATAGTTTAGAATGACATGGGATTGCAGTTCAGAACAAAGCCATTCAGAAGAGATTCTTTTCAATGAGCCGGTCAAAGACCATCCATATTTCACATCATCGGCTTGAAGTCAGGCACATGACTTGCCCAAGAAATGAGCAAGCACTTTTGATGCAAACCTGTGCTACCCATCTGTGCTTTTATTTCAATCTCAGCATGCATGGCTGTCATATTTCATGCTGTCTGTACGCCAAAGAGAGAGAGCGCATGAAGAAGGAAGATTGAACGCTGTGCAACCACCTATAG
>JAUZSZ010000075.1:35545211-35555288 GCA_034780575.1 Labeobarbus marequensis | reverse complement strand
CAAGCTAATCAAAGTTTAAGGGTTACTAGAAAGCTAGAGGCAGGTGATTTTTTATTTTATTTTATTTTTATGGAGGTTGGAGCAAAAGCTCTGCAGGACTGTGGCTCTCCAGGACCGATGTTCGCCACCCCTAGTTCTGTGTAAGTATATTATGTGTTCTTATTCTGACTATCACAGGCCCGTGTGATAATTGCTTTGAGTCTTTTAATGTAACTGTGTTACTCTCTGAATGAGCTTCTTTTCGTGTGTGTGTGTGTGTGTGTGTGTGTGTGTGTGTGTTTCAGGTCTTGGGGTTTGAGGTGGACTCGATCAACTCTGTTCAGTTCTCCAACCACACAGGTAGGCTGACACACACATTCTGCTGATTTTTGGATAACAGCTTGTCACTGTGAAACAATGCCATTTGAAAGCATTTTAGATAAAAGTAGTTACGTGGTTCACTTTAGATAAAGTGTCTCGAAGTCTGCTTCTATTGTCCTCATTTGTAAAATCTGCGGAATCTTTTTTGAAAATTTGTTAAAAAGAACAGTAGGAGTTCATTTCTTATTATTAGATTTTTAGTTAGATTAGGAAGTTATATGTCATATTGACAATAAAACATATGCACAAACAGGCACTGACATGTAAGATAATGTGTTCTTCGAGTTATGGTAGCCCCAAAACACAGCAGTCCAGACTGATCAGGTTGCAGACACGTGGTTAAAAATATACTTGATATAATGACTTTGATTAATAATGCTTACGAGATGAACAAATTGTGAATATTGGCAGAAATGTTCAACGATTTCTGAACGTTTCAGCCAGTCGCAGTATTTGCATATAAGGGTTTGAGGCATTTTCATTCAGATGGTTTTTGATTTAAGATCACAAGTTTTGATCAGTTATCAGATATCACTTGTGCCGAGCGCCCAAATGCATTTTCATATTCATGCCATATATTTAATTTGCAAATGCACTGTAGTGCCCCTTCACCTCTTCAAGTATGTTGACCTGTCTTACTGTCAAGAGGACAGAAACAGTTGCTTCATTGAAGTGCTTAATGCATATTGCATTCACATAGTGTGGCAGTTCATTTTGAGCTGCGTGCGAGTAGAAAAGTGCAGTTAGTGAGCTGTCCTCCTAATAAACCAAGCACTGCTCCCTGTTCTTCAAGAGATTAGGAATATTGTGATACGTTTTCTCATCTTTGGATAGTGCACTTCAAATCTGATCCTTTAAAATATATCCATTATCTTCTGATTGAGACCTTTTTGCTCAAGAGCAGAATGCTACTGATTTCTTTTGTTCTTTTTTTTCCACTGCTCCTCATACTCTCCCACATGACTGACGCAAAAGGTTTTTTATTGCTAGTGGGGGACAAAACACAAAAAATATGTCTATATGACTTGTGTTATATTTCAAGTCTTTTGAAGCAGTAAGTTCATAAGAATGTTTTCTGGTACAAGAATTGCTCTTAAGTTTGTTGAATTCACAAAATTGGTCTGAATGATTTGTTCATAAATCGGACTGACCCGGTTCTTGAGTAGGGTTGCAAAAGAGGTGGAGAATTTCTGATAAATTTACAGAAACTTTCCAGAATTTTGGGGAAACTTTTTAGAATTTTTCACTTTAACTTTCATAATTTTTTTTTGAAAATTAATGGAAATTTACCGGACATTTTCCACCCCTTTGCAACCCTGTTTTTAAATGCAACTCACAGGAAGATCAGTAATGACTTCAATTTTCTTAAATCATATGTCACACAAAGCTATTTTTATGGGTAAATCCAGTCATTTCAATAGGAATCCAAACGAGTTGGAATTTTGCATAAGGGTTAATGATATTTCCATGTAGATTTTGCAACAAATTCAAGTTGGTCACATGAATTTGCCTCGACGATGACCACGACTGCTTGGCTTGAAAGTGACTTCTGTGTGAGCTGTGCTTCATCATACATCGCTGCACTATTGACAATAGACAATGGACCCTTTTTTGCTCACAAAATTTTAATGTGACCACCATACCTTGACTTCACAAGAAAATAGTGCATGATTCATACAGGGCTACTTGTTTTATGATGGTGATTTGCATCTCCTCTTCCTGTTCATTATGAATGAAAATTGCATCCTTTTCATTTTTTCTGAACCGTCCCTTTAAAGAAGTCTCTGTGAGAGAGAAAAAAAGATATAGTACTAGAAAAGTTCTCTCTGGTGACCCAGAACTGCTATACACAGGTATCACATGTTTATCCATCTCTACTAAACTTCCCAAACACAATTTCTGGACCGGCTTCTTATAATGCATCCCATTTCAAAGCACGTAAGTAGAACAACCCTAACTGGCCTCGGATCAGTGGTCTAAACAACACGTGGCACAACCTGCTCTAGGCTGTTGCCCTGTGACTGGCCTCCCTCTCTGCTTGGATGCTTTCTTCTCCTCAGGGCCACAATGTTGTCTTTAGCCACTTGAGTTGTTTTTTTTAAAGCATTTAAGCCTATAGATGGAGGGACACAGACTCGTGTGCTGCTGGCATACTTACAGTAGTTTTCCCAAACCAGCGGCTAACTGAGTACCAGGAGTCTGTGTGCTGCTGTGGAGAGATTCTCATTGGGATTTTGTTTTAGTCATGTAGGGATGTGGTTTAGGTCTGTGGACCACATTAGGCCTGATTTTTGTATGTAGAATGAGTCTTTAGCAGTCCCAGCAGCACTGTGGTTTCAGCACATGGCTAATTGAAATCATGGGTAACTGGTTTAGAGTGAATGGATGGGGAGTTTGAAGGGGCAAATCATCTGAAAAACGAGGCTGATAAATGTAGTGCTGTGTTTGTTGTCATGTCCTTGATAACTTATTTCTTGGGCAATACTAGATACTTCTGGAGTTTAGAAGATACATTAGACTTATCTGTCTTGCTGTTTCTTGCTTATCTCAGTGTCCAGGATGTTCATTTTAAGCTGAAGAGAAAAATGGTCTGATTGTAATTCAGCATTTGAGTCGTCTTGAGTCGTCCATTTATAAATCAAAACTGTTTTTTTACGTTAATGTTAATTTACATTTTATAAAATGTACTTTTTGGTAAGAATGCAATATATTGGCACAATATCGGTTATTTAATGATGGCAGTTTGATCATTATTTGCTCATATTGGATATTTCTCTGCTCTATTATTATGAGCCCTTTTTCTCATTCAGACATTTTTTTCTCATTTTTTTTCTGTATGGAATATTTGTCCATTTTCTGCTGCTCGTTATAATGTTGTGATAGCAGAATTCGCATGTAGTATACAAACTATTCTAATTTTTTAATGGTGTAATTTATTTATTTTTAATAAAGTTTATAGATTTATTACATCAGTCATTTATTGGTTATTGGGCATAAATACAGTTCAAAAGTTTGTAAGTCTGTAAGTTTTTTGCTGTGTCTCTTATGCTTAACAAGTCTGCAATTAATGTGAAAATCTGAAATAATATTACAATACAAAATAACTACTTTTTGTTTGAAGATGTAATTTATTCCAAATATTTTTTGGGAACCATAGTTCAAAAAAATAAGTCAGGATTTGAAATTTAAAAATGAAATTAAATTGAAATTAATTTTTATATTTTTTGCAACAACGTAAAACTCAACGTATAACTGATCAATTTAATGCTCCCTTTTTGGAAAAGTAACATTTTCTTTAAAAAATAATAACTTACTGACCCCTAACTTTTGACTGGTAGTAATTATTGGTGTATCGTTGATATATCCTTACTTTTTGTTTTTCAAATTAGTTTACTCGTTAGTTTATAGAGGTGAAGGAATACATTTTTTTACTCAAGACACAGCATGTGTTAGTCATGATAAGTAATAGTCATTATTCTGTTAACATTTTATGGTAATCGGCATCTGAAAGTACTTTCTGCCTGTTGATGTGACTGCAAGGTGATCTCCAGTCTCTAGGCCTTCATAGTTTGACCTAGGGAATATATTTACAGATTATGACGTTCAAACCTTCATCTCTGTTCCCAACATCAATGGGCGCTGCAAAGCCTTATGGGTAGAAACAGCATGCACCTGATCACACGGCAGCTTCTGATGGTGAGTTGCTGTGAAATAGAGTATCTGCATGATACGTGTGGGTGAAGTGACTGGGATTAGAGGTTTGTGGTTGCAGAGTTGCGGCAGCAGGAAGTGATGACGACAGACACTCGTCTTATCACAGATTCCCCTTTGCAGTCTTCTCCCCAAAATACACACACACACGCACGCATGCACACGCACACATCAAGGCTACAATGATGCGTCTTTTTCCTCCAGCCCCTCAAGCTTTCCTCTGTCCTGTTTCTTAGCAACAAGAAACATACCATGTGACCAGCTCGGTGACTCACCTGAATTGTGACATCACAGCTCCCGCAGTAACAGCAGTGGTGTCTGACAAAACGGTGGCACTTCTGTCCGTAGCCCATAGACATGTGAGAGCAGGTGCAGGATGTGTCATGTGACCAAACGAGATCTTCGTGCTCGTAGCGTCTTGAACGTCAGCGGACGCTCTGCATCAACACTGGATTCTGAATCTGATTTGTGTGTATTTGATGTGTGATCTGTCTTTACTCAGGATACTCTCACTGGAAGGGACAGGTCTTGACTGCAGATGAGCTTCATGTCCTGTATGAAGGGATCAAACTCAACAACGTCAACCACTACGACTATGTACTTACAGGTCAGTTCTTTGACTGCCGTTCATGCCAGTGCAACTCTGCACACTGCTGTGGATATTATTTGTATGCTTAGTAATTTTTTGAGCTGAGGGATGAAAAAAATGGGATGATGTAATTTTGTGATGGCATAGAGCAATGTATATGGGCCCTGTGTGGGACCCTAGAGGCCCCCGGGACAACCCTCGGGAATTTGGTCTCTTGGGATTTCTAGAAAATAAGATAGTGTGAGTGGGAGAACGTGATTGAACGGTTTACATTTCAGTTTATGTAATTTCATTGCTGTTATTTTACATACATCAAATATTCGCATTTTGCATATTATTTGCACAATATTTTCGCGTTTTTCGAAAAAATATTTTTGCAGTTTTATTCCATTTTCATAACATTTTTTGTAAAGTATTTCATGTTTTGCATAATTTGACAAAATTGCATCTTGATTTTAAAAGATTTGTAATAATAAAGTTTTATTTACCTTTATTATTTTGTTTTTTGCACATATAATGTCTCAAATTTCATCTCAAGCATTGTAACCAGGTACACCGGATTTTAATATATCTTTATTAGTGGCAAAATTGTTGGCTGTGAATGACACCACAGCTTTACAAACTTTTTTTTGTAAAATATTGATATACACTGTCATTCAAATGTTTGGTTTTTTTTAAAGAAGTTTCTTATATGCACCAAGACTACATTTATTTGATCAAAAATACTGTTAAACTATAATGATATTGTGAAATATTATTACAATTTTAAATAACTCTGTTTTATTTTAAGATATTATAAAATGCAATTAAATCCTGTTATGGCAAAGCTGAATTTTCAGCATCATTACTCCAGTCTTCAGTGTGACGTGATTCTTCTAATATATTGATTTCCTGCTCAAGAAACTTTTCTTATTATTATCAGTGTTGAGACGGTTGTGCTGCTTAATATGTTTGTGGAAACTTAATGTGTTTTATGATAGATTTTCATTGCTGAAGCAAAAGAGTAAAACAAAGGTATAAAATAAATACAGACATTGCAAAACATTTGCAGTTTTAAAATGTTCAAATTAGTTTTATTAAAAATCTACCTGGTGTATAAAAAATGCCAGTCATTGAAGAAGCTCCCACATGAGCCAAATTGCATTGGCAAGTGCCCCTTTTCCTCAGAAAATGTAATAATCTAGTTGATTTGTTTGTCTTGTGCATCCAGTAGGTTTATGTTGTGTTGTGTGGAGTAAGAGAGGAAGTGACCACATCTCTCTCCCTCTCTAACACCGCTGCTAATCAGCACCGGGGGACCGCAGAGGACACATGGTCATAGAGCTGCAGGTCTCACACGAGCACCGCAGACTGAGATGTTGTGCTCTATTGAGTATGTTAGTGAGCGAGAAGTCTCTGGTGCATGGGCTCTCCTTTACCATCACCTTGAGAGGAGAAGCAAGAGAGGAAAGCACAGAACGGGTAAAAAGGAACAGGGGAAAGGAGACAAGAGGAAAAGGAGAAAGGAGAACATAGGAATAGAGAGCCATGTGAAGTATTTCTACATGGAGTCCAGCAGAGATATAGTTTACATTGTGTCTGTACGCACACTTCCACACACTTTTAAACATTAAAATTGTGCTTAGCTCCATCTAAACATAAATAGGATATAACAATGAATCTGATAAATGCGTATGAATGGGATTATTTTATTTTGCTTAAATGTAAATAGCTTTATTTTTATATGGCTGTAGTTTTGTGGCTTATTGAATGTACGCTACCATTCAAAATATTTGGGTTAGTAAGTTGTTTTTTTTAAAGAAATTAATGCTTTTATTTGGGAAGAATGCATTAAATTGATCAAAAGTGACAGTTTATAATATTACAAAAGATTTCTATTCTAAATAAATGCAGTTCATTTGATCTTTATGTTCATCAAGGAATCTTGAAAACATTTGAATGATGGTAGGAAATGTTTTTTGAGCAGTAATTCTGCATATTAGAGTAATTTCTGAAGGATCATGTGACACTTAAGACTGGAGAAAAATTCAGCTTTGCATCACAGGAATAAATAACATTAAAATGTGTTAAAATGGAAAACAATTATTTCAAATGATAATCATATTTCACGATATTATTGTTTTTACTGTATTTTTGATCAAATATATGCAGCCTTGGTGAGCATAAGACACCTCAAACATTTGAGCAGTAGTCTATTTACTTTTAACATCAAAACCAGACTATTTCAGAATCTTTTGAAAAGTGTTTTTTCTTATGTTGATGGCTTTACATAACGAGTTGATTTTGGTGGTTATCAGTGCTTTGTTTTCATAGCACTCATTCTGTATCCCACCTGTATATTGACCATGTCCTAGTGCCTAGGCTCTATCTCTAGAGCACTATTGTAAAGTCAGTCTTTGAACTGCTGCTGGTCCCTCCTGCATGCCTCTCTTAATAGTGGCTTGTGTGGTCGCAGTGCGATTCAGTGTGTGACACACGGTGAAGCAGTGAAGCAGTGAAGGTCAGATGAGTCACATATAAGAGTTATTTACCTGACAGGAGAGACAGAGCCGCCACATGACCAGAAGCTGGAGAGTGGCCCTGGAAGTTTCAGAGCTGTCCCAGCCTAAATAAATTTGGATATTTATGTCACTTGCTTTGATGCAGTGCATGCTTTGATGTGTTCCAAGTCTATCTGTTTGAAACACACATAACAAGGTGTATTGTGTTGTTCTGATTCTTTTCAGACTGAAATAAAATCATTTCTGCAGGGATTTATGTGAAAGACACTATTTCACTTGCAAACTCACTGTATTGTAGTAATAACCACAGGGGGCCTGTATCGTTAAAAAGTTGCATCCACCTTAAGAGTTTAAATATTCTCAGGAACAAAGAATGAGATTGACCTGTCACTCTTTGTGCCTCGTACTTGTGCTGAGTGGTCAGTACATTTCAGTATATAGTAGTTGGTAAGAAAAAGTATTGATCAAAGCTCTGCTCTTTCCATTTCTGCAGGTTACACTAGAGATACATCGTTTCTGGAGATGGTGGTTGACATTGTTCAAGAGCTGAAGAGGGCCAATCCTAACCTTGTATATGGTGAGTGTTTTTCAGTCGCTTTCATTCTATTTTAACAAAGAAGCTGTATAGATTTTCTACACTATAAATTGTTTTTACAAGCATGTTTATACAATACCATTATAAAGTTGGGGGTCGGTAAAAGAAATTAATACTTTTATTTAGCCAGAATGCGTTATGTCGATCAGAAGTGACAGCAAAGACATTTATAATGTTACAATTTCTATTTCAAATTAATGCTGTTATTTTGAACTTTGCCATTGAACAAAGAATCAAAACGTATCATGGTTTCCACAGAAATAAAGCAGCACAATTGTTTTCAGCATTGATAATAGGAAATGTTTCTTGAGCATCAAATCAGTATATTAGAATGGTTGCTGAAGGATCATGTGACACTGAAGACTGGAGTAATGATGCTAGAAATTCAGCTTTGCATTACAGAAATAAATTACATTTTAAAATATATACAAATAAATATTTAAAATTGTAATATTTCTTGATATTGCTGTTTTTTTTATCAAATAAATGCAGCCTCGGTGAGCATAAGAGACTTCTTTCAAAAACATGAAAAACTTTTAGTCTTTGCGACCCCAAACTTTTGAACGCTAGTGTACATTAATCTTGTACATTAAAGTATAACTTGTTTTACTGTGTTTTTCTCAGTTTGTGACCCTGTCTTAGGTGACCATGGTTCAATGGTAAGTTTACTTGTTCCTCTCATTCAGATTTGTTTTTGTTTGTTTTTGTCTACTGTCCCCAGAAACAGAATTGTGACATTTATTTCAACAAAAATGTGACATTTATTTCTCATAGTACTCTTTGTTTTTCCAGTATGTTCCTCAGAATCTCCATCCCGTGTACAGGAATAAAGTGGTGCCTGTGGCAGATATCATCACGCCCAACCAGTTTGAGGCTGAGTGAGTAGAATAACCTCCTCTTAACAGCTTTGTGTGTGTTATTTTGTGATTGGACGTTTCTGTGCTGCAAATGTCAAACCTCTAGCCCCTCACCTGCTTTAGTAAGAGTGATATTGTAGTTCCCTCTTGTGGTCCGCTGTGGATTTACCCATGAACCTTCAGTGCCTAACAGCTGTTCACATCACACTGGTCTGCCATCAATGCTTCTAAGTACATGTTCTTTATTCCAGGTTGTTGACAGGGAAGAATATCAGCACGGAGAAAGATGCTGTTGAGGTGAGTTTAAATACATACATGAGAAATGGCCCTCATAATAGCCTTTAAAAATGGAAAGCAGAAATAAATGTTTGAATATAAATATGCACTAAAACTAATTGCACTGTATTTTATGTATAATCATTTTCTACTGTTTACTGTTTTAAAATAATTTTAAATCAATTTTTATATAATTTCCTTGTTTTTATTGTTGTGATTATTATTTTGTAATGTCTATTTGCCTTCCTATAATGTAAAGAACTTTGACTTACCACTGTGTATGAAATGACTATATAAATAAACTTGACTTGCCTTGCCTAGCTGCAAATGATACCCCCCCCAAATTTTCTAAGTTTATTATTATTATTATTTAAAATATATTTTTGTATTACTTTATGTATTATCTAATCAGATATCATATATTTTATTTATTTTAATATATATTATTTCTTACTATATTATTATTAATGTTATTATTATCTAATATTAAATTAGTAATAGTCATTTTAAAATATTGCTAATAATTATTATCATTAATAATGTTTTAATCAATGAGAGCAATAAAAATAAACATTTATTATGTATTATTATTATTATTATTATTATTATTATTATTAAGTAACAAAAACAGTTTTTATTAGTATTGTTTTATAAATTATTATTATTATTATTATTGTCTTATTATATATGATTTTATTATTATTTATTATTGTATTAACATTGTTATTGTTATTATTATCTAATATTAAATTAGTAAAACAAACCATTTTTATTATTATTATTAATAATTTTATTATTATTATTAATAATAATAATAATTATAAATGTTATTACCAATGAGAGCCATAAAACAATAAACATTTATTATTATTATTATTATTGTTGTTGTTGTAATAAAATAATTATTGTCAATAATTGTTTTATCTTATACACATCTTATATTATCTAATATATTATCATGATATATTATATATTTTATTATTTTTGTAATGTAAATAATAATAATGATTATAATTGTTGTTGTTATTATGATTGATAATAAGAAATATAAGAACAATAATAAACGTATTTTAAAGTTGTTGTTCTTATCTTAATATTATCTAATAATATACTAAAAGATAAGTAATAGTAGTAGTAGTAGTAGTAGTAGTTTAAAATCATTCTTATTTACGAATATTATTATTACTG
>JAUZSZ010000075.1:35425464-35439560 GCA_034780575.1 Labeobarbus marequensis | reverse complement strand
AGTGCCGTTGTTATGTAGATTCGCTTGTGAGAAATGTCATGTTCTTTTCAGTTGCTAAACTATTTACTGACAAAGTCCCTGAACGTTCGTCAGCCAATCAGATTTAAGCATTCAACGGCCCCGTAGTATAATATCACCTAATGTACTTCCACTGATGTTTTGTCAAATGGAAGTTAATGGAAAATCTTGCATTTGAACATTTTTAGACACAGAAAAGAACAGGAAAACATCTCAGTTTTGTGTGTGTGTGTGTGTGTGTGTGTGAGTGAGTGAGACTGTGAGTCATAATTGATTGTGACTCATGGGTGCAGTACTTTTGGATGAAGAGCTTTCAAAAATACACGTACACAGTGCACAGTCCATGTCACGGTTAACAGTGCAACCGTATGTCGATGCATTTCTTACTTTGATCACTCAAATGTAATTTACAGTCAGGTTACAAGAGTAATTAATCTACATCTTGCAGTAGTTTGACTGTCAGTTCTTCTGCTTCTGTAGTTTTTCACTCATAAACTCGCTACTGACTGATTTAGTTCTACAACACCAATCACAGCTTGATTGAAGAACATCTCTCTGTTTGCTTTCTATCAGCATTTGAACCAGCGCTGGTCCTGTGAATTAGCATATCTGCCAGTTCACGCTGTCTGGTCTCTCCTCATGTTTTGATGTTTTGGATGCATGTGGGAGGACAGACAACAGGGTGTGCGTGTGACCAGCAGAAGAGTGTGTATCTGAAGTGCTGGGTGAGTACAAAGGGACATTTACGCCTGTGTCCACCGAACACAAAGCAGAGCCTTCAGTCTGCAGGCTGGAGAGAGCTGGAGGGCGCGATCGCTCCCTCCTACTCTCAGACTCGGCGCATCATCCACACCTCTCTCTCTCTCTCTCTCTCTCTCTGTTTCTCTCTCTTCTTTCACTTTAATCCCTAATGTTGGTTCTGGACCATCGTGGATCCGTGCTTGGCCTCCTCCCATTGCACAAGTCTCATTCTCTACATACACATGTACACAAGCTCACCCTCGCTCCCCTATGCCTCTGACTGACAACACAAAGCGATTGTGGACATTAGACACACTGAGAGACGGTCACACAATGAGTCAATAAAGCAAAAAAGGTTCCTCAGGAGGATGTTGGTTTGACAAAGCCTTGTTTGAAAGTTTAAAATAGTTTAATTAAAGGAATATTGTGGGTTCAGTATGACCCAGTCTATAGCATTTATGGTATATGCAACCCAAAAATTAATCTCCACATTTTAACATCTTTTTGTTAAAAAAATAAAAAATGTAGGTTAGTCAGGCACGTCCAGTGAAAGTGAATGAGATCAATATGTAAACATTACAATAAAGTTTCAATAGTTTAGCCACAAGACATAAACAATGTTACTGTATGATTTTTGTGTGAAAAAAACACACCAACATTTTCTGTGTAAAATTAGATTTTGAAATTATCAATTTTAATATCAATTTTGACATGACAAAGTTACACCATAAACCCTAAAGTGACTGTGAAAAGTATTATTTAAACTTTACAGCTCAAATGATAAAAAAAAAGTTTTAACACAAAAAAGTGCTTTTATGAAATTATAAGCTTCACATTTCTACTTTTAAATCATCCTCCGTTCACTTTTATTATAAGTGCCTCATCACGAGAGAGAGAGAGAGAGATGGATAGATGGATCGATTAATTTTTTTTCCTCCTTAAAGCAGTGGTTCAACAGTGGCCAGTCCTATATTTAACAGGAGAATCTGATCTGAAATATGCTAACCGTATTTATGCTTGTGTGAAAGACACAACCAGACCCTGAGTCCGCTTTGTATTTGTCAGAGGTGGCCTCACTGATTTTACCCACTGTCCTCCACATGGCTGTGCTGTGGGCTGCTGTTAGCATCAGTACTGTGGTTCTGGATCCACAAATGCTGACCCTCGATTAGCCTGGACCTGCATGTGACTGTCCTTCCTGATCAGGAGATACTAATCAAGTTGGTCTCACAGTGGGTATGAAAAGCACAGTTCTATCACTGAAAGAAAACTGCTCAGTTAAGATGACACTCATTGCTGACTATCTGTATGCTGCTGTTTTCAATTGCAGTTGCATGCATCAACAGTAATTACAGGCCAATTCTGATAGAAAGGCACATTTAGATATTTGTAATCAAAATAATATCAAGATGTATTTTATAACACACCTCCCTAAAATGTAAAGACAAGAGTTTATCCAAAAATGCAAATTATCCCTTGTGTTGTTTCAAACGTGTATGACTTTCTTCTGTGAAAACATAATTTGAAAAGTATTTTTTCCCCATACAACAAATATCAATGGGGTCAGATGTTGTTGACTCTAACATTCTTCTAAATATCTTCTTTTGTGAATATCCTCTTACGTTCTTAAATAAATCATGATTTTTGTTTCTTGTGTGTTGCTGTTTTTACTGTGCAGTGTGATTATTGTGGGGGGGGGGTATTTTGTATATTTTTTCTATATATTTTATATATTATCTATATATGTATGATCTTTTGTTTTAAATTGTACACTTTATTAAAAATCTGCAAGGCTGGGTTGCACTTTTTTCTGTGTATAAGGCTGTGACAATAAACTTTTTATTTGATGTGTTTTAAGGCCATTTTAGTGCAATAGAGTGTAACCACTCTGTACAGTTGTAGTGTAGTCATAAAAACACACAGAGGTCTATTATAAAGAGACAGGTTATAGAATATATGACCTTTGACCTTATTCCTATACAGTGGTTGTTTTGCTGTAACAGCAACCAGGCGAATTCAAACGTCCGCCACTATAATTATCTCTCTCTCTTTGTTGTGTACTAGAGTGGGTTGCAGGCTGATGGAGGGTGATTCAGTCTGAACTGAATGACTGCTCTAACAGAACGGCACCAGTGACCTTATGGAAGCATCATCATCTCACCCTGTGGCCATCTGGTAGTGTGATCCTCTCTCACATACACACTCAAACATCCACCTCTCCTTTGAAAGCATGCATGCTCACACAGTCTTACACAAACACACAGGAACACAGTCATAAATGTGTGAGCTCATATACATGAGCAAGAACAAAAACACATGCTTGCACACTAATATTCTTTCTTTCCCTTGGAGGCATGCATACACACAAAATTAAGACATGTGCTTTATACTGTTGCATAAAATCATACAAATACACACTTATATACAAGTATGTAAGTAAAAATTTAATACTGAAGGGGAGCAAAGGTGAACTTAGGAAAAAGGCAAGATTTGTGATTATTAACTCACCTCCATGTTGTTCCACCCTGTGTGCTGTACAAAATGAGAACATTTCATTGGTTTCATTGGCACCATATTTAATATCTGAATAAGATAAGCAGATAAATTTCAGTATGTCCTTTACAGCTGTCGTATATTATTTCAGATAGGGTTGGAAATTAACAGTGGCGTGGGAAAAAATGCAGCCAAAATGAACATAAATGCTTCCCAAATTCAAGACAGGAGTACAAGAAAAATATATATATATCTGCACAAATAAACCGAAACAATTACGTAGGTCGCGATTGAAGTGAAATGCGAAATTAATCAAATGTGTCGATTGTGGCATTACATATCGGCTCACATTGTGATTAAAAAAAAAAAAAATTATGAGTTGTATTTGCTGCGTTGCGCATTAACCAATTAACCACGTATCTGATGAGCACATGAATGCTACTGTCCAATCAGAGGCGTCTAGGATTAGCGGCAACGGCACTTGTCGCCGGTAAAGAAGAAATGTACTGAAAATGTCTCCGGTTACTATCGTAATCTCGGTTCCCTGAGAGACGGGAACGAGACATGGCGTAAACGCCTTGGGGACTCCCTTCCTTCCTTCTTAACCTACCTTAAATCTTATTGCACAACGCCAGTGAAGTTGCAACTTTCACTGGCCAATGCCAGCCAAGACGGCTAATAGGTCCAGGGCCTCGCCTCTATATAATGCACTGTTTTGGCGGCATAAACTCAGAATCTTCCAACTGAACCAACAGCCTAGCAGACCTGAGCAGCGAACATGGTGGCCTACGCCATGTCTCGTTCCCATCTCTCAGGGAACCGAGGTTATGATAGTAACTGGAGATGTTCCCTCTCGAGAGCAGTCTCTCGACATGGCGCACAGGCCTTGGGGACTGTATAGAACAACGCCATGGAAGTAGCGAAGTAAAAAGGCTCAGCCTCGGCGGAGCTTACCTCAACAGTTCTTAGCAAAACACTAAAAATAATCCCCAACCAATCATATACGACCTTGCAACATGTCCTGAGAGGATTGGATGTAGGTTCCCACCTAGGGATCCAATCAGGTTACTCAGAATCCATGTCCGATGGGAAGCCTCTTAATGAGAGAGCGATGCAGTGCCGTCGCCTTACAAAGGCTATAGCATTATAGTCAAAACAAAGCATACAAGCATGTAATGTAACAGTGTAACCAACATGTGAACGGCAAGGCTGGGCACAATAATCATAACAATATACACACTTAAAGAGCGGCCGCATCTGGGGTGCCACAGTCTTAACATAACGATGGCTCCGCCCCTGATCCTCTATACGACCTAGTCGAAACCACCATCACAGTCGAACGGTTAGTGGTTGCAGGTAGAACCATGGGTCGTACTCACCGACAGGACCTGTCAGGCTAATGACCACACGTCCAAATTGTAAAATCTGGTGAAGGTTTTCTGCGAAGTCCATCCAGCCGCCATACAAATATCTTTGATAGAACTGCCCTTAGTCCACGCCCACGAGGAGGAAACCACCCCTGTCGAATGGGCTCTGGCACCAATAGGACATTCCATTCCCCAGCTTGAATATGCCAAGGCAATATCTTCAACCAAAGCATACAAATAGCTGCTCGGATTGCCGAAACTGAGCCGTGCGGTTGATGTAAACTCACAAAGCCTGCACCGGGCACAACACCTGATTAAGAGCGGCATCCGATGAAGCCGCCGACTCTGGAGTGAAAGCAGAAAGGGCCACCACTTGCGCTCTGAACGGTGTCGAGAGTGATTTAGGCACGTAGCCCAATCTTGGATTGAGTGTGACGTAATAATAAACCAGTCCAAACTTCATGCAGTCCGCATTCACCGAGAGCGCTTGCAAATCCCCCACGTGCTTGACTGAAGCAAGGGCAAGCAGCAGTGTGGTTTTAAGCGACAGCTCCCTCAATCCGACAGTCTGAAGTGGCTCGAAGGGCGGGAGTGACCACAACGTGGGTACGGCCCGTTTTCCATGCCCTCCTCAGTACCTGTGCTTTCAGACATATCTGGAGGGGGCGCATATACAGTAGCCCGAGGTGACGTACCGTCGTGGCCGCCGCCATCTGCCCCAAGAGCCTCTGATATTCCTTCAGTGCCACGGGACGGTCCAAACTGAATGCATTCAGAGCGGACATTAAATCTCGTATGCACTCCTGACTCAGACGTGCTCTCATCAAGATCGAGTCCAACTGCACCCCTAGATACATGATTGACTGGCTGGGGCATAACACGCTTTTTTGTTTGTTCACACAGAGACCTAGGCTCTCTAGGTGAAGTAATAGAGCGTGTTTGTGGCTGTTGAGCACATCCTCCGAATGGGCCAACACCAGCCAGTCATCCAAATAATTTAACATGCGTATCCCGCTCGCTCTCAGAGGGGAAAGCGCCGCATTCACACATTTCGTAAAAGTACGTGGCGCCAGTGCTAGCCTGAATGGCATCACCGTGAATTGATACACCGTGCCTTCGAACGTAAATCTCAGAAAGCGCCTGTGATGAGGGGCGATCTGGATATGAAAATACGCGTCCTTCAGGTCCACCGAGATAAACCAATCTGCCGAATAGCCGAATAGCGTTGTCATCTTGAAAGCGTGTTTGTATAATGCATGGTTGATGGGTCTCAGGTCTAGGCTTGGACGGAGACCACCATCTTTCTTTGGAACGACAAAAACCTGCTCTCTCTCTCGCTCGGCAGGGCTACTTCTATCGCGCGTTTCGCGAGGAGATTGATGATTTCTTGCCTCAGCACCGGCTCGTTGTGTGCCATAACTGTCGACATGACCACGCCTTTGAACAGGGGTGGTCTGTGCCGAAACTGAAGTGTGTATCCATTCTCTGTTATGTTCCGTAACCAATCCGAAGTGCCCGGAATGGACCGCCATGCACTCGCAAAAAGACAACAGAGGGCGGAGCGCCTCGCCGTCTGTATTCTGACCAATGCTGATGCAAACCAGGGTCATGTTCAGAAAGCTCACGGGGCGAGTGGAAGCACTGTATGTTAGCGAGGGTCCCGCCTCGCCGATTAAAGGGGAGCGTGAGCCTACTCCTGAATGTGTGGGCTACACGGATGTGCGTATGTGCGAAGTGTCGAGAGCGAGCCGCGGCTGCAGGGGTCCAATACCTGCCACAAGGACGTTGAACATCGCCAGATACACGGGGAAGCTGCCAGTCCGACTCTATTAACCATTTCATGGCCGAGCGCGCTATTGCTAGAGGAGGAGAAAAAGGCTCTTTTTGTGCGGGTGACACAGACTTTATTGCATTCTGAACATACACAACACAAACATTCTCGTAGTCGCCTGCAACCGCCATGGGGACTTTGTGAGAACATCTCAGGCGCTTCGCGGTGGGCCCGCCGCTCGGCGCTCTCCTCCTCTGTATCTCCCCGTCAGGAACGAAGTTTCTGCTCCGACGGAGGAGTTTCCCTGTCGGGACGGCTGCCCTTCTTGAAGACGTAATGGCCCTTTTCTCTTGGTGCCCTCTGCCACAGAGTTTTGGCGCTAACAGCAGGCTCTGGGTTTGGCGCCGATGAAGCGGATGGGGGCCACTTCGATGGCCGGTTGGAAGCAGATGAGGATCTACTCTGTGCTGGAGGCTGGCCTGCAGCCCGGCGCAGTAGGAAGTGACTCATCGCCCTGGAGCGTTTCTGTGCCTCTGAGAAGCGCTCCGGGATAGCCTCCACCGCGTCTCCAAAGAGGCCAGATGTAGATACAGCAGCGTTGAGCAGCGTCCTCCTGTCCGCGTCCTTAAGCTCAGCCATGTAGCCATGTCAACCACCATGTAGCCCATGCTCCGGCCGATCGCCTGGGCCGTCTTCTTTGTGGCTTTAAGTGCAAAATCCGTCGCCGCGCGAAGATCTTTAAACTCCTCGAGATCCGCCCCACCCTCGTCCAGGGATTTCAGGAGCTGTGCCTGAAAAACTTGGAGCACTGCCATCGTGTGGAGTGCCGAGACTGCTTCCCCCGAGGCGGCGTACGGTTTGTCCACGACGTGCCGTCAAATGGCAGGGTCTTGATGGCAGCGTAGCACCCACCTTCAGGGAGGCGGAGGAGGGGCAGAGATGTGCGGCGATGGATTCCTCGATGGGCGGAATGGCGTATGTCCTCGGGCTTCCTCTCCGTCGACTCTGGTGAAAATCTCTGACCTGCCAGCGTGAGTGCGAGCCGATTGGGGCGCAGCCCACACCTTGGCGACCTCGTCGTTCAGGTCGGGGAAGAAAGGGGCTTGCTTCCTCGCCGTGGCAGCTCGGCGGCCTGAGTGAAGGAACCACGAATCCAGCTTGCTCTTAGTCGGTTTGTCAGCGGCCTCCCATTCCAGACCGAGATCGTTCACGGCCTTGGTGAGAATCCTAACGAGCTCATCCTGGGACGCGACGTGTCCCTCCACTTCAGAGCGCTCCTCTGGAGTGTCGGCCCAGTCCTTCTCAGACGTCGTTAGGGACAGCGCCTCGTCAAGATCTTTGTCCCCCTCCGCACCCAACCAGATAATCTCCGAAGCGCCAGGAGCTGGCCGAAGACTCTCTTCCGCAAAGCACACCGGAGAGCCCGGGGGGGTGAATCACACTTTTCCCCACATGAGGCTGTCGTCCTACCAGCGGCTCATTGGCGGCAGTAGGACATTGCAAAGGGAAATCACCAAGGGTGACGCTTTTCCGGGCCCGAAGCACCCGCACTCAGAACTCCGCACAGTGTGGGCAGCCCGACCAGATGAGTGCTGCCTCCGAGACCCAGGCACAGGATGCAGAACTCGTGAGTCTTCTTGCGTCTTCTCCACAGCTGTCTTCAGTAGGATGTGTGAAAGGGGAAGATTCTGAGTTTATGCCGCCAAAACAGCGCATTATATAGCGGCGAGGCCCCGCCCCTATTAGCTGTCTTGGCTGGCATTGACTAGTGAGAGTTGCAACTTCACTGGCATTGTGCAATAATATTTCAGGTAGGTTAAGAAGGAAGGGAGTCCCCAAGGCGTTTACGCCATGTCGAGAGACCGCTCTCGAGAGGGAACGCTGAAATTTGTTCAGCATTCGCTCCGATGAAGTTCTGCATTTCCGCGAATGAACAATAAGGTGCAGATACTTAGTAAATAAGAGATTCATTTTTCAGTACACAGCTTAATTTATGATAACGAAAGTTCTTGCAAGAGACCCTACTTCAGATGACTTAACATGTAACGTTAGTAACCAAGTTGTATAGACTACTTTTATGGTACTCTATGGTGCTTTTTGTTTGTTTTGGCAACCCGTGGTCACCAAATATATCTATAAAATGTCTATATAATATCTTTTCTACAGAACTGTCTTCAGATTTCACCTTTTGCATTCCATAGACAAAAACAGCATACTTGAAACAACATGAGTAAATACTTGACAGAACTTCATTTTTGGGTGAGTATCTGTCTATATATAATAACATACCAGAATAAAAGGTTTAGTTTTTAGTTAATTTAGTTTAGGTTTTTTGCTCACATTTTATTTTAAGGTCCAATTCTCGCTATTAACAAACCATTAACCACAACTTTTGTCTCAGTAAACTCTTAATTTGCTGCTAATTAATAGTTAGTAAGGTAGTTATTAAGTTTAGGTATTGGGTAGGTTTAGGGATGTAGAATATGGTTATGCAGAATATGTGGTTATAAGTACTAGTAAAAAGCCAATATGCCAGTAATATACATGCTAAAAAGCAACTAGTTAATAGTGAGAACTGGTCCCTATAATAATGTGTTAAATAAAAATGACTCGGCAGCTAGCTGAAATAAAGTAAGACTAAGTTTTTTATATGTATATTCTATTTCATTTCAGATAATATTTGTTTTATGTCAAGTCATGGAATTTTTTGATGGTTTTAGTTTTAGTTAGCAATTATAACCCTGCTGCTAAGTGGCCATTTCTGTTTCATAATTCATATAATCATATATTACACGTACACATGTGCTATTCCAAGAACAAGCTTAGTTAGAGCTGGCATGTACAAAGAGTCTCTGAATTCATTCATAATTCATATTTCATTTTTTACCGCCACCTATGCACTTCTGTCCAGTTTAGCCAGTGCAGTGTCTGCAGCTAGTGAGTGTCATCATGTCGGGGTTGAAAACATGTTCATAGGGTGAAGTGTGGTGTGGTTGGCAAGCCTCACCAGCAAGTGCAAATGACTGGGATGCCAGGAAAGCATGCCCTGATCTGCACCAAACGTACCTGCAGATAAACTCTGGTACACAGACACATGCACACACATACGCTCTCACAGCAGGTGAGTGAGAGTCTGCGGGTCCAGTGGGTGAACAGATAGGAGGAGGAGAGTCAGGCAATATATGAGGAGTGTAAGTCTCTGGTATTCACTCGCTTTCGCTTGGAAGCTTTGTCGTGCAGTCAGACAGCAGCTGGGCAGGGAGGTTACAGACAGCATGTGTGTCTGTATGATTTAAACAGGACTGCTGTGAGTTTGGTTTTAATTTGGTCAGGTCAGTAGACACAATTCACAACAATTTTCCTCCTCCACACCAGCTAGTGTGGCTCAGGAACCGTAATGCAGGGCATTGGACACAAGTAGGACTTGTTTCTGGATCAACCTACCTCTGACATCAAAGAGAAATGGTCAATATGAAAAAAGTCCTGAAAATCTGATTGGTTGATAGAAATTTTCTTCCACAACTTGCAAGGATAATGATGTTGATCCAGGAATACGTACTTCTTGCAATATTTAATGTATAGAAATGTATTTTTATATAGAATGTATTTGTAAATTGCTGAAGTGCAAGTTTATTGTCTTTGATAATCGCTGATTTATTATATTATAACCAAAATCTTTCACAGTTGATTTTTCTATAGCGATTGTACCTTTTTATTGTTACAAATTTTGTTTGCATCATTGTCAGATTTCCTGGACTCTGGTTGCATTTGTAATCAGACATTAGATGACACACCCACAATCTTTCTCCATAAACTCTTGTTGATACAGATGGTGTAGATGAAAGAGTTTGTATTGTTTATTTTTGTCCTTTTCTCTCCCCGTCTCTTTATATCTTTCCTCTTTTTCAGAGGTTATGTACTGCACTGTGAAAAAAAAAAAATCTGTTCAGGTGTTTCCTGCTGT
The DNA here is from genome assembly GCA_034780575.1 of Labeobarbus marequensis. NCBI lineage: Eukaryota > Metazoa > Chordata > Actinopteri > Cypriniformes > Cyprinidae > Labeobarbus > Labeobarbus marequensis. The sequence continues at coordinate 35,429,206 of JAUZSZ010000075.1, read as the reverse complement.
TTGCTATTTCTACCTTATCAGTCTATTAAAATTATTTAGACAGATATTTTATTTATTTATTTTAAGATCTGATCATTTAAAAGTTACCACAGAAACATTTTAGAGTGTGTTCAGTATTATTAATTCATTTCTCTCACCATTATTGTCTCTGATAAACGGGAGGCTGATTTGAAATTGCAGTGGTTATACTTGTTAAATTACTCCGAAAATGGCATTTCACAAACTCATTAATATCTTCATGGGTGTGTCATCTCCTACAGAACATCTTCAGACGGAAATACACAAGACCTACTGACAGGCAGCTCAAGGCCTCTCGTGACCCGTCTGCCCAACAGAAGCCAGGAAACTAGGTAGATTAAAGTTAAATCAAGAATTAAAATCAATTATGGACAATTAACAGTAGGTTATTAAGTAGATCAGTCAGTAAATTTTCAGAGGGTTAATCAGCACTTAAATTTCCCAATTTTTTCTTTATTTATCATACATTTGTGTCTAAAAATAAAAGTGAGGAGTATTTCTGTCAATTGAGTCAGAATATATTTTTGGGCATAGTATTTAGTACACACACTCACACACCCTTCTGAATTCCCCTCTGTGGCCACTTTCTTGTTTGGTTTCACAGGGCAGTCGAGGGAGCCTGGATACAGTGGGGATCTGTGAGAAGAGGCAGAGGAGCATGTAATCGAAGAGGCCAGCAACTCTTTATAAATAGGCTTGGGTCGCTATCATTGTAAAGTGAGGAGGAATCTGATCCTAGATCAGTTTGCCCAGACTTTCATGAGCACAGGCACACCCAGCATGAACCCAGAGAGGTGCAGACAACCATTTTACTTGATGGTGAGGGAGAGACAGGGAGCGTGAAGGATGGATATGAGGATATAGATAGACAATCTGTGAGTAAGGGACAGCTTCACTTCTTTTAAATGTTCTTCTATGACAGGTGTGAGGCACTGAAAAGAGAGGGTGGTGCAAAACTTTCTGGATTAGATCATCACATTGAAAAGGTATATGTCAAGCCTGTACTTTGAGATTAGTTTGAAAAGATGAAGAAAAAAAAAGACCTAAACACAAAAAAGGTCTAGTGCAGCAATCACAGGTTCTTCAATCCAGAAGTCACTTTGGATAAACAACCCCCTGAATTAATAAACCTGGATTAAGATGCATATTGCGCAACTTCACGTTTTTTAATCGTTCCGTCATTCGCATTACACAACAAATATGACACTGTGGACACAAAACAGTCAATGTTTCAAGCTTTTTGTAATTTCATTATCTTCCATTTTTAACAAGCGGTTAAAAAAAGAAAGCCATTAACCTTTTTTCAGCTCTGTTTTTTAATTTCAAGTCACATCTGTATAAGTTTTACTGTCCTGCCCATAAATCAACTATAAGTCGATTTGAGGATATTTCATGCTTGCAAAACATATAATTACGTTTGTCCGCGAATGCCAGAAATTATTTAATTGTTATTTTATGTTTTGCTCGGAATATAAATGGTTCTCGGTGCCCCTGCCTTAAGCAATTTCCGTGTTCATAACGAATATAACGACGTAAAAAAACCTCACAGATTTTTCATAACACAAAGAGAGCGTAAAGTATATATCTCATTATCTAGATGTATTGACACTTTTATATTAATTGCGGTTATGCAGAGTCTCTCTTGAATCGCAGAAGAGATAAAGTAGGCGACAGTCCCACGTACACGGACAAAAACAAGCTTTATATCTTCAGATTGCTCTCAGATCACACATCCAAAACTTTACTACACGTTTAATTCGTCTAACATGTGCTCAAACGTAGCTAACATTTTCTTCACGAATCCGCGTCAAATAAGAGACAGGCAAAACATCGTAGCATATAGATTAATGCCATTATCATTAATACAGTTCCCTGCAACACTAATAAAGTTGACAGACTGTTTATTTTAGCGGGTACAATTCAATTCTTATCAATCGCTTACGTCCAATTACCACTAATAGTGAAAATGGGCTTATTAATTTTTAAATAGATTCCAGAAAAGGCATTCATTTTGTTAGAAGAAAAACATACTCTTAAAAACATGGTATTGTTTTAATCCCTAGAAAGCCTGTAATAGGTAACAGTTGTTAAAACTGGTCCTTGTGTAGCAAAGAAATGTTTCTGTTTCATAGAAATACAGCACAATGCATTTGACGTCACAGTGCAAACGAATTCACATCTATTCGTTCAATTATGGCAAGAAAAATTCTCTTATTCGCAGAGATTACTGTTGGAATTGTTCACACGGATTCGCATGTTTCTTATATGACTGTCCAGTTCTTTAACTGAAATTTACATGAACCGTTTTGATGTCTTCTGGAACCGTTCTGAACTCTGTATACATCGATAGTTGTCCTTTTTAAAGAATTGATTTTTGCATTAATGCGCATTAATATAATCCGTTCTGTCATAGTTGTCAGTTTACGGCCTTTGAAACACTTATTCAGCATTTTCATTTATTCCTAAACATGGAGAAAAATGATCACATATTAGTTATGTTATAGCCTACACATGTTAAACTTTTGAAATTACAGGTTCCTTATAAACATCTGGAAGAATATACTATTTAAAAAATACTCTTAAACATTTTGTTAGATGATCGCAAATAATATTTAATTTTAATGTTCTTCCGTACTGGGATCCTCGATCCTGATGTGAAGCAAATGCAAATATAGAGATTCTTTAGTTCTCGTCAAGTTGCATTAATACAAAGAGAGGTCGCGAGTAATTTATTCTTTTAAAATCTTTACCACAAAATACATTGTCATAAACCACCATAGATGATCTGCATATAAAGGAACACACAGATGAACTTTTGCGTCCGTGTCGAGAAACGGGTGACAGCTCTCTGAAAAGTTCGTCTGTGGGCCTGTTTCACAAGGGCAGAATCCTGTAATTTATCAAAGAACGGTCTTTATTAAATGGCAGATATTTCATTTTGCACTGCAATATGAAAACTTTTAACACTTCATTTTAAATTACGTTTGTTAGTGTGTTTTCAAATGACCAATACTACTGTCTCTATAAAAAAACTGTGAAATTACATTGCGGCGTAAAAACTTTGTCATTATTATTATTTAAATAACATGTGTTGAACATAGACATTGCAATATAAAATGTTACCCGACCTTTTTTTTTTTACACATTTCTAACTGTAGGTTTATTAACATGATACCTAAAAAGTTGACCTCCGGGTTAAAAAAGTTAACTCGCCGTTCAATTTCTAATTGTATTATCCGATTTGTGTGGGTACCACGGTGCACAAATGTTTATATGCTTACTTATTAAGTTTTAACATAGTCTAAAAAAGACCCGATGGGTGATAGGGTAGACTATACGTCAAGTTTTGGGCCAAGGTCAACTCCAGTAAACTCAACAGGCCCGGGTGCACTGTCAAGGCTGATGGCCCCTCGGATATTTTTTTTAATCACTCTAAAAATAGTAGGTCTACTAAAATTTGACAATGTATTTGTCAAATCTATTTGTCTCATCAGCAAAATGCTGTGTTTAGCTATCAACAACTCTTGACAATAAAACTGTCATGTGGATATTTGTCTTTGTTCAATATGAGCCAACACTTTTAAGTACGGATTTCAAATAATATCTGAATTAAACCATGAACATGGCTTTGTTGAGCATAATTACACACAACAATTGGTTATCTAATTGAGTATCTACCGGACTCTTTATTGGCCGTGGAGCGAAGCAGAAAAGCGACAAGCAA
>JAUZSZ010000075.1:35265742-35281573 GCA_034780575.1 Labeobarbus marequensis | reverse complement strand
AAATTCATTATGGCTATGAAACAAAGAACCCCCCCCCCCCTCCCTTAATAATAATCCTGGAGTGTATCATAATTTTTCTATACTAAAGCAGGTTTGTGGGGTAGCAGAATAAACCTCTCCATCATCAACACGTAAACAGCACAGTAAAACAAAACAAGCAGAACAATCGGTTATAGATCTGATGCCTCTAAAACAGAAAGAGTCTGTTTGGTTGTCACAATAATTGGCTGACATGTTAAGAGCACTTTAACATACAGTCACCATGCTACAGTGACTATTCAATGACATAATTAAATATTAAGTGCATGTTACTCATTACTATTACTTAGTACTTACAGTAATTACACTATTAAATGGGCACTAATGTAAGAGTGACCTGAAATAAGTGAATAATTCATTTAGTCTCCTAAAGCCACTTTACATTAGACCAGCTCTCATATTTCTAACTGTCACCGTACAGTTAAACCAGTTATTACATGGGACAATAAATAAATAGTCCAATAGCTGCAACCCAAGTTAGCTGTGTTTACCAAACAAAACCAAGTTTCATATGAACTTAACATTTAAAAAAAAAAAAAGATTTCGTGTCAAATAAATGCAGCCTTAGTGAGCATGAGACTTTCAAAAACACAAAACAAAAATGAATGCATTTTCCCCTCACTGAAAACATTTACACTAGTGAAACTTACACTCTGTGCAGTATGAAAGAGCAATCATATCAGTGAAAGAGCCATTAAATATCATCTTATATCCACCTCCAAGTCCTCACAAAACAGTAGCACACACTAAGTTGACACATTTTGGGTATCAAATGTTTCCCACTGCTGTATTCAACACAATAAATAAATTAATAATGCCATTAATGACACTAACAAGAATGTAGCAACAAAAGTCTGTTCTTTTTATAATTTCTGCTATGCAAAGACAACTACAGTTAAGACCAAAATCAGTACTCACTTTGCTCAGTTTGACAAAATGTGAAAAATGATCAAACTCAATTTAAAAAAAGGTAGTAATTTTAGCTACCACATTTTGTCCTCGTTTGGTAAAGCAGTGAAGCACAAGTTAGCCACCATCTTGATTACTGATTTGACTCCAGTGGTGTTTTTGAGTGCTGACCTAATTAAACAGTGTTAATCTGATTAGCCCACTGACCTCTCCCCTACTGACCATCATACACACGCTCACAGCTTTAACAAACCCCCTGCGGCCACCACACTTGTTGAAGAGTTTATCTCAAGCATAAAAGCACTGATGATCACTACAGGCCGCACTCAAAACAAGCTGATGACAAGAACGGATAAAGATTACAGCTGTTGTTGCTGCTATTGTTCATTAAACATAACTTCAACATCATTTGTGCTTTCAGTGTGCTGGGTTTATACTCATGTTGACGTGCTGTGGTGCACTAGATGTCTCTGTGGTGGATTAAATATTTAGGGTTTCTATGAAAAGAACAGAGGGGCTTGTTTGAGATGCCCTCCGACTTAGAACAACGCAGAAATTCTGACTAATCCACTCATATAGCCAAAGGCACCTGCCTGTCAGCTCCTATTCTTCTTACAGCATGCACGAAAAAAATAACACACAGATGCACACGCAAAAGTTTCCTCATTCATATGGATATACAAAGAGATTTCATCTTATAATGCTCTCTTAAAGGGAAAGTTCACCCAAAAATGAACATTCTGACATCATTTACTTGCTCTTAGACCTTTACAAAAACAAAACCAAGGTTCCAAATGTTTATTTTTTTCACAGCAATGCCACAGAAGAACCATTTTTGGGTCCCCAAAGAATCTTTTGGTGAACAGTTCTCAAATGAATCTTTTCCACTATAAAGAACATTTTGTGGAATGGAAAGATTTCATGAATGTAAATATTCTTTGTGGAAGTATAGATGCCAGTAAAGAGTGTATATGGACTTGCTTTCTTTTGTGCAACGCAAAAGAAGATATTTAAAGCACATTTCTTTCCATAAACTGTCAACTGGTAGCCAAATAACATTGGACCCCATTGACTTTCATTGTATACTAAAACCAACAAAGCACAGAGATACTTTAAGTTTTTGTTCCACATATTAAGCATTACATCAAGGTTAGTAAATAATGACATTTTTCATTTTTTGGGTAATCTATCCCTTAAAATTTAACACAATATACATATTTAAGCACATGCACACTCTATTTTTGTTCTCACACACACACACCATAGATGCTAATAAAGATCATTTATCTTAAGAGTGTATATGACTTACCTCTGTGCAACACAAAACAAGAAATCTGAAACACATTTTTTTTCCCCAAAAATTGTCAAATGGTAGCCAAACAACATTGGACCCATTGACTTTCATTGTATAGAGAAACAAAAAAAGAATTAAGTTTTTGTGCTCCGCATAATAAACACTTATTATTTCAAACAGGTTTATCAAGGACCATAAATAATGACAGTTCTCTTTTTGGGGTAATCTTTCCCTTTAAATATAAATTATGAGGTTCTCTATAACAATATACACATTTAACCCCACATGAACATCCTATTCTTCTTCTCTCTCTCTCACACACACACACACACACACACACACACAGAGGGCTCACCGCGATCCGCAGCAGCGTCCCCTTCACTGATGCCCATCTGTCTTGCCGCCGGTCAATGACCAAGATGAAGCCGACCCCCGTCGAGCTGAGACTGAAAATCAAGAGAGACACCATCACCATGGCAGCAAGCGCACACACACACACACACACACACACAAATCATAAACATTGAGATACTGAAGATGCCACATTCCCTAAGGTCATCATTAAACAGTTCTCTACTAACTAACCAACAATCAGACTGACAAAGTAACCAGCACTCAGTTCATTGCAAACCATTATGTTATCCACACGTACACATCTGCATTTGCCCCGTGATAAACAAGATGAATGCATAAAATGTCCAAATGCAAATTAAAACCAATAGACGTACGTTGAAATGCACTAGACCAGAATGCAATCGTGGTAACGTAGTGCAGAGATGCTGAGCTGGTTGCCATGTCCATCACCATACAGAACGGCAGCTCTCCGAACCAGCAGTAGCAAGCTGTTTTATGATGACCGAGGCAGCAGAAAAATCCAATTACACACTCCTGACATTAAAAAACAAACAGCATGAATGTGCAGAATCCACCCGTAACGTTGATATTCCAAAGGTCCTTCAGCAGATTTCAGTGTACACAGATGGTTTCCCCTCCGTTTCTTTCTTCCCTTCAATGCACCTTTGCTTACAGCCCCTCTGTTTATGGTTCCATTTGAATGAGTGCCACCGTAGGCACAGACCGGGAGAGCAGCTACATTTTGCCTCCCCCTCTCCAGTGGCCAATCGTGCAGCATCAGGTGCTCCCTCTCAACCAATCAGAGCTCAGGAGAGAGCTGACGGACAGCCGGGCTCTTGAATTGCTAATATGGAATGTGGGCGGGAGACAGGTGCTGATTGATAATGAAAGCTCCTCCCACTAGAAGCTGGCACTGCAGATAGTTGTGTATCAAATCTGCCGCCATTACAGTGACACACAGATTGTGTCTCTCTCTTTCTGGCTCCCGCCTTTTCCACCAAATTTCACACTCCCGTCCCTTTTCTCTCCTCTCAATCCTACCTCCTAGTTCCCCCTCTCAGCCTCCTGCTGTTTCACTCAGGGACGTTTGTTCTCTGCTCCTTTCACAGTGGAGGGCAGGAGGAGGAAGCAAAGGAGAGAGATGCAGGGGTCTTATCAGCTGACAACGCCCTGTCTGCAGATCTGCACTGACACATTGACTAATGACCTTGAATGTCCATCAGTAATAAAGATCAAAAATCTGATTACAATCATCCCTATAATTATAAATTTCCATTCAAAGGCTGCTGGGGGGTTCGAAAGCCATCGGGTGGTTCACTACACATGATTTAATGTTTAAATAATGTTTTCAATTATTCTTCTGTGTTGTTAGTGCAATGTGTTAAGACTGCAAAGTAATATTTTTTATTTTTTTTCATATACCAGATAGCTGAATGCTTTGAATAAACAATGGGACAAAGATTTAATACAGCACATTTGCATTTTCACTGTTAAAAAAACATTGGTTAATTGGGTTTTATTAAAGATAATTAAAGATTGTGAAACCCAATTATCTATTAACAAATCACAATCTTTGAATTAAAATTTCAAATTTTACAAACACATATTGAGGTATTATTTCACATTTCACTCCATAATATATATATATATATATATATAAAATATCATATCTGTCTATTTATGTATTAATTTATGAAATGAATGAATGAATTATTTTATTGTTATTACTATTATTTTCTATTTTCATAATGTGTCCAGACAGTATCATGTTTAAAATAAAAAAAAGAATTCCAAAACAGCTTTAATTCTAAGTAGTAAAAACAAACAAAAAACTTCCATAATGTATTGTTTGTTTACTTTTTTATTATTATTATTTTCCTTTACATTACAGTATGAGAATTAGTTTTCATTATAAAAATTTTAATTTTACATCTAGATGTACTTAATGTCACAATACAAAATATCTTTATGGTTTTAAGCAAAGTAGTATAGAAATGATTCTCCTATTTCTTTTTCTTTTGTGTTAAAATATGACTCGGACGCACTCTTAAGGGGGTTTCATGACATTCGCCCCTTTATTTCATGAGCTGCAGTATTTCGCTCCTGATCTCCTTTCATTTACCAAATCAGAACTAAATTAAAACCCCATCAGCCATTTTCAGCATGAAGAAATCCATCTAATTATTCAATTGCCCCCTCTCTTTCTGTTTCTCATGGGAATAATGGGGAAACAAGAGGTTGAGAGAGAGAGTGTGGATGGAAAGCAAAGGACCAGAATCACTCTTTCATCAGAATATTAACAAGGGCTGTTAAATTAAAGAGGATTTCACAGGATCAGCAAATACACCAATGCACCAGTGAACTTTCACAGGGATTAACATTAAAAAAAACAAAAAACAAAGATATACATGCAAAGTAATTCAACATCTCTGGGTTACTCATTGATATGGAGACATCTTCAGGTCAATAATAATGTACTTCCCTGAGAAAATCATGTATTCAAATTACTCACAAAAAAAGAATGCATATGTAAAACAAGGGGCATTAGGATCACCTTGTTAATAGTGTACATAATTACACATTCTAATTTAATATGTATGATGAATATTAATGAGGCAGCACACACACACACACACACACACACATACACACACACAAGCAGGCAGTCATGACTCAAATTCATTAAATTGCAAACAGCATGATGAGTTGCACTGGAAAAGCATTAGAGTGCCCTCTACTGTCTAATACAAGAAATAAAACAACCCCACCAAAAATATATTTCTCATCCATCAGCAATGCAGTGATGTGACTAAATAAAAATGATGCATCATAAATCAGAAACATACAATGTTTTCTATTGTGAAACAAAAATAGTTTCAGATAGGCTTTACTAAATGTGTTACCACATTTTTTGACCAATGAAGTTTCATGACATTTCCAGTCATTCACCAATGCTGGATTTTAAATCATGTTACAGAGATTGGAGTGTATTTATATGTCAGGATGCAATTTTTGGAATTAATAGATTGAAGTACACATGTTTCCAATAACAGCATCAATGGCCAGACTGATGTTATCACACCAGTTTGCATGCACATCTACTTTGAAAGCACTTACAAAAAGCATCTATCCAATAAAAAAGGACTTTTCCAGGTCTAGGGGGAAAAACATTTTCAAATGTCCTGATCAAAGGCACTTTTTTTTAAAGGGCTGGTAATGACTGATGCTTCCACTTCCTGTTTTCTCACCTGGGAACGCTAGTCAGGTATGTCAGCACGTTGTGAAACTCCTGTTCCTCCAGCTCACCAAACGCCGGGTACTCTGGGAAAATAATGATGGGGCCGCCATTCTGTCCTCGGCCACCTGGAAATGAAGATTTGGAAGAAGGCAGCTGTTAGCAATTCTGTTTAAGATGCAGCATGAAAACGAATCATCTTTTTATTCCGTTAATCCCTGTGATGCATATAAGTTATGAAACCCTGCATATTCAGAGGGAGAATTGTCCATAACCAGTGACCTTGAAGCTGCAGTAACCTCCTGAACTAGTTTACAGTCCGACTGATCAGGAAATGGAATAATCCAGCAGCACTTCTGCATTAAAAAGTCTTCTACCCACAAGGGGGCACTTCTACAGCTTCCCAATGTAGAGCTAACACAGAGAAAGACAGAGACTGCGTACATTCACAGAAGAATGATTGTAGCTATTATGAACGACAAAACCTTCAAATCTCCTCTTTTCCTGTCATTGAGCTTTGCCATGCAAATACAGATGAGACCTGAGAGAAAACACTGAGAGATAAACATCATATAAATCATTACTGGGGCTATAGGTATAGTCTATACGTGTGTGAGAAAGAGAAAGACAGAAAGGGAAAGAGGAAGGAGGACATGTTTGGTGCAGTGACAGAGGTCATGTGACTGTGTGTGTGTGTGTGTGTGTGTGTGTATTTGGATGCTACAGCACTCTGATTAATAGAGCAGGATGGATCCACTGCAGAGCTCACACATATTAACACCTCTATGACTGTCATACACAGACACACAGGTGCACACTCACACACACATGAGGTGAAAAGGACACTGCTGTCGCATTTGTACCCATCAGTATAGAGCAAACCCAAAGAGCTCCAGTCCATCTGGACCAGGTGAGAGAGAGAGGGTCACTCCGCAACATTATACTACAACATGCAATCCAAAAGACGAAGAGTCATTCATCATCTTCAACAAACAGACACAACACACACACACACACAAAAGAAACTCTCTCTCTTGCTCGCTCTCTCTCTGACACAAACACAGCCTGAGAACAATATAATATATTACAGTACAGAAGAATATAGCAGAATATACTAGAGTAGAATTGGAGGGTAGATCAGAGTATAAAAGTGTAAAATTGAGTAAAATATAGTATATTAAAGCAGAATGTAGTATAAAAGTAATATTATACAGTAGAATGGAGTATATTATAGCAGAAAATAGTAGAATGGAGTGCAAAAGAGAAGAACGATAGAATAGAGCAGAATGGATTACAAAAGTGTGAAACAGTATAAATGGTAGAATAGAGTAGAACTTGGTAGAATTGAGTATATTCAAGTTTAACAGTAGAATGTAGCATAAAAGAAGAACAGAGAAATCTAATTAAATTAGAATATAGTAAATTTGAGTATATTAGAGTAGAACTGAGCACAAACGTAGAACAGAGCAGAATTGAGTATAAAAGAGTAGAATTGAGTAGAATTTAGTATATTAGTATTGAATAGAGAAGAACAGAGAAGAATTGAGTAGAATGGAGTGTAAATGTAGAACAGAGTAATACAGTGTAGTAGAATGGAATATAATATAGTACAATATAACAAAATAAAGTACACTAGAGCTGAATAAAGCAGAGTGGAGTGTAAAAATGTAGAACAGTAATAGAGTTGAGTAGAATGGAATGTAGCAGTGTAAAATATAGCAAAATAGAGTACACTAGAGCTGAATAGAGTAGAATGACGTATATACAGATAGAACAGTAGAATGGAATAGAATAATGGAGAAACAGATAATGGAGTATACTAGAGTTGAACATAATGGAGTATATAGTAGAATATAATAAGAGAAAAAAAGCAGTAGAATATGAAGCAGAACAATGTTAAAAACAGAAGAATAGAGCAGAATGGTATAAACTAAATCAGAGTATCATCAGAACACAACAAAGTACCATCAGAACACAAATACAGACCCAAGAAATCTAGAATATGGACAACATTATCAGAAATAAGATGAAAACACTCCACAAAAGAGCTTTCATCCCAATCTCACATACTGGGTGACTTTCGTTTCCGGTGTTTCCATCAGATACACACACACACACACACTATCAGAGACAGGCCTCTGCAGCCGTCTGGGAGGAAAAAGTAGGACCAGAAAAGAAAATAAGATAAAGACCAAAAAGGAAATGAAAACAGGAAATAAACAGAAGGAGCATCTAGCAGTGGAGGTCTGTCATTAAATCTAGGTGGAGAACTGAGGCATGAGACTAGAGCAACATATTCAACATAGCAACAAAAATACATAGAAATAAAATCAGTGCATATACTACATGGACACACAAACACACACACAATGCATAAGCATTCGTTCAATTATTCATGTGGCACTAAGTAGTGAATGCAATATATTGGGATGAAGTTAAAAATGAGGGAGCAAATCTTTGAAGCAAAAACTATTTGGACAGTATCTGAAGTGCAATGAGTACATCTGCTATACTCTATAAATGCTTTAAAAATGTGCACACGATAGAGGGAAACAAACTGTCCACTATAATTTCAGACAACAGAATAAAATGGACGTCACCCCTTATAATGCACTACAAAAATGGAAATAGGAAGCAGGTCTGAAGTCACAAGGTCATCAGTTAAAAGAAACCAGAAGTGCAACGAACACTGATCTTTTTTTTTTTATTTTCTTTTTTTTTATTGGAATATCCCTGTTTCTTCAATGACGCATCTTGGCCGTTCACTCTTCTAGCAGTATTGTTACAAATGTTTCATTGCATGTATAATGCATGAGTTCAGAGTTAGGTTCGTAAATATTCAGAGATTCTCTGATGCAATGAAGGCATGAGTTGTTTTTATAGAAAACTTGAATCCCAATCTAATCCTCTTATTCACTATAAAACACTTCTATAGACCACACACACAGCCTAACTGTCAATCAGATATCCTCGCAAAGCACATCAGCTCTGAACTTTGTCAAGCACATCGTCATGGCAACACTGAATAATTAAGAGGCTTCCTCCAGTCAGGCGTTATCCTGGGCAACCTGAGCCGAGCCCTAACTGGGTTATTTACGGAGACTGGAGAGAGTTTCTGGAGTGTTATTAAGTGACTGTGTGTTTATGTGGAATCTGTGCACGTTCTGAACGAATCTGCTGTTGACACTGTAAGAGCAGACGTTTATAAATAATCTGTCACATATTCACTTCTGACTCACACGGCACATGTGAAACAGGACAAATCATACTCGTGATGCTGTCAAAACACTATAAATATAGCTCATTAGATCAGTGATTAAGTGAGGCATTCACTTCCTGTAGCAGACACATTTGCACTATAAACATCGGAGTGAATGAGAATGTCAGCACTGAGTTTGTACATGCATATTTTACACAATTACACTTAATAACATGGAACTACAGGAAGTGAATACATTTTAACATGGAACATGCATACTGTTTTTCAAAAATGTGGGGTTGGTATGATTTTTTAAAAGGAATACCTTTATTCTGCAAGGATGCATTTAATTGACCAAAAGCAACACTAAAACATTAAATAATGTTACAACAGATTTATATTTACATTTTTTTTTTTAAAGAATCCTGAAAAAATGTATCACCGTTTCCACAAAAATACTAAACAGCACAACTGTTTTCAACACTGATAATAAGAAGCAAATCAGCATATTAGACTGATTTCTGAAAGATCATGCGACACTGAAAACTGCAGTAATGATGCTAAAAAATTCAGCTTAACATCACAGGAATAAATTCCATTTTAAAATATATTAAATTAGAAACCAAGTATTTTGAATTGTGATAATATTACACAATATTACTATTTTTACTGTGTTTGCTCAAATAAATGCAACCTTGGTAATATAAGAGACTTCTTTCCAACACAGGGAAAAACTTACAGACCACAAACTTTTGAACGGCAAAGTCATGTAAATGCTTAAAATTGTATCATTCAGGTAAAGGTGATAATGACATTTTTTCTGAGTTATCAATGTTTTGTTGTACATGTAAACTTATTTAATGATGATCATTTTGATGAATTTTTCAGAATCTCTTATAGTGAGCATTCTGGGATTGATTGTGTAGGAGACTCACCTGACAGAAAGGCAAACTGTTTCCTGAGGTCTGGGCTGATGTCTGCGGCACACAGAGGACTGCTCTCCTGCTGCATAATCTCATCTGTGTGAGAAACAGAGATATTGTAAGTAAACACCTCACTATAAACAAGGGAAAAAATGGTTGTTTCCCATGTTAATGTTCATGGTTATACCACACAATTTCATAGACACACAGGAATGTTATGTTTTTTATGTTTCTAGGTTATGGTGCAGACGCATGGTTCTGCTAAGAGTCTGACAAGAGCAGCTGGATGAATGGATGTAGATGAGATTGGATGAAAGTTCATTTGAATGCATTTAAAGATGGAAGAGAAGTTGGATGAATGGATGGTTGGGTGGAGACGAGAAGGTGAAAACAGAGAAAAGAGGAAGAGAGAGTATTTTCTCAGTGCATCAGGAGATGATGGATTATTGTAAGCAGCTTTTGAGCATCTTCAGCCGCTGCAGTGTGTGTATGAGTCACTGCTGTGGTGCGGCACATGTCTCTCACGCTCAGACTATATGATTTTTAGATATGTTCTCATGGTGTAGGTCAGACTCTGTACACATGTTGGTCTCAAAGGTGAAATCAGCCCACTGTGAACAGATGAATCCAAAAAACTAAGAACACATGATCCACCATGACAAATCTCTGGCCCCGTGCCTATCAGCAAGGATAAAATCACTGGACAACAGTTGGAAACACAGCCATACACTTTCATCCATCTTTCCTTCTGTTACTGAGATGCTTGAGACCTTACGGAATCTGAATTAGAGCTCTTGAACTCAGCAAGAGCTAAGTACTTAAGTAGGTCACAGATAAACATTCAACTCACAGTACTGTGAGTGGGCTTACTGATTTCAACATTCATTTTTTTCCCCATTAGTTTTGCTGCAGAGGCTTTATAGAAACTCATTGGACTGTTGGTTTGTACTGTACAAATGTTAGAAAGTACACTCAAGACAAATACAGATAAAATCCCTCCATCTGGGCACCAACAGAAGACCACATTCATCTGTGCAAAAGACCATATCTGGGTCATCAACATGCAGGTTAGTATGGCTTGCCATGCAAAACAAAACAAAAACAATTGAAATGCCAAACAAAATTAAACAAAACAAACAAAACAGAAACAAAACAAATTAAACTAAAAACAAAACAAACAAAAACAAGACAAGACCACACTCATCCGTCCAAAAGACCATATCTGGGTCATCAACATGCAGATTAGGATGGCTTGCCATGCCTGCAATTCAAAACAAAACAAAACAAAAAAACAAAACAAACTAAAAAACAAAACAAACAAAAATCAAGCAAAAACAAATAAAAACAAATAAAAGCAAACTAAAAAATGACAATAAAATGAACAAAAACAAACAAAACAATATAACCAAAATAAACAAAACAAATGCAAACAACTCAAAACAAACAGAATAAACAAAACCAAACACAACAAACATAAATTATTTTGAACTTGTAAAAAATGTATCATGTATCAAACATATGAAACAAATTAAAATAATAATATATATATATATATATATATATATATTATTAAAAATAAAGAATTTAAAGCATTCATTTTCATTAAATTATTAAATGTTACTATAATTCATCTTAAATCTAACATTGCAATTCCAAATGACAATAACAAATGTTTTATTTACTTCCCAAAACCCATTTTTACTCACATCTGACACTTGCCATGTGTTAATTTTGGGCTGTGATGCACTCTACCATCAACACTCTCATCTTTACTGTGATTTCTATTACAAGTTGTGATTATACCGTGATATATTATATTGTCTGTAAGAAACAGCACATCTGACAAAGCGACATGTTCATCTAATCTCCCCACACAGGAAATGCTCTTCTTTGTGTTGTGGAGTACAGTGAAGAAGCCTTCAGGAGAAGATAAGGCCTCTTTGAAGTCAGAAGGACAGTGACGTAAGACCCATTACAACATTACAGAAAAACACTCTGGCTAGTCACCCTGTTATTAAGTTTCTGTAAAGTTCATTGACATTGTGCATGCTCTTAAAATAAAGGTTCAATATTCCTCAAAGCCTTCATTTGTTTGACAATATAAGCACACTCCCATAAACTTCAAAGTTCAGCCCCCAAAAGGTCAATATCTTGCACTACTCAAACTGATCAAAACACTCCTCTTCCTTTCCCACCGCTCCACTCCTGACGTCACTGATCACAGACGAGCACCTGTTTTCACCTTTCCCAACACCACGCCACGGCCATGATGAGCAAAAGACAGATGCTTGCAGATAAAGCAAGAGCTGTTAATCCTTTATCTACCCTGGTAACAGTCAGGGAGCTGGTAAAAGTCTGGCTTGTTGCACTGATTGCAGACTACACTCAGATTAAGATCATTGTAGGATTGCTAGTCTCAGTGACACTCAGGAAGTGTGTCGCGTGACTTCAGAGGCAGCTGCCATAGCCCAGGTTAAAACTGAGCTTTTGAGGTTAAGAGAAGATTCTGGGACTGAAAGATTGGCAGAGTTAAGCAGAAGAGAAATCATGACCAACAAATACAGCAATCCTTCGCTTTTCTTCGTTATTTAGTACAAGCCTTAGGAGACACTCAGGTAAAGAATATTTGTACTCCTGAAGTTCATCTCATATATTCATCATTTATTGATTCAGGCTATAAGGGTTCATTCTACAGGTTCTTCAGCATCACAAAAATACCATTTGATAGAAGTGAAATGATAAAAATAGGCTGACTTTAAAAAAAAAATAAAAATAAAAAATAAAAAAAAAAGGTCGAGGGAATTTATGGCCAGGCACTCCATGACAAGTTCCTCTGTGTTTCAAATTGGATTGTATTCCAAACACTATTATGCATTTAAGCAATTAGGTATGAGAGGCTGTTACATTGTGAATTTAGTCACGGCTACAGGGCACATGACACAGGCACAGAGCAATGCCAGAAACCCCTTCATCTGTGAAAATACACATGATAAAGAACAAACTCAAATGCCCTACAGATTTTTTTATAGTTTCAAAACAGCAAACACACACACGCACATACATGCACACATACACGCACACATACACACACACAGCCATGCCTGTGGATTTTGCCATGTCTACCGTTCAAAACAAAACAAAAAAATACAAACAAAAAACACCAATGAACTAAAAGAACCAAACAAACAAAAAAAAAACACAAAACAAAATAAAAAACAAATATAATGAAGCAGAAAACAAACAACCAAAACCAAATGAACCAAACAAAACAGATGAAACAAACACCAAATAAAAAAAACCAAGCAAATGAACCAAACTAAAAAAAAAAAAAAAAAACCAAATGAGGCAAACTAAAAAGAAAAAAACCCCAAGCAAAAACCAAACAAAACAGCAGCAAATTAAACAATCCAAACCAAAAGCAAATTAAACAAAACAAAAAAGCAAAACAAACAGACAGACAGACAGACAGACAGACAGACAGATAGAAGTTGCTTCAAATATTTGCCATCACAGGAATAAAATATATTTAAAATGGAAATTTATACTTTAAAAATAAAAATTAAACATTTAAAAACATCTTAATCTTAGATTCCAAATTTTTGAATGGTAGTGTAGCATTAATTTTATAGACCTCCTTGTTACTGACCAATTAGAACACAGGGCAGAATTATATATTTTGAAGAACGAATGTTAAGCATTTGGGTCAAATTAGTCAAAACAGCCTAAAACAACTAAAAGAAGTGATTTTGTGATTTTATCTTCTATCCAATCACCGGATGCGGTCTCTCATTTACATTGATCCCATCACTCCTGTTAAACAATACCAAGCCGTTGAGATCGAGGGGGACGCGTTCAGTCTTGTCACTGTCGCCTCAGCTGGGCTCATGAGAAAGAGGCTTGAGCAACGTCCAACGTTTCATTCACCATCTCATCTCTTGGTGTTTAATCAACAAAGCTACGGCACAGAGCCTCCACTCAATACAAAACATCCTCTCACACATCCGCAAAACCAAAGCAGCAATAACAGGGCTATAGAAACGGCCCCGGGCCCTGCACGGTCGCCAAGAACTCCAACCGCACATTGACAAAGCGATTCAACATCGGAGCGCAGGGTGCTGGTATTCAGAAGAACCGGAGGAAGGGCAAACGCTCTCATTTTAGTGCCATTCAACAGATAGATGAGTATTCTTTACAAGGCCTTACATTTTTAATGCCACTCAGATGGGTTGAGCCGTGATCGCTACCTCAATGTGATTGAAGATCTGAGTTTGGACTGTAGCCTAAAGTAATAAAAGACTCATCTTCATCTCAGGAAACTGCTAGCTGTCTTTTGTTCAATTATTGTGTTAGTTCACAAAAGTATAACAACAAATTGCCTTGTTGTAATGATATTTGTAATGAAACTGTACTATGATTTTAATGGGGCAAAAGTGTATTTATACCGGAATCACAGTTACAGAAATTATTCATGAACCCAAATATTACTTTTTGACAATTTGCTAATTAAAAAACAAAACACACACACACACACACACACACACACGCCCAACTACTTAAAAACAAGACTCGTCCAGTTTGTAATTATTGTATTTTAAAAATAAAACAACTGAATTCAACAGTGTAAATTTATAAAGTAATGTTTTATATTTAAATATTTTCTTTATTTTACAAAAGTGCTTACTACGTAACGTTACATGCAACACTGGTCTTATCTCACTAACACCCTGATGCTCTAATATATTGTAGTTTATGATAAACAGGATCCAAATTCTTTGCTATTGCGTAAGATTCAGCTATAAAAAATGTAATTGTGAGCCTCAAGACCTCACCTCTCTTGGAACTCTGGTTCCTGGTGCAGGAGAACAAGGACAACACGTTTTCCATGTCTCTGCGGTTGTGTCCACTCTTTGCATTATTTACAGGAGAGTGTTGGATACAGTGGCTTAAAACCTCAGCATTGCACTAACAGCTCAGAAGGAAAAACAAGACACATACCAATGCACAGACACATACACACTCAATGTTAACATGCAAGGAAAACATCCTCTTTGGTCTTCATGTCTGTGCAAGCAGCCCAGGTTAAATGCATGTTGCAGTTTTTGTTAAAGACCTCTTCGGCTGTGTCATGTCCGAGCCTGTCTGAACTACAAAGAACCAGTCCAGGTTAAAACACACAGGAATGCAATATAAACCATTACTGCTACACTAGACAGTGAAGACCAGGCAGTAAAGCAAGGAGAGTTACTTACACACACATACTGTAAGCATGACATCTTCCTTTATACAAGGATCACACCCATATCGCATTGTGATTTCCACAATAACTACATGCTTTATTCACTCTAAACAAAAAGAAGCTCATAGAATACATTAAAAAAGGCTAATATACAATGAATGTTCCAGAACAAGTTAAAAACATAGAACTAAGCCACATGTTATTAGTCACTTCATCTATTGTCCATATTACTTTTGCATTAGTCAAGTCATACAACAGACCAAATTATAAAAGGGATTGATCACCCAAAAATGAAAATTCTGTTATTTGCTGACCCTTATTTTATTCCAAACTTACATAAAATTCTTTATTCTATGGAACACAAAAGAAGATATTTTGTAAAAATGGGAATCAGTGCTCTTTTTGCCCATACAAACATTTCATTTCAGGCCCTACTGACTTTCATTTCATAAGTTGAAACATTCTTCTTTTTTTCTTTTGCATTCTACAGAAAAAAGTAACTCATACAGGTTTGGAAAGACAATTTAGTGTTTTTTTATGTACTGTCCTTTTAAGATAATTCGTCAGACTCTGGGATCAAATGTCATTCTGTATTTGCAAAGCTCAGATCCTTAACCATAAAGTCACATTATTAATATAGTG
>JAUZSZ010000075.1:35211545-35233204 GCA_034780575.1 Labeobarbus marequensis | reverse complement strand
TATATATAGGCATTCAGGAAAGTGCTGTGGCGGTCTATGAATGAATGAATGAGCGAACTAACAAATAAGTAAATAAAAACTGTTTTTAGCTGTATCCATTCAAACTTTGATTTTCATATTTTTTTTTAAAATAAATAAAAAAAGTAAAATATCTCATTGAATAAAATGTTTGTCATTCCAAATGCAACAGCGATCAGGCCATCACAATATTTGCATACTAAAGTCTTACTGGTGTTCTTTTGCTGTAATTTGTAATTTAAATGTTTCAGCAGAAAATGCTAATGTTTCAACTTCTTTGCTGATGATGCTTCACTGCTCCATTTCAAATGTAAAGGTTCATACACACCCACACAAACAAACTCCATAAAGAAAGTAAAGACATCAAGGCTTGTCTCCAGTGGTCTTTTTTGCTGTAGTAAATGCACGCTAGTAACAGCAGAGTTGCACAACATTCCCACCACATCTGTTTTTCATCAGACCACAACTTATACATATCTCAGACTGCTCAACAAACATCAATATTTTATCCACATAAACAAAGTCAAAAAAGGAAAAAGAAATTCATCATGAACAATCCTGCCATTCAATACCAGCAGAATATGAGGCTACTCCTGTTTTGCAAACATGCAAGAGAAAAGCAATACTTTGCCAGCGTACTTTTGCATTGACATGCAAGTTTTAAGAGTCCCTTAGCCATTTCATTTAGACCATGTCAAATGGCATTGATGATAAACACTCAATCATAGCAGGGCAGCTCATCCCCATCAAACAAAAGCAGAGCACACATGTACTGAAGTTCAAGAAACTCCCTTGCCTTCATTACAGAAAGGTGAGAGGTGCTTTCAGTTTCTGAATTGAAATTGTGAATTACAATGCCTGCACACAACTGAAGACACAGAGCCTAGGTAAAACCTCTTAAAATTAAAAGTAAAGTAATTTTGCAATATCAGCATGCCGATTCAAACTGAAGTTTTGAAGATATTGTGAGCTGTTTCAAAGAAACAAGACTGAATTCAAGTGCAGTATAAACATATTAATAAAGATAAACCAAAAAACAAAACAGACCAACCAGCAATGAACCACTAGAACAGACAATGAAGACCTCACAATATATGAAGAAAAGCTATCAAGGAACTAATTAACACCAGAGCTGCATCTGAAAGCTGAAAGTGCTGCCTTCAGAGGAGACTTTCCAAGGTAGGAAGACATCAAGGAACATCTGAATCCAGTGTTAGCTTCACTTCCTGTCTCTTGAGATGCCTTCATCTGATCGGTTTTGAAGGCAGATGTATCCTTCGCTGCTATTGGTATCCCACAATCCTCCTGTGCGTTCAGATCTGTGAGAGTTGAGCTAAATAATAAAGATGGTTTCTGAATGTTGTGGTTGGTGTATAGGTTTTTAGACCAACTTTTTCTACTTTGCGATGTAATTTCTCAATAGAAATTAGTATTGTCATAATTATGTATTTGCTTGGTTTTTACCAAATCTCGCTCTATTTTGCTGTAGATCATTAAACCATTATGCAGAAGCCCATCTGAAATAAGTTTTGTGAGACATGTGCAACACCCTGCAAAGTCATTGCCTGATAAAGCAGTGGGGCATAAATTCAGCTGTCTAAGTATACAGACAGCCAGAAACTACAAGATAAGAACAGGGGTCCGTTCTTCGTACGTCGCTTATTACATCTGAGATTATTTGAAAGATTCCAGATCTTCTATTCCTGATAACTTATCTCTGGCTAATTTGGTTCTTCAAACAAATTTGCGTATTAGATTAAAATATCTGGATTAAGTTGTCTAAGATTACTGTGTGTTCTTGTGTTCCCCGAAAAGGGCAGATATATAGATACTCGATACAGCAACGCAGCAATTGGCTAGTGGCAAGACAGCAACGTAATGACATCTTATAATTAAAAAAAGACACCTGACGAAAACGTTCACAAATTTCTGGACCTTTATCAGAAAACAGCCAAGCGAACAAAACTACATAAATGTTGTAACAGATAAATGAAATGTGCACTGTTTTTAATTTATTTGTATTTTTTTTTTTTTTTTTTTACATGATTCCCAATTACTTATATTCATTATTTCTAGTATTTGTACAGGCTTTACATTTTTATTTCAATGTTGTAATTAATTCAAGTTTCTTAGAGATCAAGTTATCTGCATCTCCTGTGCTCCATCAAGCCCCTCCCATTATAGCTGTCACCACTCAAATTAACGCACCATCCAGATTAACTGTATAGCATGTGTGTAAAACTCCAATACAATTATAAAGTAATTATTTCATCACTAATAAATCTTTCAATGAGTAAAACTGGCTGTGTCTATAGTATTACAGACTACACAATATTATTATATTATTTTCTAATTAATCAATTAATTTTTAAGTTATTATTATTTTAAATTATTGTCCCTGGACCAGTAGGGTACTCTTATAATAAAGTAGCGGTGGCTGGGACAGATTTTAAGTGTCAATTCTGCTTAAAAAGATGCAATCTAATGTTTACCTGAAATAAGCTGTTCCTGAGCAGGTTTAAGCTTATGGACCTGTTGCTATGACAGCAAGTCCAGGATGAGATTCGAAGAACCAAATGATCCAAGATCAAGCAAAATCGTCAACAATCAAATCCAGCTAACTGAGTTAGCCACGTACGAAGAACGGACCCCAGCCCCTTTAACATTAATAGATTAATCCTTCATTACACTAAAGAAAAACAATTACAGCCTCTAGATATCTGTATTATAGTATCTATTTTAAAAATTCTGTATCTACAGTATATTTACTTTTTTTAACAAAAAAAGTATCAAGAGTCACCTTATAGAATGAAAAACAGTAAACTGGGTTTAAGTACCTCAAAATTGGCATATTATCAGCATGATAACATGTTAGCAATATTATTATCCATATTATTATTCAACATTTTTGGTTAATTTTACCTTATTTATTATTATTATTATTATAAAAATGTATATATCTTTTAACATTTTACCTTATTATTTAATATTATCAGACACGTGCAGAGGTGTGCCCCTCTCTCAACAATTTACCAACCGCAATATTGTGGTCAAAAAATAAAATGCATTTGAATTATAATTATTATATAAACGTGTACAAAACAGAAACAAATGGTTCAAAACTCATAAAATACATGTTTATTTTTACTTTTATAAGTCAGTTTGAAATGTCTTGCCCTTGCATTGCTATAGACTGTGTGGATCTTAAACAAGCTCAAATTTCATTGGGCAATGTGAAGTGGAGCGGTATCTTCCCAGTCTTAGTCATAAACTGGTTGAAAACTATGTAGCCAAAGTCTGTTTTCAGTTGTGTTTTCTTTTTTATAAACAAGCCTGGAATTGCTAAAGTAGAAGTTGCATTAATTGTAAGTAGCGTTTAATTTTTATACTGCATATTTATATACTGCATATTTATATACCATTTACCGTTTGAGGAATCATTGTTAGTTAAACGAAACGCAAGTGCCACCAAAAGGCCTATTATGTAAAGTGTAAACAGTTCAAGTTCAAGAACACACAGACTTTATTTTTATAGTTATGCATATATAATTTTACTTTAGTAATTTTTAAATTGGAATTACTCTGAATATAAATGCCCCTTTTATACATTTGAGCGACTGCCCCCGAGGAACTCTCTGCACATTCCTGAATATTATTATAACAATAATAATAATTTTATTATAATTTATTTTTCTACATATGTAACCTAATTACATGTTAAGATGTTAGTTTATTAGTCTTTATACTGTGGCATTTCAGGTGTATGTGTTTAAGAATGTGTTCTTTCAAACAAAGTCTTGTGCTCATCTGAGTCACAAGGGAAAGATGAATTTTTACTGAGAGACGCTTTTAGGAAAGCACATGATTATTTGCATCTTAGGAGGAAATTGTCTTTCATAATAGATGTTTTCCTGTAATTTTTGTATTCCTGTAGAAATGTTTTTTTCTTAGATCCACAGCCAGTTTTCTCAGCTCAACCTGAACTGTAGCAGTACATTTTTAAACAACATAACTGTGTTTATATTTCATCATCAGCTTCAGGGAAAGAACCTTGAATACTGTCAATCAGCAGATTTGAGGGAACCAAATGCTGAAGTGGGCATATGACTGCAAATTTACCAGAAAACGGGAATTTTCTAATCACTTGAGAATGATTGTGCAACTCATGTCAGCTCAAAACAATGATCATCTGACCCATTAAAACATCCTTTCAGATGATGCCAGTGGCAAATATCTCACACACACAAGGGTTAGTCATGTGATCAGTCTGATGCAGTTACTGGTGGGTATTTGCATGGGTTTGGTCACAGCAGCACATCTACAGATCACACAGTAACCAATCAAACCCTCAGTCCTCCAAAAGTACATCAAAGATCAGATTCATGAGACAAATGAGTTTCAAATCACAAAACATTGAACTCATGCGCCTGTTTGCAAAAATATATGTCATTAAGATATTAGGGATTGTAAGTAAATAAAATCTGCAGAGCAAATGAAAAAGAATGAAAAATTCTGACATTTCGACAAGCTTTTTAATGCAAAAATGGTCGGAACAACCCTCATCATTATTTTGTGATTGCTCTTTATAATGAAACAGGAAGCAAGCTTGAATAACACAAAAGGTAGTTTTCAGACAGGCACCTGCAAAGAAGTCCCAGGAACACACAAAGACATGAATATATCCACAGGATATTACTATGACAACATGTCTGGTTTATTATAAAGCAACAAACAAAAACAATAAGGATGCAAGAACTTCCTCTGCGGGCTCTGAAGCTACAAGAAGAGGAGGGAAACTTCCTGTTTATAATTAATTAAAGTAAAATCCCAAAGATGAGGAGAAAAGCAATGAAATACTCTGTCATCAGGCATTTCCTTTGAATAACATACTAAACTGTTTACCAATGAGATTGTGCTTTCACTTTTTTAGTCTACATTTTTCTTTCATTTTTCTTGATTCTTTCTATCTCTGGAAATTCGGTCATGCCAGTGGGAGAATTCATTAACCTTCATTAACGTCATTAACCTACATCACTTCCGACAGTCGTCACGTTCTCTGGCCTGTGGGTGGGATGATGGCTGTCTGGACAGCAGTTAGCAGTAGCGGTTAGCTGTTCTAGGGGGACATTCATGTCACCACACCCCCTTTATCATCCAGATTTAATCAGCACAGACACTGTAACAGAATTACAGGCTGTTAAGGCCTCTGCTTCACCCCTCTCTTAATTATCCACGCTTACTGCTGGCAGCATATACCATTTAAACTGATGCAGTTTCGCCAAACAGGAAGACTTCTGTTTATATGCTCTTAGTTTTCTAAACCTGGGAAACTTCAGGAATCCATGAGAAAAAAAATCATCATGAAATCAAAATTGACTTATTTTTTTATGGAATTTTACAGCATTTAAATGTATTATTTTTTTAAATTTCAAAATCAAAATAACAAGGACAGGACAACCTATCACTCACATGTATGGAAGTCCTGAATAAAAAATGAAAAAATGTAATTGCGACTTTTTATCTCACAATTCTGACTTTTTTCTTTTACATCTCGCAATTCTGAGAAAAAAAGATGTAAACTCAAAATTGCGAGTTATAAAGTCAGAATTGTGAGACAAACTCGCAAGGCTGACTTTTTATCAGGCAATTCTGAGAAAAAAGTCAGAATTGCGAGATGTAGGCTCACAATTGTGCGAAAAAAAATCTGAATTGTGAGATAAAAAGTCACAATCACCTTCAGTGATGGAAATGGGTTTCCATACAAATGAGATTCAAGCAACTGCAAACAACAATGATCCAATGAGCCAATCAATTCCTGATAGACAAAATTAAGTCTCGCCCTACATTTTTTTCTTGTTCAGGAAGCCGTTTTCCTCAGACAGACGTCACAATAAGGAAGAAAAGACTATCGCAACTTAATTAAAACTTAATTAAAATTGTCATTATTTACTCTCACAGTCCCTGCATAAAAAACCTTGCATAAAACAAGACAGATGAGAAATGGTAAAAATTGTCCTACAATTAAAAATATTTGCAGGGGGTTTAGGTTTAAGACTGGATGGCTGAACAAAGAAAAAAACAGCAACGGAGATATGGATATAGATCACTCAGCATTGAAGAAAGAAAAAACACAATACACAAGAAAAACTTCATCGCAAATTAAGCCTTTTTTGTGTAAGCAAGTGCAAAAATTCTCAGTGCTATTCAAATGAGAGAGTTATAATTTAAGACCAACTTCTCTGTTCACACTACATATGATAAGAGAAACCACAATAATAGACATAAAAATAATAGAATTAATTTACTGTAACACCACAAGCACAAGAGGAAGAACCCAGAGCAAATGCAGAAACAATCACAGCAGCTGATTGTGGCAAAATGTTGGTTCATCAACCACATGCAACTCTGCATAGTCACCATCCAACACAACAATAGCGAGAGGAAACATTTTTTAATGATTTCCACTAAAATGACTGAATGACATTTATGCCTCTAAAATTTGCATCTCCAAAAATAATCCACAAAACAAGAGATTAGCCCCAGCAAACACACACTACTGCAGGGGCTGCCAAAACAAGGACAAACTCAGTAAGAGTAGCAGCCATGATGAGGAAATGGAGGCTAGTGGCTCTAATACACACTGACAGTAAAGCCAAAGGGGGAGACGCCCATAAAGTCAATGAAAAATGATGATATGAGGAGATAATGGAGGCTGTAGGACCACACAGAATCTGCACAAGCAGATTCTTGCAGAATTCAAAAACATGCCATTCGTCATATGCCACAATTTGTATATCATGTTATGTATATTTATTTGCCTATAAATATTAAAATTCATTTTAAAAATCAAATTTAAAAATAGTCAATATTATATATATTACAATAATTAATAATTATATGTATTTAAATATTATTATATTATAATTAAATGTAATATTTTTACATAAATAATCATTTATACAATGAAGGATTTTTAAAATTAATTTTAATATTTAAAAACGGAAAATCCTCTTAATGCTCTAAATAGTCAATATTCATAGTTAAGTCCGCTTTTGATCTGTCAGTGCTGGTCTCTGAAAATAGCAAATCTCTTATTGCAAGGGTTTTACAAGAGTAAACACACACTACAACATGGGCTGTTTCAACAAAGCAAAGTACTGCTGAGCATATATGAACTCAGTGAGGGCAGACGTTTACTTAGTGCAAACAAATATGAGGAGAAGGCTGATGTAACCCACACTAACAGCTAAATCAATGCATTGATAAATTGTAATATACTGTATAGTGGATTAGTACTGATCACCTAGCATTGATGCATATACAAAATCAACTCTTACATGACTCACTCAGGGGGTTATTTAACTGCACGGCCTTATATATGTATAGCTGCAGCTCTTCACTGGCAGCTTGTTACTGCACTGCCTTTGCTCCCGTGAGAGATGACGCCATAACTTCAGTCTCTGGTGATCAGCAGTACAAATGAATGCACAAACATACAGCTCATCTGAGTGGCTTAAACAGCAGAACTCTACAGCCACATGGTGGATGCTCAGAGCCAAAATGGCGGCCTCTGTTTCATCAATATAAGGTTGGGCTTCGTAAACCAGGCAAGCTCATCTAAAATAAACAGTGTAGGCCAAACCCAGAGCAGTTTAAGATCAACCATGTCCTCATAAGCAAACCTCACCAACCCCAAAGGCAAATAAAGACATGCTCTTGTATCCTCTTACCGCTTCGCAGGCGCATGTGCGTTAGAGAAGCGCTCAGTCTTTTCTTGTTTGATGTTCGTTGTGATGTTCCCACTGCAAAGGTTATGCAAAATACTCAAGCAGCACAGAGACAGACAGTCAGAGAGAAGCCATGCTGAAAGACCACACCCACAGACAGAGGAACATGCCAGCAGGTGCATCTAATTGCAACATCCTGTCTACAAATGTTTGACAGTCTTATGACAAATGCAATGTCAGATGCTTCCATGGCATTTGAACTTTGGCTAAGGACACTATACTTTAAATTAAGTATAGTGCTTTGATATGTCTTTCTGGTTACCTTACATTTTAAAGGAACAGTCAACACAAACTAATTGTCATGTGCTCACCCTCATGTTATTAATCTTGTGCTGCTCAACAACTGACCTTTCTGTCTAGCTCCCAAAATATCAAAAACACCCTAAAATGACTTACATTAGTGTATGTGCTAGAAAAATCGTCAACATCATTGCAATCAAAATGATTTTCATTCTTGCATATGTGGTAACTATGTGTAATCCTTTTAAATTTGTCATATGAGAGCTTTAAGAGAGGGTCAAGTTGGGAATTGACTTCATCAGAGGGCTTGGAATAAGTTTTATTAACTACTTTTTATTATATGTTATGATGCCATTTGGTGTTTTTGTACTTTACGGAGCTTGACCACCTCTGGTTACCATGTTATTGTTAACTAAAACTAAATTTAAGCTATTAAAAGCATTTTTGTTAATTCAAATAAAGCTGAAATAAAATAAAATATAAATATTAGATGAAAAACTTGAACTTAAAGACCTTGGCAACTGGTACTTCAAAAACTTCAAAACCTAAATAAAATATAAAAAAAAAAAAAACGAATAAAAATGAGAAAGGCACATAACAAAACTACTAAAAATGAAAACTGAAAACATAAAAATAAAACTAATTCAGAACAGTTTATCAATAATACTAAAATAACATTGCTGGTTATTATGGAGCATCATGGCAAGAGCTGTAAAATAATTGTTCAGAATTTACTGTTGTGTCAGAAAAAAATACCAGCATATTGGTTTGGAAATTCATGTTTGATACATGCAGGGAATTTAAAATACAGTCAGCTTTTTAAATCTGACAGCATAGTGTCACACAATCAGATACTAACTACATGTATCCAAACTGAAGATTTATTATCACTTTGAAAACATCCCATGATACATCGCTGCCAACAACATCATGATACAAGTGCAGGGAAAAACAACAAAGTGCCACACAAACACTTCTCATCTTTTCAGCACATGACACAAGAGGAACTTACAGTTCAGCCCTTCACAGCAAACAGTGAACCTGTAGAAACTTTCCATTTCCTCTAAAGGGATCTTCACCCAGCTCCTGCAGTTCTCCGGGGGCCGGAGGTGCATCCCAGTCTCCTCCGTCGGGATCATTTCACCTCCTTCACTCGGTCTCAATCTGCCCTGCTGTTCTTACCTTCCTCAGTCATTCTCCCTTTTACTGTCAAATCCTGTCTGTCCACGCATTGCAAATACTCACTCCCTGAATTATCACAGTCTGTCTCTCGCTGTCAACCGATGTATCCTTCTCTCTCAGGTGTGAGTGCTGCAGTCAGGAACGTGACGCTGTTTCTCAGTCACACCCATCTGAGAAGCAGTTAACGCCCCACAACAAAGCTGCTCACTCAAACACAGACACATTTCACATCTGTCTCTTATCGCACCTGTGGTTTCAGGCAGTATCATGTGCATTTGCATTCTC
Organism: Labeobarbus marequensis; assembly: GCA_034780575.1. Lineage (NCBI taxonomy): Eukaryota > Metazoa > Chordata > Actinopteri > Cypriniformes > Cyprinidae > Labeobarbus > Labeobarbus marequensis. The sequence continues at coordinate 35,223,692 of JAUZSZ010000075.1, read as the reverse complement.
ATCAGATTTTCAAATACATGCACAAAAGAAGAATAATTTATGTTATTCTTTCAGTAAATGTAATGGAGTTCTTAATTATGCTTCATTATGCATTATTTTGAAAAAAAAAAGATAAACAAACAAACAAATGGGACTATTTACAAAGTTTCTGTAGCTCAATTGTTTAAGAATGGTGCAGGTCATGGATATGAGTTCCAGGAAACAAACAAACTGGTATAATGTATACTCTAAATGGATAAATACTATTAAATAAAAAATAAACTAAGAAGAATATTTAGCAATAATTAAACATATGGATTGTTACTTTGAAATGATCTGAATAATTTTTTATAGGGGTATTTTATAATATATGAGAAACACTAAGACTCAGTAGTTTGTCTCAATTTAATTTTTTTTATATATTAACAAAACAAATGATTAAACAATTAAGATATTATACACATCCCATTTTTTATTTTTCTTATGTTGTTAAATTCATATTTACTGCATTGTTTTAGTGTCACATGTTTTTGTGCACCTATTAATTTGAGCTTCTGGTGAACTTCATCGGGTGGCTTTCTCTTTAACATCTGTTTTAAGGTGGTTGTCAGTATGTTATAAAGTAAAAAACTGATTTTTAATAATTTTGTACATTAAAATTATTTAAGTTCCTAAAATATTGAAATGTACAGTAAAAAAATTAATAAAGGATCTGTAAAGTTTAAAATGTTGCAACTTTACGCTTAAATTCTGGAAACCACGGCTGCTATAAATGTTTTACTATAAATTTCACAATAGTTTTTTTTTTACAGTATGATCCACTGTCAAATTTACAATTTAATTTTGTATCGTTAATTGTTATAGTTATTTTACATATTATTTAATATTTTTGCATATGGAGTTATACATTGAAATTTCTGCATGTCAGAGACTTCTCATATAGTCTCAAAGCTCAGTTCAAGATCTCAAAGGTTATCCAAACACATTTACCTTGTTGCGGAGTCTGCGTGTACCTGGTTTGTGTCCTCCCAGGTTTATGGATGAAACAGCATACTGTTGCCATTTCTGATTATCAGGATTTACTTCTCACAGCAAACACAAACACAGATGTAAATGGATCCAGCACCGCTTCACCACTCTAACCACTGTCCATTATACTTTGACCTCATGCAAACCGCTGCAGGTGTAGTTAACCATTACCAGACACCATTACAACATACAGCAGGCTGGAGAACTCCACGTGGCCATGATTTATATCAAATCTAGATATCAAACTCAAAATATATCACACTCTAAATATGAGCAACAGCATTATCAAATAACAGTATTTCAATGATAATAAAATAACACTGATGAATGATAGTAACAGTGATACTTGCCTTAAAAAATGCTACACGCAGGCAGTCAAGGAACAATTTGGCTAGAAGTGGTGTACAAACCTCATATTCTAATAATAAAAGACTTTGAAGACTTCATGCCAAAGCTGGGCTGAGATCAGTCTAAAAAGATAGTCTGCATATGACAGATAATGAAGTCCAAAATAGCTTGTCTGCATAGCGCAGATACAGAATAAAAGAGTGTGACAACATCACAAGGATGCTGGGAGTCGTCTCATATTAAACACACAGAAAGTCAAACATCAAAGAACAAATACACACACAAACACACTCCGACTTAAGCGGCATCCTGTTACAAGCGAAAAGCAGACACAGAGCGGCTTAAGATCAGAGATTTACTCACATTTCAGGACGTCTGACATCTGCTCTCCAGTACAGATACCGCCACAAGCTGTCCTTACAGTGCCTTGTTTTTGAGTGCGTGTATTCCCTAGTTTGTCCGCTGTGTACTACGCAAAGCAAAGCAATTGTTCAGGTTGTTACGGGCGTATGTGTGTGTGAATATCTTTTTTGAGAAGTTGAGATGATACGCTATTTGCCCATGTCTATCTGTCTCTCATGCCATGTGTGTTCCCTAAATATACCAGTCCAGCTCTGTGCTGAGATGCACCGGTTTACTGTGAAAACAAAACTTTTAGCGCAAAGTGTCTGAGCGAGAGAGAGAGAGAGAGAGAGAAAGAGAGAGAGGATGTGTGTCAGTGCGATCCGGGCAATGGGCCATCCACATGCATCTCAATGATGTGAGAGAAATCCCACGAGGAAACCACCTCTCAACCACACACACACAAACAAATGCACAAACATTTACTTAAATTGGTCCTAAAAATGATCTAAACACCCAAAATGTAAGAATTTAATTTCAGTAGATGTTCATGTTCAAGGAATAGTTCATTCATTCCGTTCTTTATTTAAGGGCTGTTCTCGAGAACAATAACTATAAAGATAACTATTTTAGCATCTACACCAATGGACAATAGTGTTCTGTTTATTGTAAGTGCAAGCCTGTTTCTGTCATCTCCTGCTTTAAATGTTTAAGCTCTTTAAAGTCAGGTGGACTTTGATTGGCTATTAATGTCTTTATTGTTCATTAGCTGGAAAAAAAAAGATTTTATAAGTGATTCCAATTCTAATTCCATAGAAGCATAACCACATTAAAACTTTATAGTTATAGTTGTCAGGCTTGGTGCACGGGCATTTACTCTGTCACTCCATACCTGTATATACTTTTCCTTCAAAAGGAGATATTTTAAAGAATGTGCAATTCATTATTTTCCATGTATTTACAAAATACAAAAAAAAAAAAGTTTTCAGACTTCAAGCATACACAAAGACACCATGAAAGTATAAGTATCATAAGTCCATATGACTTGTGCACTATTTTACTGTCCTTCAAGACAAAAAAAAATTAAATAAAATAAAAATCCTAAATATAAGCAATTATGGAAATTTTATGGTACTTTTGCATCCTTTTTGAAGCCTGAAAGTTTCAGTTCTCATTCTTTCAAACTGCATGATCAACTGGTACTACATTCTTCAAAATGTTGCAGTTCCTCAGAAGAAGGAAAGTCATATGAGTTTGGGATAACTTGAGGGTAAGTAAATGTTGCCAGAACTTTCATTTTTGGTTGAACTATTCCTTTAACCACTCAAAAAATTATCCTAAAACTGAATGACTCAGAATCTAACAGAGGTAGTCAGCAATGTCCATCCTGTTTCCTCAGCAATACCATCTGAAAGCAACTCCACTCCACACACACACACACACACACACACTCATATTCTGGTCTCTCACCGTTCCAGTCCCTCCTTGAGCTCTTGCGGCTGAAGGTTGTGAAAGGAGAGAGGGGGACACCCTGTAAGACCGTAGCCGATAGGTTGTAGAGGAGCTGGGTCAGTCGGGACAGGATCCGCTGTGGGGCATCCTGGCCCTCCCGAAGAAACTCATGCAGAGACATTTAAACTGGTACCTACATGTACCTAAACCAGTCTTGACTGGCCTCGGCTTGACCTGATGTCTCAGAACCAGCCCAAAACCAATCCGGATCGATCCACATTCGGTCCAGACAGATGCTAAAACAGTCCTGACCGCACCAGGACAATCTGAACTAAGCAAGACCAATGAAATCCCAAGCCAGGATGATCTGATCCAAGAGAATGCTGGGAACACTACAGCAGCCCAGTCCTGGTCTCAGAGGGCTTCCTCTGTCAGATGGGACCTGCAGAGAGAGGCTGCATGCAGACTCATCTCGGACCTCCTGTTTGTAAGGAAACAACCCTGGCATTCATGCACTTTGTCGCAATAAACACACACGTATTCTTGCAGAGGAGAGAAGAAGAGTGGAGGAGAGGGGAGGGAGAGTTTTAGCACAAATCCCCTTCTGCTCTGCTAATTACACACATACATACACACACATACACACACACACAATCACAGACACTAATCTCCAGCATTCTTGTGCGCCACTTAGGGACCAAACTGTCTAACTTTCTCTAAACAGAAACAAGAGCTTGCATAAATTGCATAAAACCTTTTTTAGGAATCATTCAATAAGACATTTTAAATTATCCTTTTAAATGATTAAATATCCTAAAACAAAACATGCTCAACAAAAAAACATTTTAAGAAAGATTGAAAAACATACTAAATATTTAGTATGAAAATATAAATATGCATAAAGGCATAGAGTTAGGGAATAAACAAACTCAAATAGAGTTTGTCAATGTAAAGTCAATGCAAAGTCTTTACCATAGAAAAACCAATGTATGTGTGTGTGTGTGTGTGATGAGTCACATGCAAAGAGATGAAGAGCAGGATAAGCCATCTTAAGGTTAGTATGGAGCACCTGCACACCTCTTACAGTCACCTGCATTCACCCAAATAAACCAGAGCACAGACTGCTGGGATACACACACTAAATAATGCATGGGACTACAACTAGCATTCTTCTTTAAGTGGGTTTGTATAATTCATACAGTATTTGCAATTAGATGACCATATCTAAAATACACCCTTTCGTTAACTATTTTATAAACATGCACTTTTAAAAAATATTTGCATGTGGATGGCTCTGCAGAGTCTTAATTTTCCTGGTTAGACCTTGCAATGCCCTAGCTAATACAACACATCATTTTGCTAGGTCAAGCATTGCTTATATTTTCAAATGAAGTTTACACACACACATACAGTTCATAGCTACCATATATGCCAGGTCACAGTTTTTTCTTATCAGAAAGAAGTTCTGTCTCTCTCGTTCTCTCTCACACACAGTCGCTCTCTGTTTCTCTCTTTGCTCTGAATCTCTCCCTGTTTCACCCTTGGCACTGTCATCTTCAGAAAACACAGATAAAAGAGGAGAGAGAGAAACTGCCTGCCAAGGTTTGGGCAAAGGCCTTCACAGCATGTAATTTAACCCTCTAGTTCTCATCCTATTACCACGGTGGAAGGAACCCTACAGAAGAAAACAGCCTCCTCTTGAAAGACTGCAGAATCCGTTACCACAGCAACCCACAGACACAGTACAGTATTTAGAGCCGTATTATAATAATCTGTGCTACCAGAGGAAAAGTGTATAAAACTATCATAAGACAAATGACAAATTTGCTATTTGTATCAGTATTGTATTATACTCTTCTGATACTGGATATCCTGAGCTGAGACTTTTCAGAGTTTTTCAAAAGTAAACATAAAACATCTACAGTACTATAAATCCAACAACTACACAGATAATGTTGACATGCTTGACAAAGCCTGTCCTGACATGATTTTAAAAGCTTGGGATTTGAAAGTTTTTGAGTCAGACAGACAGAAAGTAAGTCAGATGAAGAAAGGAAAACAAATATAATCTCAGACAGACTATATTAGACCACTTCAGACCCCATTCGACTTTATTAGGCCCCAAGAAACCAAATCAAACCAGTTCAGTCTCCAATAAACCTTTTCAGACCCAATTACACCTCATAAGATTCCTACGCATCAGACCACGTTTCTAGACATTGCATGTTTTCAATAGCATTTCTTAACATTAGCATTTAATGTTTTAACGTGCTGCTAGCAAGTTTCTAGCATATTTTAGCACACATTTAACATGTTACTAGCATGTTTTAGCATGTAGGGGAGTGCAGGGCACAAACTAACGAGCGGTTAGTTGTAACACACATGGTTTAAATATTTCCACACATGCTAGGCTAGCATAACCAAATTTATGGTATTTACTAGTTGCAATATCAACACTATATGGAGAAAAAAGTGTGGCAAAATTCTAAAATCTTTTGAAGATATCGCTGAATATTTATTTTTACCATAGCAAAAGTAAATTTCTAACTGAAGTAAATTTTTCATTTCAGTTTTTAGTATTACTTTAAAATGAGACAAATTGGCTTTTATTTTAATCTCCACTCTGTTATTTATCAATATAGATTCGCTAACTAGCAGAAGACAGCTTTAAATTCCAGTTGTGCAGATTGGGAAAGTTGTAAATGTGCCCTGCTATTATTAGCACTATGCTATTCTATGACATTAGTGATGTAATTTACGCTATTTACTTTTATGAATTTTAATGAGAAACCATGAGAAACAGATGAATAAAGACTGACAGTCAATGTTTAATGTTCAGAAATGATTATTTCAAGAAATGTAAAGTATTTTGGCTCGTATGTGTCTCGTGTTCTGTGAGAGCTGTGTGTGGAGGGAGAGGAGTGTTGTGTTCATCTCTGTGTTTTTCTAAATGGCTGAATGTGTTTCTTCATCTGTTTGCCCGTATTGTTTTAGCTGTGTGTTGCGATCAGGGCCGACTCAATGTGTTCATTGTCAAACTTCAAAATTAAATTCTTAAAAATTCTTAAAATACGCCATTATTTGAAAAAGTTAATAATTTTATTTTATTGACTGGGAACGTCAAAAAGTGTTAGATAATCCCATCACTTGCAAGTTTTAACATGTTGCTAACATCCTAACACATTGCTAGCACATTACATAACATGTTGCTAGCATGTTTCTAACATGTTTATCATGTTGGTAGCATGTTTTACAACACTGCTAGCATGATTAAGCACACAGGATGTTTCAGCACATCACTACCAAGATTTAGCATGTTGCTAGCAAGTTTATAATGTAGTTTTATTTTTAGCATACCAAGTCAGAACATCTCGAAGGTCTGTACTGAGTTTGATGGTCATAGCTTTAAAACTCTAGGACAAGATATACTGTTAGAAACTTGTATGTTGGCTTTGTCAAGCAAATAATTATTATAATTATTAGCAATATTTAGGCCTATGTTGCTTTCAATAGAAGATGCATATGATTCAGTCGTGTCACTAAACTGGGTGTTAAAGTGATAGTTTACTCAAAAATGAAAATTAATTAACTCTCTCCCGTGTCCAAACTTGTAAAACTTTCTTTCTTTTAAAGGACACAAAAGAAGATATTTTGAAAAATGTCTTTGCTTCTTTTCATAAAGTCAGTGGGGTCCAATTTCAGAATTTTCATTTTTAGAGAAACTATCCCTTTAAAGGTCAGATCAATGCAGTTTTTATAAGACCAGTCGTAAAGATTTATCAGGATTTATCACAGATTTATCTTTATTATTATTACCTCTGACTTCGATCTGTGATCACATCTAACTGGGAGATGTGATAAGCCAGATTTGCACAATATTATGAGTGCAGACGTTATGTCATGTGTGAGTGTGTGAGAGAGAGATTGTGAACATGAGCAGACAGCTGTAGGCCAGCATTAGCTCTTTGCCTAGACAGAGCTTTTAACACCCAATAAACACTTGCAGGTTCCGCTTGAAGTTTTTAAGACACATAATGCAACATACTGTGTGAGAGACACAGCCTCAGGTCAACATAGAGGACAAAATTGCTAGCAAAGTCACACCAAAACTCACACACATATTCCCAATCTGCATTTCATCAACATCAACACTGATATTGCAGCGTTGTTTCAACATCTTACATTTTGTACAGATCTTGTAATATTTTTGGAATTGGTTTATAAGTATTTTGTTAAACGTTTTACAACCACTTAGCATTAAACTTTTTTTTTTTTTTTAATTGAATTTTTTTTTTTAGACACTGAAACAACAGCTGACATAATGACATAATTTTAACCACATTTCAACAGTGAAGGTCGTCACAAGCCAGCTGGGTTTTTCTGTGATGGTGAACTTTACATTGACTTCTACTGTTTTAATACTAACCTAATTATTTTTAAGTCTTTACACGAATCTTTCTAAAATTTTAGATTCTCATAAATGCACAATTTAAATGTTTTCATTTAGTTGATCCCCACAATGTAGCTAAAATCTGGTTCTTTTCTTATAAATAACACAGCAGGTCATCTGATGCTCATTTCCAGCTATGAATTACACATAGCTGATAAAAATATTTATTAATACATTAATATATGGGTCTGATTAAACTAAATATACACTACCATTCATAATCTGAGGTCGGTATATTTTTTAAATGCTTTTTAAGATCTCTTATGTTCACAAAGGTAACATTTATTTGATAAAAAAACAGTAATATTGTAAAATATAACAAATATTTTCAGCTGCCATTACTTCAGTCTTCAGTGTCACATGATCTTTCATAAATCACTGATTTTGTGCTTAAAAACATTTCTTATTATTATCAGTTGAAAACAATTGTGCTGCTTAATATTTGTAATACTTCCAAATATTTTACTTTAATTATTTAATATTTCTTCTGTCTGTGGTTCATTGCTCAATTCATTTAAAACAAAATAAAAGTCTGATAAATAGGCATAAATGAGTCATTTATAAAATGAATATTCTGCATACCTGTTCATGCTACGTTGTGTTCTGGAAATCATGTCATGGGAAGAAACTAATGATGTCTCATTTAGTAGTGCTTCAGCAAATAAGTGAGTGTGGGAACATGAGCAGGCTGAGCGTGAGTCCACCACAGTGTAAACAGTAAAATGTATCTTTATACACAGAACGCTAAAGGCCAAAACCTCCAGACTAAAGGATGACCCATTTACAGACATATAATGTTTTTGAAAGACTGGATGTGAGAAAGGATGTTACTACACTTTGCGTGTTTGCTGTTTCATTGTGCTGGTGTATGTTTTTAGCTCATTGCCAGTGGCAGACTGCTCAAGCATAAAAACATAGGTAGGGTTACCCACCACAGACAGTAAGAAAGAGCAAGAGAAAGAGGACCTACAGATCAAAATTCTAATTGCAAAAATAACTTCATAATTCTAATTTCAATCTAATTCCAATTTCAATTTTAAAATTCTAATTCAAAATTAAATGTCTAGTTCAAAAGTTCTAATTTACTTAATTCCATCTTAATTAGAACTCAGAATTTTGCATTTTGAAATTCATTTTAGTGTGATTTTATAAATAGTTAAATTATATTTTTTAAAATCACATTAAAAAGACCAATTTCAAATTCTAATTGAAGTTCAAATTTCAAAATTTTGAATGATTTAAAATGGTATTTTTAAGCATTTAAGTTAAATTAAATTCTATAAATATAATATAAATATAATTAAATTCTATTTCTAATAAAAAAAATCACATTAAAACTACCAATTTAAAATTTTAAATGAAGTTCAGATTTCAAATACAATTCTCAGATTTAAAAAAAAAAATCCCATTCAAAATACCAATTTTAAATTCTAGTTTCAAAATTAGAATTAGATTTTGACGGTGGTATTTTTAAAGTTATTTTTAATTAGAATGAAATTCTATTTCTAATTTTAAAAAATCACATTCAAAATACCAATTTCAAATTCTAATTGAAGTTCAAATTTCAAAAATTTTGAATGGGATTTTTAAAATTTTAAATTAAATTCTAATTAAAAACATTCAAAATACCAATTTCAAATTCCAATTTTTAGATTTTAACTGAGAATTTTGAGAAATTCAAATGGAGTTCACGTTCAGGCTTATAACAGCAATAATTTTGAGTAACTAGGCTAAACATAAAGATCTAAATATAACAGCTGTTGTGGTTTCATGGGTAGAAACGGTTCATTTATTCAGAGGTAAAATCAGCACAACACATTCTCAAATATTTACTAAAGCAAAGACAAACAGAAGCTGCAAACAACCTTGATCTACAGTTCCCATATATTTCTCCTAATACTACTGATTCACACACACACACACAGTCACAGCTCCTCCTACCGATTTTATGTACGATAACAGTAAGTCGTCTGACGAGCTCCTCCAGAGATTCCTCTCCCATCTTCACCCACAATATCATGATGAGCAGGACGCAGAGAACCAGGAGCAGCGGAGACACGCTGTGCGGCTGCTCAGGAGAGAGGGATTCTGCTGAGGGGAGAGAGGAAGCTGTATCGCTGCTCAAACCAGTGCTGCTGCTGCCGCAAGAGATGCTGGAGAGAGAGAGAGAGAGAGAGGTGCTTCAGTAAAGCGGCAAGGATGAGACAGCAACACACTGACACACATACACTCAGCTCTGCATCAGTCAGGCAGAGTCAGCACACACACACACATTTTCTATCACCCTACACCAACCATACACCTAAACCAACCCGTTACAGGAAACTTTGGGCATTTTTACTTTCTCAAAAAAAAAAAAACATTCTGTATGATTTATAAGCCTTTTGAAATATGGGGACATCGGGAAATGTCCTCATAAATAACCTTCTCCTTGTAATACCTATGTCAAACCCATGTCATTATACAGATTTGTGTCCTCATGTGTCACAAACACACACACACACACACACACACACACACACACACACACAGGTATGCACATATGAGTGATGTTAAGGTCACTATATTGTATGTTCACCTATGATAGAAGTGCATGCAAACTGCACACAAACAGTCTGTGACCTACAAACATGCATGTGCTCATAAGCATTCATGCATAACAGTGTGTGATATGTCATATCCATTTATTATCCTCTTTAACAACTAGAACAGGGTCTGAGAAAATAACTGCACTGAAATGAAATCTGATGTGCAGACAACTGCAACTCCTTTAGAAATCACCATCAAGGTCAAGGAAGGACATTTTGGTTTGTTCAGGTGTAAATTCAGTTATTTTTGATTCTGGTATGTTGTGAGTATGTTTTCATGAATATTACATAGATACATGTTTTCAATACTGTGTTAAAGAAAATAACTGCATGCATGTGGCATGGATGAGTGCAGTGCTGCATCACCTGTATTATGCTCTGGAGAGGAGAGGAGCCCAGAGATCCTCTGTGTTTTTGAAACATGGCGATGTCTTGTGGTCGAGAAGCAGAATTACAAGATGCTATGACTGCTTTACGTGGTGACCAAAGATTTGGTCAAAAACCCCCTGCAAACTCGTGTCAATAAAGGCATTATTGCATAATAAATACTCCGCGTTCGTTACACGCTAACTAGCATCAAGACGAATAGCTGCAACAATATTGATTAATATCCACGTTAATAAAGCAGTGGACTAGTTGATATACTTTGCTTAACAATTGTATTTCACTAAAAGCCAGTAATTTTAAATGTACACACTAACAAGATGGCACCACACGGATGTTAACTGGCGTTACCTTGATAGGAAATACCTGAACATACAGTAGATCTAGCTATTTTTACAGAAATATACAAAATTAATCCAAAAATATCTGTGGAATTGTTGGTCATGTGAAAGTGTAATCTGTCTGCTAATATGAGAGTGTGTTTTGAATTGTTAAAAACATCTTGAATGCTGTTAAAGATAAAGTTGAAATTATATTACACAGTCCAAGGTAAAAAGCACATTTTGTTAAAAAAGAAAAGTTGTGAGGTTGTGAGATACATAAATGTAGTTTCATTTGTCTGAGCACAAGGTTTTATTTTTTTAATTTTGCACCCTGTTTTGTCCCACTTCTCAAGAATGACTGACCTGTAAAAATGATGAACAGCATGATAAACAATGTGTTCAATGATTAATAACATTTATTAATGCCATTTTTACAATAAGCAGTTCTTCCACCAAGTTCACTTCTTGCTTGGAGCAACGTTTTAGAAAGCAACATGGGCAAAATATCCTTAGAAAAAAAGTAGCTACGTTTTCATTAAAATTCTATTCCAGGTTGACAGTAAATATATGGGTTTGAGTTTTAAAATGCATTATTAACCATTTTTAGTCCATCTATAGCAACACTCCAGCAACCACTGAAGTTGCAGTTATGTTTTATTTTCTGTTCTACTAAATGTAAAAATGTTTAACATGAATCCCTAAAACAGGTTGCTTTTTCAAGCAGTTGGAATTGGTAATCACAATGGAAACAGCTTTCATATTTGTCATTTTTTGTCTCATGGGTTAAAACTAAAACTGAAACTAATCATAAATAGTTTCTAGAAACTAGAATAAATACTGTAGATCTATGGTGTAGTAGATCCCACATACATAACAAAAATACTATCGATTTGATACCATGAAAAATGATTGTAATGACAATATAAATCCACTTAAGGCAGAACGGTCCCACTTCATGTTAGGTGGCCTTAACTACTAAGTACTTACATCAAGAAATAAGTACAATGTAGCCTAATTGTTTTCACATTGTATTGTAAAACTCTTCTGCTGCTATTGAGGTGGGATAAAATCAGGTAAGTGTAAGTCAGTTGTAAGCAGGGGCGGATTTAACTAATAGGCGAGGTAAGCGGCCGCTTAGGGCCCCGGGGAATCAGGGGGCCCCGTCTGATATTCGCGAAACATATTTGGCAAATGCACCAGTATGTATTTGTGTTATGGAGAGCGTCAAATGTTCACTCACCACTCAAAACGG
>JAUZSZ010000075.1:35019305-35031347 GCA_034780575.1 Labeobarbus marequensis | reverse complement strand
ATTTGGAAAATGCTCTGAAAAAGCAGATCTTTAACAAAATACCCCCCCCCCCATCTCTCTCTCTTTCTCTCTCAGGGGGTTCAGTGATAGAATAACATGATTAATCAAGTAATTGTATGGCAGGCAGTAGTTGTATTTCTCTGAGTGCTGGTTTTTCTCTTTCTGAGAGGATGATTACATGAGGAAGGGATTTCCCATGTTATCGGCTCTTCTGAACAAACTATCTGCAGGGGGCTTGATGATATTATGCCAGCTCATACTCGAGTCACAAAACTCATAAATATCAGAAAAGATGGTGGAAAGAAAATAAAAAGCACAGAGGAAAGTAAAGGCATATCATGAACAAACAAATGGTTTCTTTGTTCAGCAGAAGACAAAGGGAACATTTCGAAGACCCTTTCCATGCATTTATAATAAAATAAGTACCAAAATTAATATAAAATCATCATAAAAATAATTTATTCCACGTATTCTGAAACCACATGGTGATTTATTTGAGCAACCAACTGAAATTTACACAGAAAAAACACTAAAATCCCTATAAAGATGTAAATGTTTACTCAAATCTTTTCAACAAATCAGTTTATCTGGTGAGTAAATGACTGAATTTTCAATATTTGGGTGAACTTACACTAAACTCTGACTTATAACACCGCAAAGAATCCATTCAACTAAACTAAAATCATATTTATTATAAATCTAGAGTTTTTAGTATCTTTAAAACAGCCTTTTACATTTTTACTACATAAGTGCCATTAAATATTGCTTTAAAAAAATCCCACTGTACTACAAACTAATTTTGCATGAAATACCCACTTTTAAAGAATAATGAGCGCTGTCTTGGATGATTCTGTCAGTGCTGTGTTAGGACACCGGAGGCTGGCGTCAGGCAGAGTAAGCTGAGCAAGCAGCAGTGCGGAAGACAGCCTCTCTGGCATTCTGTGTTTTTAAAAAAGGGATTAAGGCAGAGACTTCCCTTATGACAACACGCTGACACCTCAAACATCAGTGCCAAGAACATGCACTAACTCTCTGCTCCTTTGCACGTCTTTTGTAAAACTAGCTTTTGTTTAGCTGATGCACAGGACAGTACAGAACACAGCACAATATATATATAGTTTACACTACATTTCTAAATATTCCATTGGGTCGGGTAACTTTTTTAATTACATCAACAAGGATGCAATAAATTGATCAAAAGTGACATTAAAGACATTATGTTACAAAAGATTGCAATTTCATATAATTTTTGTTTGAACATTCTATTAATCAAAGAATCCTGAAAAAAATCACTGTTTCCACAAAAACATTAAGCAGACCGATTGTTTTCAAGATTGATAATAATAATAAATGTTTCTTGAGCATATAAACAGAAAACAGTTATTAAACTGTAATAATGTTTCAAATATTACTGTTTTTATTTTTACTGTATTTTTGCTCAAATAGGCCTGAATGCTGCCTTCATCTGCACAAGAGACTTCTTTCAAAACCCTAAACCCCCAAATTTTAAATGGTAGTGTTTATATAATATAAAAATGAATAAATTAGGTATATGTAAGGGATAATCCACAGCTAAATGGATGGACAGATGGATGGATTTGAAGTAATATAGAGAGAGGAAGAGAGATTGTGTGTGTTTGTGCAGCATCTCTCTACTAATAGTGAAGCTGCAAGTTTAATTACTTCAAAAACAGTGGTTACCCCTCACTGCAGAGAAATACAATGTTTCTGTGCTCCTGAATGTTTCTTTGTATGCGTGTGCGCTTCAGTGAAAGCAGTGAATTATTATAGATCAGTGACTAAAACTACCTGTGCATTAAACAGTTTAAATGCACACTTTCCAGCCAATCAGAGTCGAGTATTCAGACAGACCATGGTATTAATCAGAATAAATCAGGGGTGCTTGCACTGACATCTGCACCTGCAGATACTGCTCATGTTTGTGATGTTCTTTTTTTCTGGAAAATGAAAGATTTGGCACATTCTCATTGAAAACGCTGATGTTTGCAGCAATTAAAAGATCATACATTACCACTCAAAACATTAAAGAAAGACTTGCCATTAATTTCAGGACATTTTAGCAATTAACAGCCAAATTAATTAAGATTATGAACTACAGGAATATTAATTTTGATTCTCAACGTGACAATCAGATGCTATAATTAGATGTATCTTGAGAGGATATCTCCATCATATGAGTCACCAGTCCATCTTTATCTAGATTTATAGCAGAGGCACCATTATGGCGATTGTCAACAGATTTTAAGCCCATCTGATATCACATACTGTAACTCTTTGATGTGTTAGGCCTGCTTTGTCGTTCACAGTGCTCGAGTGATAAACCTTCCTTCCAGCCAACATGTACTATAGACGCTTGCAGTTAGGGCTCCCTATTAATGAGCATGCTTGTTTGGCTATGATAAGGAGCAGGCTGTGATCTAGTGGGAACAGCAGTATATGTGTGTATGTATCTCTGTGTGTCCAAGGAACTCATGAGCTCATACCTCCCAAACTGCATGTTAATCCTAAAAATACAGATACAGTCAAAATTTATTCAGACACCATCGATATTTCTCATATTATCACAGTTTATTCTCTATAGTTTAGAAAATGGTAATAAAATGACAAGAACTCGAGAGCTAAACTGTGTCAGAACAAATTCATCCTGATAACGTCAGATAACTTTGACAGAAAGTTATGTAGCAAAACATGGTCAGGTCAAAGTGTCAAATCAAATTTTTAGTCCCAACTTTTTATCATTTTACTAGTAGTCCACTGTATGAAGAATTTTTGGGTAAAATATGTCACAGTTTACTTTATTTTGCTATCCTCACTTACATAAATGAACAATAGTGTCCTGCACCCAATCTGGTGCCTGAATAATTTTTGGTTTGACTGTATACACACACACACACACACACACACACACACACACACACACACACACACTTACTGATCTTTATATAAAAACATTACAAATCTATAGTATGTCCTTCTTCAGTTAGCTAACCGTAATGACTACCATTAAACCAACCTTAATAGAAAACCATTAGACAGTTATAGAATTCGGGAAAATGACTTTAGCAATCATTTTTTCCAAATGAAGATATGCCAAAATACCACTAAACAGAGACTTTCCAATCTTAGGGATTTTAGCATGTTAATAAATAAATTTAATAAATAATAATTATAATATTATTACTGCTACATAATAGACAAATTTATCTGTAAGGGAATAACTGAGAACATTTTTTCCATAAGCGGTCAGTCTGGAGCTACAGGCATGGGTGGTTATTGTGCAATTACTGAGAAAATATGCTTTCATCTTAAGCGTAAAACTATAATGTTCAGTCTTAACTCCCTAATGCTCCAGAAAATGAACACAAATTTAAAAAATAAAAATAAAAAAAAGTAAATAAAAATAAAAAACAAAAGATGAAAATGAAATGCATGTGCCATTTTCCCTTTTCTGTGATGTGAGGTATTCTTTCTCTTTCCCTCGGCATTAGACACAACGCCCCTCTTTTCGGACGGCTACTTGAGTCTGAATGCACTGTTATTATAGACATTATATGAAATTGGGTGTTTTATGTGAAGGCGGATTATGGATCAATAACGGTGGTGGATGTGGTTGAGATAACTGGCCACTGTCACTTCTGCTCTATTGCTGCTGTCAGGGCTGATTTATAAAGTATGTGTGTTTGTGTGTGTCCTGCTTCTTTCATTTATTCCACATCACTCACTTGAATGGTTGTTGCAGTGTGTCTCAATTTACCCTGGAAAAAACCTGATTTGCAAGACGTAAATGCACCTGCATGAGAGGGGACAATCTACATGTGCTCACAGAGGTAAGGAGAGTGATTGCGTGTGCGTGCGGGCGTGCGTGCATGTGTGTGCGTGCGTGTGTGGAGGAAACATGAAAGTGAGTTCATGCACAGAATTTCTTTATTCCTAGGAGACCTCTCACATTACAAAACATTACAAAAACTTTTAGAATGTGAAAAGATCCTTTTATGACATGGAATTTCAATTTTTACAATTAAATGTCATAGAATTTCAGCATAATTAAAAGCATAGAATGCATCCATCATTTTTTAGGCTACATTTTTTACATGAAATATTCTTTTCATCTGACATTCTTGGAATGCATCAATGAAGGTGCCTTTGATCATGTGAAATTCTATATAAAAAAAGTTTAATACCCTAGTTTTCATATTTTTTCTGTGGAACTGCATACAGGTAATAGATTTAATTTTTTTTAATTTTTCATCAGTTATCTATATCTACTAAATGTATGTAATAAAATACATTCAATGTTAAATACCATGCTCAGAATTATACTTGATATTTGAGCAACTTGTCATAGAACAAATTTTTTATATGCAAGGACGCAGTTGTAAGCGCTCGTGGATCAGTCTACTTTACTTGTTACATGAAACCACTTCCAACAATAAAAGCAGCAATTTCACATTTAAGTTCAAAAGGATATTATAGTGTCACTGGTTTCTTAATAATGAGTAGGAAATATTTGATCAAAGTATTTTTATTACATTCTTTCATGCCACTGTATTGTGGTATAACATTCTGGATACTGTCACAGTATATTCAAATTAATGTAGTTAATTCATATTTTGTCAAACCAATGTATGAAATTCAATAAAATTAATTTCATTAAAAAAAAAAAACTTAATTGTAATTTAGATTAATTTTCATCACTGACAAAACTGTCCATATGTTAATTAATAAATCACATAGGTTTTTTTCTACATATTTTGATAAAAAAGTCCAAATATTGAATGTAATGTAATGTAAGTCTAAATTAGTCATTTAGTCAAAACAGGTCTGTTTAATGTGGATCTGTGTCTGTGTGAATAAGTTATTGTAGACAGGCAGATGGTGTGAGAGAGATGATGTGATAAACTACTGTTAAAAATGTCAATACATTTAAATAAACTTAAATGAGACTTGAAATAGTGTGAAGTGAAATACTGCCTTCTTCTCTCCTTCCAAGAGGAGGTCTGCCCCCCAGTGGCATATACAGACAAAGGTAAGCTCCAGGTCTATGTGTTTTGCCTACGGATGAAAATGCTTGTTTAGAAAGGCATAAAAATCTACATTATATGGGGTGTTTCCTTACTTTTCTTAGATATTCCTTATATCTATATTCCTTGACACTGAGAGAATTAAACAATTTTCAAGTTTTCTTTTCTTTCCACAATAAAAGTTTTCGAACTTGTAAATAAAACAAACATTAATGGAGTAGGTTTTGCAGGAAAATACAATATTTTTGTCTTTCTAATTCAAAACCTAACATTTCATTTGAATTGCTACTTTCCATTTCTTTGTAATTAATTGTGAAATTTACCAGCAATTTCTGAGTGCCAATTGTTTTAAAGTAAATCCTACATTTTTATTTATTTATTTTTTTCAGTGAAGGAAGCTCAATAGCTGATATGGTACAGAAGAAGCCTTGTTTTGGTTACTGAAGAGACCAAAAACACAAGCTGTTGTCACCATGGAAAATAGGGAAGATATTTGCAACCCCTTTACAACCTATAACAGACTTTAGTAAACATTACTATCTCTACAACACAATGACTGAATGCTTCTGTTTTCAGAGGTTTTTATAAATGTTATGAAATTATGAATAATTTATTCACTGATTAACATGTTTAACATTATCAACAACAACAATTATACCTAAACCACCAAACACTAAAGAAAATAATCTTGTTTTTTCAATAAAAAAACATGCTAAAAATAGCTCGAATTTATCAATTAAAATGCAAGAATGAAAAAAGCAAAGTTGTGGCTTGTTGTGGCTTCTGGAAGGAGCAGCGCATAAATTGCTGTTGAAATAAAGGGGAAGGCTTCTCTTTCTCTGGCTATGTCACTTTTACATAAGACCAAAATATAGGGGAACAATAGCAGCAATTCTCCTCTGAGTATATCGAGCCTGGTTGCCGCTTCCCGTTCGTTTCAGTCAAACAAGTAGGAAACAACTAAATTATATGGCACACAAGGACAGTAGCGCCCATAATTTCAGGATCGACAAACCCTGCAATAGAATTACCCAAATTACCAGCACATGAACAGTGTGAAGTGGCGCAATCCTTTGATGTTACTGACACTGCTGACTGCACAAACGTCCAACTGCCCTGGATATTCTCTCTCTCTTCCCCTCCCTCTCTCAGTGCTGCACTGGTACCATCACTTTCATCGCCTAACCGCTCTCATTTTACATAATTTAGAATCCATATCTTAATAACGTGATTGAATTCCAAATGTTGCAGCTATTTTATGATGACATTAAGAATATTAGAAGTCAGCCAAGATGGTTTTCAAGTGCTACTATAATAAACCAGAGTATTTACAAGGTGTTTAAATGAAGATGTAAACTAAACAATTAACTAAATGGCCATACAATGGCAATGGTTCAAAGTGATCAAACAGAAAAATTAATTTCACTTTTAAAAATATTTTAATGATTTTTTTTCCCTTTTCAACATTATGGTGGCAATTATAGTGATGAATACAACTAGACTCTAAAAAAGAAATCTTGATGTTAGTATACAAAAAATAAAAAGTGTATATATATCTATATATCAGCATTAGGATTTTCTGTTTAATAATTATCTAAATCTATTTACAGTACATTTACATACGTGAATACAGTAACATCAAAGCTACATTACTGCTCTATCTGCTGCGGCCCATCATATCTGGCTTTTAAGAGTAGTACACTAGCAATTTTACACATTCCATATCAAAGTAATTTTGTGCCTGATTTAAATGGAGTAATGCTGACCAAACTGAAAGTAGCAGGTATGTGATACTAATGCATTTGAGAAGTGTTTTAGTCAATCAGATGGATTTCTAAATGTACTATGATTATTCATAATGAGACTTTATAAGAAATATTTTTTATAGACATACTTTTAAAAATCCTGCAAGGACAGTATATTTAATAGAACATTTTAAAATTCAGTGGGACTTGCATAAATTAATTTTCATTACATTTGATTTCGGGACAACGGCATCCCAAAAAATCTTGGCCTGCACCTGCAAAATACCTCTGTATATACAAATCAAGCTCAACAGACAACAATGGGAGCGCAGCTCCTTTTATGAGCCGGAGTATCTCCTAGAGCAGCGACGCCTGGTTTCTTTTGAGGAAACGCCGCAGTGTAAACAATAACAGCTTGAAACACCAAGGATTTCTGTTCAGCGCTCGCGGCTACCGCAGATATGCTCTCGCATCCTCCTACGGAAAGAGGGAGGGAAGTTTTAAATGACAAACATAGACAATAGAGGAGCATGAGAAAACAAATTAGACTGTCAGCCCCTAAACAACACGTCAGCACGCCACACTTGACATGTGATACTAATCTTTTCAGCCCCTGTGGGTGAAACAACAACAACAAATAGAATAAAATACAGAAGACATGATTCTCTTCTGGTGTTTTTTTGTGAGACATTGTGTCATGTGCATAAAAGAGAGGATTGTGTGCTTCTGATGAGGATGTTTAGGGCTGTGGATGCTGGCGTGGACAGTTCTTACAGATGAACACTCGTTTCAAGAGTCCACAGATCAGCTTTCTTAAATGTGTTCACATATGCAGGTAAAATAATCAATTTACTTATCATTTCTAAACACTGTTTTTTATGCTTCAGGTTTAGAAAACAAACCACAGCAAATCGCTTCAACGACAAAATGCAACTCTCAGCCAAAATGCTGTTATACTGGTGCGTTTTATTTAGGATGCTGGTGTTGAGTCAGAATCTAAATTCCATTGCTTGTGTTTTCAAAGGCTTCAGCCAATCTTCCCATTTCACTCCTCCGTCTTAAGACAAATGCCTTCTTAGAAAAGCAGACGCTGTAAGATTCTGATCACAGGAAGAGAGAGCACACAATGATAACACTGCTATCTTTTAGTCATTTCTGTCACGTAACCCTGCCCCCATCTCACATTAAATATAAAGGGTCGCTTCAAGACAGCTGAAATTTAAGTAATTATCCATGCATCAGATTATGGGTCACTCACAGGTCACTTTTTATTCTCTCGGGCTACATATTAACCAGAAATTCACTTTAGTTTAGCTTTTTATAGAGACTAGATGTCACACAGGGAAGTTGGCAACTAAGGTTTTATCTCAAAAATCAAATTACTTATTCCCTAACATTGTTTATATGTTGGATTCCAACATTTAGTTATTTAAATTCTGAAATTATAAATGAATAAATATTAAATCAGAATCATTTTCAAGAATTCCATCCTCCAAACTCCACAAAATCGTCGTTTACGAACGAGCAATACATTTGTTACAGCATTTGTTAGTTCAAACACGATGTTAGCTAATCTTAAAAGATACAGCTTTTGATTTTAATAATGTAGTAAATGTTAAAATCAACATTAACTATGATTAATAAATGCTTTAGAAGTATTTCTCTTTGTAATTAATGTTAACAAATGCAACCTTATTTTTAATTGTTATAAAGTCAGTAAAATATAGGCAGATTTGAACCTAAAAGACAAGCATATTTTTCATAAATATCACAAAAGTGGAGAGTTTTCATGTGTTTTACATGCTGCAATTTTAATTTGATCTATTAATTACAATTTTTGTTAGGCTTAACAGTTTGCTTTTTTGTGTTATTTTTATATTCTTTGTGAATTGTTTTGTATTATAATTGTTTTACTGTTTAAAATATAAACAAGCTGCTCCTACATGTGACAGATTACATGGGGCATGTTGTCACAAACAAGTGATCAATGAACTATATTCAATAGCTTTTTCTGTAACCATGCCATCTGTATGTGTTTCTATACAGAAATGAACTATTTAACATGAGAAATATTCACCCAAGTGAAACGTGTGACAACTAGGCCTGGTTTCTTTTCTTTATTTATATTAGGGACTTTTAAATTATTTTCTTTCGATGGAAACTGAAGCAGCATTTTTGCCACCTAATTAACCCAGATGCACCACATTAATGAGTTCTCTCTGGTGGCCCACCTTCTTTAAAGGGAGAAGCCTTGCCTGCGATCTCCACAGGGCCAAACCATCAGGACAACATTGTCAGGGCAAACAATAGCCTTATCTGGCTCCTATTCAAGCCACCTGATTAGCTGAGAAAAAGGGGAAGAGAAAGAAAAGGCCATGTCCTTGCCCAGTAGCTGTAAATGTCAGCAAAAGGCCAGGAGACCCACTGCTTCTTTATATACGTTAGCATATTTGACAGACGGTCAGTGGCACGGTGAGCTCTACCGCTATACGGACGACATACGACTCTCCAGTGGTTCTCAACTGGCTTTACGTCAGGACCCAGATTTTGTATGGGATATCAAGTGGTGACCCATTCCAGTACCTAAACTGTTTATCATGTTTATTCATATTGGACAATACTATAATTAATTCAGTTGTAATTCAACTTTGTGCACATATTAATAAATTACTTTTTATTAAAACCAAATCTATTGACTCACTTTGGTCTGATTCATGCAATGTTTCCTGAAAAGATTAATTGAAAACATTAAGATTTAAAAGAACAATCTGCTCAATAATTGAACATTGCTGAAATGCATAATTACTTATGGAAGCTTACTTCCCCAAAGGATAAAATAATGAGAAAGGTAACTGTCAACTCTTTAAAAGAAAAAATACAGACTCTTCAAAAAAAATTGCAATATAAATGTAGAATTCTGACATTTTTCTTACAATTTTGAGTTTACATCTCAAAAATATTTCTCGCATTTCTGATTCTTTTTTGTTTCCACCACGGAATAAAAAATAAAAAGGTAACTGTGATGTTATATCTCGTAATTCAGAATTTATCTCGCAAGAATTTTATTTATTTATTTTTAATCCCATGGTAGAATCAATGGTAGAATGAACCATCATTATTAACAAGACAAGCTGAATAGGGAAAAATTACCATTTTAGTTTCAAAATGTCTGGAAAATGGATATTTTGATTGTTTCATGCTTTTGTCAGGGAATAATTAAAAATTATAATAAAAAAGGCAGGATCAGCACGAATGATCTTTGCTGCAAATGAACATGTATTTAATGCAGTTTTTGCAGTTTTGCTCATAGTTTTAAACGATAAAAGCATGTGAGGCAACCTACCCGTGCTTGCACCTGTTTATTTCAATGAACTACTAACAATTAACAGATACATTTGCATCAAAATACCACAGATTTTAATGGAAAGCTGAGCCTTTGATATCAACTACAAAAGCTATCTCCTTCATTTAAGTCTGTTTAATAATGCACAATTATATGACTTTTTATTGTGCATTTTTTGCATTTAGAAGACCCTTCAGCCATTTGTAGGTTGCAGTCCACCAGTTAAAAACCACTGCCACACCAAGGCTTAAAATACTTATACTTGATACTTAAAGTGGTTTAACAAATTGAAATGTATTTTAAAGGTTTTATGTGATTTCCAACCATTAACAGGTTACGTAAAAGTGTACACTAGTAAGTACTTTGTTAGAAAGAGTAGGTGTACCAGCTGAAGACAATCGAAACAGTATACTTTATTAACAGAATTAACTGTAGGAAAAAAAGAGTGAGTGACCTGCATTAACCCTTGACAGAGTGATCATCCCTTCCTATGATGGAACCTCAATTAACATAACAATTTAGGATAACAGGCCATTAGTAGGACACGAATTAGGGGATTATTAGCAGCTAATTTTCCACCAATTTAGCACATTAGAGTGTAATTAGAAGGCACTGGAGTTGTTCTAACTCGTCGGGAGGGAATTTCTGTACTGAGTTATGAGAGCAATAGGTCAGCACTTAAAGTCTCCAAGAGATGAATACAGTGCAGGTGTGACCCTATTGAAGTGGACTTAACAGTCAGCAACTTACTATTCCTACTTCCTCAGAATAAAAATGAAAGTAAATCCATCCAAAACCCCTTCAAATCATGTTAGTGTCCTAACCTTTTACACATTTTCACTCCAAAAGTCTCATTTGTGTTTAGCTACACCTGCTGTAACTCCAGGTTTGCACTGCCAAGCTCAAAGCTTCAATTCTCTGCACACTACATCCATTCACCGCCTAGTTAGCAGCTCAATTACTAGCGCTAGACTGAATTCCCAGGCTAAAGATGGGCCACCCACAAACTACCAGCTAACAAAGACATCTCTGTCTGCCCCGTCCTCCCGGCATGAACCCCCTCGAGTGGACAGTCAACATTGGATGCCCCACAGAGATCATTCAAGCGCGGAGGACTCGCTACACGCTATACCATTAATTATTCCGTCAGATTAGAGAAACAATTATTATTGCACTTGTGCTAATTAGAAATAATTTGAAGCATTTGTAAATTAGTCCTTATAACCTCCGACGGACTGAAGAAACTCATTAAAAAGACTAGCGTAAAACAGGAGCCCAGGAGGAGGGCTACCTGTTAACCACTGCTGGGCTCAGCACATTAAATAGCTATGCTGTAGAAAATAAGATTAAAATGTGTTATAGTGAGAGGAGTACTACCTGAGGACAAGGCTTTTGGAAGTTTGCAAAGTCAATGCAGTAAACGTATAAAATGCAGTAACACTGCAAGGGAGAAAAACTGGCTTCAAGGTTTTCCAAATGATTTTTGATTGATTTGATAATCACATTTCTCTTTAGAATTTAGCACAGTAGATCCACAGCAACTGATTTCAGTTATACAATTATACAAAATACAAAAAGAAATACATAAACATAAACAATGACAATGACAAACAGCAACAGTTGACATGAGAAACATTTTTTTATAGAGGTCTTCTGATTGCTAAATATTTTTAAATTGGTTTATTTACTTGAACTGTCTGCACAAATAGATTGTATTGACCCTATGCAAGGAGTTTGATTGACAGGCGATCTGACCAATCATAACGACAAATCCGCCAGTTTCTCTGACAAACAAATCAGACAGGAGAGTAGATTAAAGTTGGTGGACTTGAACTTGAAAATGGTGTGTATAGATGTCTTTCCGTGGCTGAAACAAGATACCTTCT
Source organism: Labeobarbus marequensis (assembly GCA_034780575.1). NCBI lineage: Eukaryota > Metazoa > Chordata > Actinopteri > Cypriniformes > Cyprinidae > Labeobarbus > Labeobarbus marequensis. The sequence continues at coordinate 35,019,331 of JAUZSZ010000075.1, read as the reverse complement.
GATGTTCATACATGTTTATTTTGTGC
>JAUZSZ010000075.1:34963107-34982567 GCA_034780575.1 Labeobarbus marequensis | reverse complement strand
TCGGAAAGAACAGAAATCATCATGGTGGATAGCCTACTCATTATTGACTGTTTCTTGAGGAAATTTTATTAAAGCCGAAAGGTATAGATTAGAAGATATTTAGCCAATATCCAACAGATTTTGAATAAAATGTAGCATTCCGTTCATTGGTAGCCCTATAAACAGTCACAGCGCTACCTAGACAGCAGATATTCAGCTGGCTGACAAATTCAAAATTTGTCAAATAAATGCTATTTTTGTTGTATTCAATACATAGTTGTTTATATACATAAATACACATTACTAATGGCAGGAGAAAGCAATGTATGTGTTGTGAGAAAAATGAATAAAATTTTACAGTACTACTGCTATGTTTCTCTCATTCACCATATTCAAAAACTCAGAAAGTCAGGTTATCAAAATATTCCTTGAGTTTCCCAGTTATAAATATGACTAGTAAGGCCTTTCATGTCCAATTTCTGACTAGGCAATATTTACGATAATTCCGATAGCATGTGAAGGCAGCATAAAATTTTATTCATTCATGGCAGATGTCTTTTTTAATGCAGCACGCCCCTTTGTCCAAGCCAAATTTCTCCCATGAGAGACAAATAAAGTTAACCTAACCTAACATACACGCACAAATGTCGCTTAAACATACAAATATATTTTTAATCAGTTTCTGGACAGCACAAACACTGCACAAGGATGAAATATTCTTGTCCGCATGTGTTGATCAGGTATGACCAGTGTTGGGTATAACGCATTACTAAGTAAAACGTTACTGTAATTAAATTACTTATCCACTGAAAAAGTAAAGTAAGGGATTACTGTTCATGTTTAGGTAATTTAATTAGTTACTTATAAGGTACTTGCGTTACATATAGTAAATCATTTCAACAGTTCTAAAATCAATATTGAATTTGAAATCTAAATTTACCGCCTAAATTTACCAACTCAAATTAAAAGAATAAAGAGTTTAATTTCTATTAAGGTTTATATGGATTTTAAGATGTAGCCTAATTAGCGATTTGAAGAATTAAGTTACTTACTGAGTAACTAAGTTACTTTTCAGACAGAGTAATTAGTAAAGCAATTTAAATACAATATTGATGATATAATTAGTAACTGTAATTAATTACTTTTTGAAAGTAACTTACCCAACACTGGGCATGACATCAAATGGATGGAGTGTTTGCATCAAAAATGAAGTGTTCTTTGGGCTGTACTTGTTAGTTTTTAATTATAAAAAAGGCTGTTCCCTAAGTTCTCTGTTCCCTAAGGTTTTGCAAACAACTTGAGGTTTAAACAAGAATGAAGGAATGAGATTAGATTAATGAGATTAGATTAAGACGTTTGAATGGTTAAACAATGATTACAAACCTCCATTAGCCAATCCAGCAGAATTGCTCTCATTTTGGGTTGGAGATTTGGATGTCTCTCCATAACTTGTGTATCTCGCAGGTAGAGTTTGTCTTTTCTAAGCAGGTTGTTCCACACGTCATCTTTGCTTGCCCAGCTATGTGAAATTACAATATTGAAAGTTAATGCATGTAATGTTCCAAAACACAACTGATTCACCTATTGATATGACAGACCAAAAACAACATATTGTCTGAATGAATAAATAAAATTCCAAGTGGGTTTAGCTGAAGATCAATGCTGATAAATCTCTAGAATGTTAACTTTTGCATGCAACACCATGCATATCACAGGACAGTCAATAAGACTGTATTAAAAATTCTTGTCGACAAGATATTCTACTGGCAAATATTTAGCCATGTCAATCTAACATAGCTAAAATTTCAAAAAGTCATCTCACCAGAGGGTCGGCAGAGGGGCAGAGCGCGTAGGGGTGATGAAAATGTTTTCTGAGGCGTACTGTGTGAATCCCATGCTGCCAATAGCAACCGGTTCCTCGACTTCATCGGGTGTGGGGATCCGCCTGCATGGGCTTGTACAACCTGTGTCGGGATTCCAGCAGGCCTGAACAGAGAGTGAACAGAGAGAATGAACAGAGAGAGAGAGAGAAAAAAGAAAAAAAAAGGTAAGTGCTCTAACGGATATAAACAAATACAACAGCCCGCCCTCTGCAACTAGGACAGGCTTCAAAAGCATTTTGAAAAGAACCTACCATGACACAAAAACAGCTTGCTATGTAAATTCAAGCCATGACATTAACCCTAACCACTCAGGATAAAAAGGTGGCATAGGCATCAATAATAACTATTATGCAGGGTTGTGACCAGCACAGACATTTGGTAAACTCGGCGCTGCTCTGTTTGTTGACCAAATGTTTTAAAAGTTACATTTTTAGAGTTGTCTGCCTCAGCAGTAAGTCAAAAATATATCAAAACATGTAGATATTGTTTACAAGTACCAAACATGAATTCTAGCAAGACACTTCATTTTTTAACAGTGAAGGATTGTGAGTTAAGATGCAAGTAGCTAAACATTTATTACCTGACAAGAGGTTTATTTTTTCCTTTTTATTCCCTTACATCCATTTAATCTTTAATTGAATTCCTTTAAATAAAAAGACTGTTACAACTCTTCCTCGCTCCCCTCAAAAATACATTGTTATGGCCTTAATATTAGATTCAAAATCTATGTATACATTTACCACAGATAATACTGAATAATTTCAGTACATTTTAGACCATAAGTCTCATTATACACTTTGCAATCTACAGAAGAGACTAAAATTAAAAGTGAAATTAGTTTAAGGTCACTGATATGCCATGCCTGCTGAGGCCTTTGGACACACATGCACGCGTCAGTCATGACTCATTCATACCTGGGATGCACATGGTTTCTTTCTTGTCATCTCAGTGATCTCTTCATCTGGATCTTGTAAATGCTGTGAATTCAAATATAAAACAGTCAGAGACTTAATCTCTTAGAGTTTTTAAGTATGTATGTATGTATAAAAGTTTCAGAGCGGTGTCCTTACAATAGCCACGTCTGCTTTTCTCTTCCTGGGACGCACTGAAATAATTGTAGGAGCTTCATCTGTAGTGTTAACCTTCTCTGTTTGTAGCCTGCATCGAAAAATGATGTTGTTACATTTCCACATTGGCCTGAAACTGTGGAAGTCACTAACTGGGCCAACTCGCTGCTGCAACTTTTCCATGCACACTGATGGTCAAAACCACCTTAAAAGACAAGAAACCGAAACTTACACTTTCTTGCTTGGCATCATATCCCCGCGTGTGACCTTCTTGAGTGTCGAGAGCCTAAAATATAAAAATGTTACTTTATAAAAATGTCCGATTTGTGGCGTTTAATCCCAACCCCCCTCATGTAAGTCTTCACAAAGCGCTTTGGGCGCGAGGAAGTAGAGCTGGGCACAATGTTCAAGAGGTCAAAACTACACGAAAAAGACAACGAATCATTTCAAAACCCCATGTATATGCACCTCACAGTCTATATTTTCAAAGCAACCCCATTACATGGCCATATTTCTATCGTTTTTAATAAATCTACACTTTTGCTTAGCTCTACCCATGGGAGGCAGAAAATGGCCGAGCCAATCACTATTCCTCATTTCATTGAACCCGCTCTCTTAGGAGCTTAAAGTTAGAAACTACACTCTTGCGATCCGATATTCCCAAATTTGCTTCCACAAACCCTTTTAATGCATCTTACATGTTTAATGTCACCTTTACCGATCTTTAACAATAACTCGCGATTGAGCAAAGCACGTACCTTATTGCGATGCTCTCTGAAAATGCCTTCTCTCCACGGATGTCCTTGAATGCAAAAGTTAGGATGGCGTTACACAAGGCATTATTCAGTAAAACTGCTCCAATGATCTGTAAGCAGGCAGCATATGGCAAAGCTGTGATGTGTTCCGCAGTCCACTCGCTCTGAGCTGGCGCCAGTAATTTAGCGCCTTGTCTTAAACCCGCCAGCAGTCGTTAAAAGGGGCCGTCAACGCGGGTCATTTAAAATCCCCGCTCTGATATAACTGCAGCGAAGCCCTGCGATCGGCACCGATGGGGGACTGACACCAGCACGGAGCCAGCACGTGAAATCCTGACGTTATACTTCAACTATTTAATGTCAATAAAACAAAGTTTAGAAACGAACATTTTGCCGGCAAAATGAGGCGTGTGTTTGGTGACGTCACTTGGGGGCGGTACTGAGGTAGCGGAAGTGCGTTGAGCACATGGCTAGCAAGCTCAAGAAGTAAACAATCCGAGTGTTTGGCTTAAATAGTTGGATTTTATCACGCTGTTATGATAGTGATATATAAAGTGCAATGTTTTGGCTGTGCTGGGCTGGCCGTTTGAGATGCCAAGTGTTGTCAAGCTGATATAGCGCATTTTTCTGGTCCAGTTGCTGCTATTGAGTTACGCAGGCAAATCACTTTCACTACATTGACTGGCGCCCCCTTAGAAACACACTATATACTACAATATACAGTCGTGTTTGAAGTATATCATCAAATGTGTCTTTTACGTGTTCATGTAGATAATTTCATGCGTGTAGCTTGGTTGTTGCCATTAGATCCATACTTTCTATCACTAATATAACCTTTGACCAGTCACATGACCATCAAAGCACACAAATCTGGGTTTTGTTCACTGAAGAAATTAAGTTTTTAAATCTTCTCGGACGCTTAAAATCAAATGTCATAGGCATGAACCCGGTAATGCATTTATTTCACCAGTACAAAATTGACAGAGAAGAAATAATGAACTCTTAATTTATTTCTTTTGCAGGAACCCCCTTGAACCGCGCAACTATCTCTGAGATCACAGAGGAGGCTGGTCGAGGGGCGGAAATTTACCACCACGCAGGACTCGTATGTGTTCAATATCAGTTAAATGTATACATCATCATAGATATATTTGTGTAGAATTATAATCATATCGCGCTTGCTTACATTCTGAAGTTTATATTAAAAATCTCCTAAGTATTGGCGGTGCTTGGTTCGTGAACGAATCATTCGGATCTTTTCAATGAATAATGAATCTTGGCATCGGTTCAAATGATTCATGAACCTGTGAGATTCTGTCCGAGCGGTTCTCGAGTCTTCTGACTCATTGAACCGAGAGTCGTCTTTGAGCCGAGAACACAGGATCATTTGAAATGAATCTAGGATTGAACTGATTGGGTAAAATGTTACTTTGCATAATCATGATAGCCTAGTTATTAGTTATTAATTGTAACGTTTCAGTAGTCATTGTAATTCTATGAGAGTAGTGTGAAGTCATAAGGACAGAGAGAAACTCGTTGGAATGGAATCAGTTTCCGAAATATTTTCTTCCATCTGATGAACGATAAAAAATATTGACAGCCAAACACAATCAATCCACTTTAAAGAACTTTAGTAAATAACTAAAGCGCGCGCGTATAATAAACAGAACATTGCTGTACAAAACAGTATATTTATCGTTCTTGGTGTGAACATGGCCTGACTGAAATTAAATGACAATATACAACTTTATTAATGGCATATATGGCTTTGTTGGAAAGTTTTGGTAAGAATTTTTTTTTTTTAAATTACACCAACACAGTCTTGTATACATTAGATTTTATATTTTACTTTTGTCCATTGTGTTTCAAATCAGTGTGTTCAAAGTGTGATCACTAATTTCAGACAGTTGTCTATGACAGGATGGGCTGATCATTGAAAACATGCATGATATTCCATACACCCTTGAGGTGGTTCCAGACGTGTGTGCATCCATAACAGCTGTGTGTGCAGCAGTCAGGGGCCTTTATCCCTCTTGGCCTCTTGGTGTTCAGATAATCTCAGCTGCAAACCAATCAGCACTGGCTGTTGCCCTGGCCTCAGGTGTTCGCATGATTGTACAAGACATCACGGATGCCATTTCAAACCGAAATATTCTCTGACAAGATATTTAATGAATATTAACTTCTCCACAGGGTTGGATTTTTATCCATGCAGAGGGGTTTGTTTTCTCACATGTTGCAGATGAAGGCCTGTTAAATGCTTGTGCTGGTGAGCTGCTACCGCAGATTCATTGGAGCAGAGCATATTCAGCTCTTTACAGACATCTAGAAGATGCACAGGTATGATCAGATCCGAGTACATTATGTGCAAAGGATTAGCCACAGAACTCTAAAAGAGGCACAACACAGTGTGCTGGTTTCTGTGATATTGTGTCACATGATCACATGAGTTATATTTGAAAATGGTCATGACAGTGCTCATGCCCTAACTTCAGATGTGAGTATAGCTGAGACAGCCCAAGCAGCTGAGTTCTTCCTCTCTGATGGAGTCATCGTCACAGGAACTGCCACTGGAGCGCAGGCTGATCCAGAGGAACTGAGGGGTGAGTCTGGCAGCCTAATGTCATGATGCACTTAAATGTGACTCTAAAAGTTGTGTGTGTATTTTTATGTTACATACTACATCTTCAGTGTGTCATTAAGTAAATTGAGATGTGATGCTATCTAATATGTCCTCTTATACTATTCTAAGTTGGTAAATTTTTTAAATGTTTTTTGAAAGAAGTCGATTATGCTCACCCCGGCTGCATTTATTTGATAAAAAATACAGTAAAATGGCAATATTATTACAAATACCTGTGTTCTATTTTAATGTATTTCAAAATGCATTCTTTCCTTTGATGGCAAAGCTGAATTTTCAGAAGACGTTACTCTAGTCCACGGATAGGCAATTTCGGTCCTGCAAAGTTTAGCTCCAACCCTAATCAAACACACCTGCCTGTAACTTTCTAGTGATCTTGAAGACATTGATTAGCTTCTTCAGGTGTGATTGATTAGGGTTGGAGCTAAACTCTGCAGGACACCGGCCCTCCAGGACCGAAATTGCCTATCCCTGCTCTAGAATGTACCCTCAGATGTACATTTTCTTCTCACAACCACCCTCTCTCTCATGTCCACTGCTTCACACATGCATTTTCTCCATTCTCTCTGGGACAAGTGAAAAAATTACCTCTCTAATCCGCTTTACACAGTCTCATCTTAGTATTTTTTTCCATTTCTTCTCTTTCAGTCCCCACTCCCTGGTCTTTTCTGTCTCTCTCCCTCTGTCTAATTCTGTTTTCCTCAGACACTCATCCCTACAACATCCTGAGTCCTGACGAACGCTGATCCTATTATAAAAAGGAAACAAATGATCAGACAGCCTGTATAAAAAAAACAACACTTTTTTTCTCCTTAAAGGCCTGTCTTAGAGAGTACACCACCAAAGCTATGATGGAACCCAGTTACTTATTAAAGTAGAACAGAATGAAACATTGCCATCAGACAGAGGAGAATGTCACACCTGTTTGTAGGCTGGGTTTCTCTCAAGCTGACTCTCACTCTGAGTTGTTGTGCATCACTGACATGTTTCTCCTACATTTCACATTATTCAGTGTGACAAAAAAAAAAAAAAAGAAAACTGCTGATTGTTATCCTGTGAATAGGCCATTTACCTCAAAACACACCCATATGCCAATCTTTGCTCAATGAGTACTGTTGCGTGAAACAGAGGTCTATTTTTAAAGCTTAGTTTAGACATTACAAGTGCAAAATTTGGTCCAACATTCAGGTGTGATGTTTAACAGACATTTTAATGACCATTAGTTGCGCTAATTGTTTCCCTAATTAAAAAATGCATTGTGAATTTGATCATTTTTTAGTGTTTTGTTTTGCTTTGCTTTGCTTTGCTTTGCTTTGTTTTTTTGTTTTTTTTAAGATTTAGATACCTGATATGTGCCTCAACGTTAAGAAAAGAAAAGAACATCTGGGAAAATTAAATAAAGAGAACCAGAAACAGAGAGAGAGAGAGAGAGAGAGAGAGAGAGAGAGAGAGAGAGAGAAACAGAAATACAGTGAGAAATGTGTAAAATGCTTGTTTTTGTATGAGTTGTGTAAGTGGTTCACTTAAAACAGCAATGACAATTCTAGTCTAGCCTAATCCGAACATTAATATCACCAGAGCATGTAATTAGAATAAAGAATGTTATTTAATACAAATGCAAGATGCACGAAAAACAGACACTACTATGTGTCCTACCTAAAATGCATTGCAAATAGATTGTATATGAATGTATTTAGTCTAAAATGAAGATCTCAGAGCTTGCCATGCATGCATGTCAGAATGAACAGTGCAGCAAGGGAATCAGACTGGCCATCTGAACTTCCTCATCATGACTTTTTCAAACACCAAACATTCATTTTAGAGGAACAGAGTTAAGTCAAGGATAAGTCAAAGCAGTATGACATATTACATCACAGAAGCACAGAGAAAGATCAGTTAGTTTTTGTAATATGTGTCTTTTCTGAAGTTACTGGTTTCATAATTGCAGCACAGGTTTCTGCTTGTGCTGTCAAACAGAATTGCTCATGAACTTCAGAGGCATGTAAACAGCTGTCAAAATCAGTTTCTACTCACCACTGGTCTCCGCAGTGATAAAACAGAAGAAACTCTCTCATCTTCCCTTCCTAAGTGATCTGACAAGTAGAGTGTCCTGTCTGGAATGTTATCCAACAAAAATTCACCTTCATTCCAGCGAATACATCCAATGCCCAAGTTCACGCGTTTTTATGAAGACCACTTTCTTTTCACAACCTGCTGATGCTCCACACTGCCTCCAATCCAACACTGAGCTCCTCTGCAGGTAATTCAGAGTTCATCCGTTCATCTGACTCCCTCTGAAGACCAACTACCGCCAGTCTCTGGTATTCCTGTCAGATACCAAAAGCCAGTGACAAGGAAGTTATGGAGAGAGAGAGAGAGAGAGAAAGAGAGAGAGAGAGACTGTGAAAGAGAGAAAATGACAGTGTGAGACGGAATGAGAGAGAGGTGACACAGAGTAACATCAGTTATTGCTCTGGCAGTAGTTGAGACGCATATAAGCCAAACCTCTGTAGCCCTTTATTCGTTGCCACATTGCCTCTCTTTCTCTCTCTCTCTCCTGTTCCTTCCTTTTCTCTGAGAGCATGAATATGTTATTACGCTCACAAAAGCCTTACGTATAATGAATTACCAGCCTTCCAGTCAACAAAGGCTATTTTCATAAGAAACCTCCATTTCACTTCAGCTTCAATTTGATTACCAGCTAAAGAATAGAAGCCCTTCGGCCAAACCCCCAGCGGCTCCCCTCTGTTCTCCCTGGTTTTACTCATGCCCATTGAAAGACCTTTATTGCTTTCCTTTCATACTGACAGAGGGAAAAGCTTTTAGAGTAAACCATTGACAAAAAATATTGCACAGCTATTTTGCACAATAACCAAATAAAAGAGAGCACCCGGTGTATGCAGTGTGCCCTAGCTGCTCTTCTTTCTTTCTCTGTTTTCTTTATATATTTCGATATTTTTAAAGCAGAAGAATGGGGAATGAATGGCAGTTTGTTCAGAGAGAGCAGATAAGGCATCTTGCAGTCCCACAGAACATGTCATTTTGAAATGATCACTAGTCTACCTATTGAATGGCCCAGGGCAGAGCGCAGGAGTTTTTTGGAGCTGGTGAGCTAAGCTGCACTCTAGAGAGTGTAGAAACAATAAACAATAGGTCCTTGGTGTTTTGGAACACAAATATTTGGTCCAAAAATAATTCCCCCCCCCCCTTCAAAGAACATTTGAATTAAAATACCATAAAATATAATTTTTTTCCTACTGTCAAGAACATTTTAACCATCTAAAGAACCTTTACTTAACGTATTTATTAACATTAAGGCAAATATACGTAATTGTTTTTCCTTGTTTCAAAATCATTCTGGTAGTACATTGACTTCTAATAAGGCAAATGCTTGCGTTTCTTTACCAGACTCCCCATGAATACACCTTCTGGGACTGGGAATATGTAAATTTGAAGAAGAGTGGGTACGAAATTCCGCGAAAATGGCGGATTGCTTTACGGCAGCAACAAATATACATAAACAGCAATTCAAAGAGTGACATATTTACGACAGTGAATTCCACACACTTAACTGTAGGGGCTTCAAAATCGGAAAATGCACAAAACTACATATATGCTTTAATAACGAGCAATACATTTGTTACAATATTTATAAATATATGTTAACGTTAGTTAAAAAATACAACCCGTTTTCCATTAAATAATATGTTGAAATGAACATTAATTAAGATTTAAAAGTATTTTCATTGTTAATTTGCGTTAACATATGAAACCTTATTGTAAATTCTTACCACTGATTTTTCATGTAACTACAGATGTCAATAAAGAAAGCCTTTTTTTAAGAATGTACATTACACACTACCTCACTGTCACTCATCGAATCTTGTTAGGTAGGCCTAAATAATATATGACATGCAGTGTTTGTACAGCTTAGTGTGGAAAAAAACACTGAAATTCACCTCCATCAGTCACAGTTCTGTCTTTATATTTACACTCATGTCATTCCAAACCTGCATCATTTTTTTATTCTGTGAAACACAAATGGAGATGTTCTGAAGAATGTTCACGCTGCTCTTTTCCATACAAGGAAATTTATTTCTTGCACACAAAGCTATTGTTTGACTTCAGAATACAGCTCTTGAGTCAAATGAACTACTTTTGATGATCTGTCTCTATTCACTTTCATTGCATGGAAAAGAGTTGTGCAAATAGCAGTTTCGCTTAACAAATTTTGTAATCCATGGCAGAAAATCAAATAAGTCTGGAACAACAAACTTCCTTAAAAATCACCTCAGTCTTTCCTCAAAGCCTCATATGTGTGTGTACATTATAGCCTTTCTCCTCTGTGTAAGTGTTAACGAAAACCAGGCGAAACACGTAAGACAGCAGTCAAGGTTAAATCCTACGTTTGTTCCAGACACAAGAGACAGGAGCGAGCACAAAGGTGTTCTTCATTTACCTGCCTGTCGTTAAGAAAAATGGACTGTGTGCCGAGTTATCGCACCGTTTGATCTGTGCGTTAAAAGATGAATTAGATGCTCTTTTATGTGTTTTATGAGTCTTTGTATTTATGTAAGAATATTCAGCAGTAGACAAAGGTGACTGATCCATTATTCATCCCTGTGCTAAGGCAGGTCTGGGAGTTTAAAAAGAGGCTGACATTTAAGCTTTTTCACCAACATCTGCAAAATTATATCCTTTCCATTGTAAGTCAATGAGGGGCAGTTAGTCCCCATAAAAGAATGAAATTTGGCCTGTCACTTTCATAAGGGCGAAAGTATACAACCTCATGCGGTATAAATGGAAAGGAGACAGAGCTTTTGCCTTTCATCCAGTGTTGTTCAGTGAAATGGGGTTTAAAACCTGATTTCGAGACTGCTTAAACAGTATTCTTAGTCAAGCAAGAATATAAAGTAGGCCATGCTACATAATCAACTTTTTAACCTGTGCTTGACATATTTAAACATGGCTGGGAACAAATAAAAAATGTTGGGTTTGTTCTTATTCATTTAATATAAAAATTAAGCAACTAACACATATGAAAATAATATCTGAAGGACCATGTCAGTTATCATTTATTTTTGATCAAATAAATGCAGCTGAGCATAAGAGACTTCTTTCAAAAGCATTACAAATCTCACTAACCCTAAACTTTTGAGCCCAGCAAAGCCTTGTTTTCATTCACACAATATTACAAATCTAATATCACATCCTGACCAGTTTTTGGTGAGTTATTTTAAAAAGGTAATTAATTACTGGCTACTAATTACATCTTTAAAAGTGCAATTAGATTACTTAATTACTCTCTCTAAATTATTATATTTACTAATTATTATTATTACTATTTTTTAATCTACTTATTACTAATTACTTTCTAAATCTATATCAGCCTCAACCAGTTGAACGAAACTGAAACTCTTAATTCTTTCAGATAAATTATAACTGATCAAAGTATTTCAGGGGAGAAGGTTACATTAAAAACATAAATTTTAACATTAAATGTTACATTTTTATGTTAAATTCACAATTTTTTATATGTATATAGAACTGTTCTATAGTCTATACAACATTTAATGTGATTAAGTATCTGTAATTAAATGGCAGAAAAAAATAAGTGTAATCCCTTACTTTACTTTTTCAAGAAAAACAATCAAATTGCAGTAATCCATTACTTAGAAATGCATTACACCAAACGCTGAACCTGACTAAGGATGTGACAAGCATAATTTCTTACATTACAGACTTGTGTGAATAGAAATTGAAGTGAAGTATAAAAAATACCATGTGGAAATCTTCTTTAGCACCATTAAGTCCATTCATGACGGTCGAACAGTCCATGTACAGTCAGCGTAGCTGGAAATATGATTTTGTTAACACTATTAAAACTTTTGAGACAGCACAGAGCAGCTCAGTTAAGTGACATTTAACATTTTCTCTCTCTCTGTACCGTTCTCTAGGCTTTGTCCTTATGTAAATGTGTCCTAAACGTCAGTCTTTCTCAAAATGTCAAAGTCGCCTCAGTTCTTACACAAAAGAACAACCTGCCTCCTTCTGCATGAGCCTCAGCCAGTGATTAAATCTCCCACAATGCCTTGCTGTCCCTGAGGATTGTGAGTCTTTGGAAGCGTTTGGTGAGACTCATTGTTTGCCATAATAGGGTTGGGGTGGAGGTAGCAATGTTGGAAAACAGATGTGAGAAACACACAAGGTTTGCCACACCTGCACCGCAGCCCCGTGGGTTGAAATATTACTGTGCCAGCATCTCAGACAAAACAAACAATGCTAAACGAATGAGCAATCCAGTGACATTTTCATCATAATCCAGATATTCTTTCATACAACTCATCAGGCCAGGAATTTAGATTGCCAATGAATATTGATTTTGGTTGGAGAGAGAGTACAGAAATACTGTATTTTGTGTCATTGCTTGATATGGAAAGAAGGAGAAACATTTGAACACCCATCACATTACCAGTTTACACTAAACACAAAAACAGTCCAAAATCCACCCACTTCTCTTGAGCTGCAGCCTGTTTGTTCGGCAGCTTCCATCTGCATCTGTTGCCATCTCAGTCCTGGATTACACAGACAATGAGAACGAAACAATGAAACAATGGAGGAATTAACAGGAAGACGGTTTGGCTTGTGTCAGGTCTGAACAGGGCAGTGTATATGGGGCTTGGGCCAGATTTTATACATGAACAGCTTAAGTTTGTCATGAAACACTAGTGGTATATCAGTTGACTAGCAGCATGTTTAATCTTTTGATTAAGATTTACATTGAGAAAGCAATTACTATTGAGGCCAAGCACAAGCTACAAGACAGAAATGTGTCACACTGATAATGTTGCTATAAGTGAACAATTCACAGATTTACTGAGTGTGTAATAGCAAAATGTTGTTTTACTATGTTTTGTACTACATCAGTGAATAAGACTTTAAAAGACTTTTAGGGTTGTTTGTTTGTCTTATTGTAAATTAACGTTCAAGCCAATTCGCATCCTCATTGTTTATGTAAATTATATCATTTGATAATATACCCTGCTGTTAAAAAGTTTTTTTTAAAGAAATTGATACTTTTATTTAGCAGTGTTGCATTAATTTGATCAAAAGTGACAGTAAAGATATTTATGATTTCTATTTCAAATAAATGCTCTTCTTTCTACTCATCAAAGGATCCTGAAAAGTATGTTTGCAGAAAAATATTAGGCAATGTAATAAATTACATTAAATTTCTTTTATTTAAATAAAAAACATATTTTCAATTGTAGTAACATTTTACAATGATACTGCTTTTATTTTATATTTTTGGACTGTCTGAGTAGCTGGTAATACATTACATATTGTTGATATTGTCATCATGCAAGGACAGATCTGGCAACAGAAGAATGAATTTACTGATGCAAGAGAGGAATGAGACAAACACAAATCCCATTCGAGGAGTCACAGTAAGAATTTGTATTTATTCAATTCAATCAGCAAGAAAGAGAGCGTAAGATAGAGAGTGCTTTGGAAAGAGAAAGTAGATGAGGTTATCTGGAAATTTCACAAAACACAGTCATTTAGCAATAAACAATATTTCATTTAAATACATAAATTAGACAGACAACAGACTCTTAAATCTGTCAGTTTCTAACCACAGATTCAGTGTTAATTTAAAATCACTCTTGCATACATTTTCTTACAAAGGTTCTTTGAAATGCTGACAGAGCTAGAAATGCTGACAAAATTCTGGAAATCTCCCTTTTTCCAAAAAGGCACATTTCTGAGCATTAAATACAATAAAGGATTATTTCTGTACATAACAAAAAAGGTCTGTGAATGCACAATTAGTGTAGAGGATCATAATAAAAGTAAAAAATAAAAAAAGATACAAGCTGCAAGGTGCAAAAGAGCAACCGGATGAAATTAAATCTGAGGTTATTGTAAAAACAACTTTGAAATGACACCCCAAAAAAAATCTCTAAAAAAAGACTAGTTCCCTCAGAAATGTCTCTAGTATTGTATTGCAAGGTTTTCCATTGGAAAAATCCTGTTGAATGTCATCACTTATTGAACATATTGGCTAATGATTGGAAATGTCAAAGGACGCAGGCAGTGATGCAGGCCTGGCAACATTTGTAGGTACAGTGTGTCTATCATCCCTGAGACTCCCAGTTTTAGACTAGGAACCGATGACATCTGTGACAGTGAGCTAAATGATCAAACTGCAAGTCATTTTAGCAGCTTTGCCAGACCACACCTGATCCTGTAGAGACGTTTCTGATAGATGATGTCTAGGTTCAATACATTTCTTTATCTTTATCATATCTGAAAATGAACTAGATACTTGGCACTGGCAAACAAAAAAGGCTTAAAAAGGATCAGGTTTAAAAGGCGTAATACTGTGACTGTGGGGATCAAGTCCAGTTTTGTCACAATATTTACAAGTATTTTTGGTCAGGAGTTAAGACTGATAGTACACTCAACACACAATTTTCAGATGCAGTTTTCATAAATGTACAGATGGGCTCACAAATTCGTCTCATCCCAGGATGGGTCGTTCATACTCTTTAACACTTTCCTGACAATCTTCTCCAGCTCTTTCCGTGCCTTTTGTTCTTCCTCAAGAGTGCGCTTCATTCTCTTGTTGTCCTGGCGATGCAAAATCAGAGAATCCGGGTCACGGCACCAGATTTTGAATTTAAACAAAATGGCAACACATTAAGTATAAACAAACATTTTCATGTGGCATGTGGACTAACCTGCTTAAGTTCTTGAACCTCATCCCTTAAGGCATAAACTGTATCCACCAGACTCCTGTAAAGGACATCCAGATGAAATCATCATGAACAACTACTGAGATAGTAGTTCACCTTCAGTTGGTCCGAGTTGACTTGCATAGTGGTTTTTTTCCATACTATGGAAGTCAATGGGGAGCAGCAACTGAAGGTGAACTCTCTCTGACAGCCCTAAAAAGTAAATAAATAGGTGAATCAGCTGCAGAATCAGCTGCAGAAATCTGAAATCTAACCTTTCTTCGATTACAGTTTGGCCATTGCTCTTTGTCTCTTCCACAATGATTTTCTCCTCTTCAGGAAAAAGCATATGTGGCCCTGACTCCTTCCTTGATCCTGAAAAAAAGTAATAATGTTAATGGATTAAAAATGGAACAATAACATGTTGAACAACTCGCTGACAGATTATATAATTCATACCAGTATTATTTCAATAAATTGAGATACTATTATAGTTTTTATTAATTTTCTTTTTTTTTCATTTTCATGTTAACTTTGCTTAAAATGTTAATAATTTTGTAGTGTATTTTGGCATTTTTAGTATGTTTTGTCAATGCATTTTTATTTCAGTTTTAGTTTTAGTGAACTATAATAATGAATTATAATAATGAATTGTACAGAAACAGAATTTTAGGATGGTGTACTAATACAAGTGTTTCTGTCCTGTGAAAGCCATGGACCAAAAGCACTGAAAACATCTTTCTTGCTCGTTCAAGTCCATCCATGTCTTCAATATGTTCACAACCATACATGTTAACTTCAAAAATGATATGCTTGCCACTTTCAATGCAAACAAAATGTATATACGAGCAGCAGCTCTTACGGGACATAGAACCCATTCTGTTAGTGTGAGTTATCCATATACTGTCATAGTCCGAGTCTTCAGATTGATCAGAGGAGGGAAATCCGCTGCTACGGCAACCCACAGCATCCACACACGACTGGTCAACATCAGCCAGCACATGATTATGCATCAAATCAGTGCCCTGCCATGCTAATTAGGGATGGGGATCAAACCAATCATATTGGAGAGGACAGGTGGGTTAAGAAGATGGACCAAACCAAGAGGAGTAACGTGAGGGAGAGCCCAAGACGCCCGAAAAATTATATGTATATAAAATGAAATAAAAATATAGAAAAAAGCAATAACAATGGTGGGACAACATAAGAGAGAAATGGGTGAAAAAGAAATGAAAGGAAGGAAGGAAGAGGAAAAGAGACAAATATTCATGTTAAAAAGAGCAGAAAATATTAAAAGAGTGATCAAGGCAGTGGTAAAGAGTTTAGTCAACACATATTTGTATAGCCAATGCCATAATGCATTAAAGACGTTGCAGGATTTCACAGACATATGTAAACATGTTTGAGACTTCAGGACAGATGGTTTCAGGTGTTTTGTAGGATTCAAAATATTGGCCTTGTAGGCCAAATACACTACCCTTTCTAAGTTTAGGGTCAGTAAGATGTTTAATGTTTTTTTAAAGAAGTCTCTTCACCAAGGCTGCATTTATTTGATCAAATACAGTAAAAACAGTAATATTGTGAAATATTACAATTTAAAATAACTGTTTTCTATTTCAATATATTGAAAAATGTAATTTATTCCTGTGATGCAAAGCTGAATATTCTTCAGTGAACAGTCTTCAATGTCACATGATCCTTCAGAAATCATTCTAATATGATGATTTGCTGTTCAGTAACATTTCTTATTATTAACAGTTGTGCTGCTTAATAGTTTTGTGGAAACAGTGATGCATTTTTTTTCAGGATTCACTGATTAATAGAAAGTTTAAAAGAAAAACTTTTATTTGTAACAATGAAAAAGTTTTTGGTTCTGTGTAATGCTTCCTTGCTAAATGAAATTATTTCTTTCTTTCAAAGAAATCATGCTGACCCGAAGCTTTCAAACGATACTGTATATTTTAGAAAGAATTTTTAGAAAGTTCTTATATTTCTGTAAGAACATTTAAAGTGTGACAAAACTGCCAGTATTATGTGGGATCCACAGTTATATTGTCCTCACTCATTTGCACAAAGAAAAGATCTGGGACTGAATTGAGATTTGAAAATTGCAAAGCAAACAAAAATCACAAGAAAATGCATAAAGGTGTGGAGAGTACATACTTGAGTTTAGTGTTTGCCGTGTTTTAGCACTTGTGCAGTATGCTTCGATCACTTTCAGGATCTGAGCATCCTCCTCCAGAGCTACAGTACCTGATTGAAAACAAGAAGAGCATATAAAAGATGCCAGTGGTAAGGAAACATTGTGAGAATATAATAAAGGCACTATGTTTTCTTACAAACAGTAAACACAAAAGCAATACATGTGATTTGTTTGTAATAAATACAATCACATGCATATGTAGAAAGTAACAGAACTTGTCTGATAAACTTTAATAAATCATTAGTGTCATACTTTTTCTCACAGCAAATTCCTCATCAGAAGGCTTCCTCTCAGGTTTTCGTTTGGGCAGGAGCTTCTTCATACTTTTGGGACTTTTGCTGAGATCCTGAAGGACATAAGAAAATTAGACGCAAATAACCAAATTAAATCTCAGTCAAGTTTATTTAATAAATAGATGTTAGTTAATAAACAATGCATTTTTACCATTGGTTTATAGTGATTCTTCTTCAAGAGATGCTATTAATGTGTCAACATACAGTTAAAATGTGACATGATACCTCTTTGTAACACAATGCAGCTGAGGGTTTTAGGGGTGGTGCGGGTCGGAGACAGCTGAGACTCCAGGGCTTCTGGGTTTTGGGGGGTTTGAGGGGCCCCCACATCATACCGCTGTGAGGAGTTCCAAGTGAAGAGAGGTGAGGAAGAGTGTGGTAGACTGGAGATCCACTCACACCTCGATTCTCTGAGTGTCTGGGCTGGGTGAGAGGGTGAGACGGCAGCTGAACGGGAAGGAGAAGAGCCGGTGAGTGACGATGAATATCGCTGAATATCAGTCATTTTTAATATAGACGTGTCACAGAATCTGATCATTTTTGGAAGATGTTAATACTTTTATTCAGCAAGGGCACATCAAATTGATCAAAAGATTTTGATTTCAAATCGACGCTTTTCTATTCATCAAAAAATCCTGAAACAACTGTATCATGGTTTCCACAGCACAACTGTTTTCAACATTGATAATAATAAGATAAGATAAATAAATGTTTCTTAAGCACCAAATCATCATATTAGAATGATTTCTGAAGGATTATGTGACACTGAAGATTTGAGTAATGATGCTGAAAATTCAGCTTTGCATCACAGAAATATATCACATTTTTAAAACTATACTATATCTATATATAAGTTATTTTTATTTCATAATATTACTGTTTTTGCTGAATTTGATCAAATAAATACAGCCTTGTTGAGCATAAGAATTATCTTCCAAAACATTAAAAGACTGTACTGACCCCAAACTCTTGAATGGTAGTGTATGTGTTTCTCACCGTATGGCAGGGAACATTCTGTGGTTTCAAGCTGCTGGTTGAAGTGCGTTTGGTTTGCCGGTGCAGATGATCCACCCAGTCCTGAAGATCTTGTTGGTTATTACAGATCACCTGGATCCGCTCGATCATATTTCCTGCACACACATACATCATTACTGCTCAAGCATATGTATTCTCAATATCTAGCAGTAATAACATTTGACATGAAGGCAACTGGGTGGGAAACTCACCCGATATTTCAAAAGCATTTTTTGTGGTGTCACTGTCCTCTATTTTATTTACAGTCATTCCAGTCAGAGGCAGCTTGCCCTATGTAAGACAATCAACCAATCAGCTGTCAGCATTTTTCAGCATTATTAATACAAGGACATCCAAACAAACAACTGAGATCCATTCTGAGGTCATTCTACAGAGTAGTGTAATAATAGAATAATATGGAGTATGAAATTCAGCCCCTTTAAGGATTTTACTGCTCAATTTTTAAAACATGAAATAATAATATAAAACATATAAAATGAACAGTATGTAATCAGTGACAGTGTGCAAGCAGCATCTATGTTTAACACAATTTTGCATTTTTGGCTTATACACCATATATTTATATACCATCTAGTTTACCACAACAGATTTCAGTAACTTTACAAAAACTACAAACTGAAGGTAATCGTACGCTTAATACCTACATACTAGTTACATATATACATAATGATTGTTGGTGGGTTTTCACTGAACACACAAACATAAATAATGTAACCAAAAATATTACTACAATATTTGGAAAAACAGCAACATGGTAATTTTTGCTACAAAAAAAACAAAAACAGAAAAAGTAGTGCAGTGAAACACTGATGGGACTGGAGAATGTATTTATACTACAGTGAAGATTTACCTGGTAGATGAAACCA
>JAUZSZ010000075.1:34193011-34203355 GCA_034780575.1 Labeobarbus marequensis | reverse complement strand
TTGGATTCAGGAAATGTAATAAAATAAATTATATTGCCTATCCTCTCAGGATACCTGGAATCAGTGTTACAAGTACCCCAGGCACATCGTTTTTGCATTTTTTGTAGCATAAATCCCATAAAACCGATGCGCGCTTCGGATCTTCCAATGTTTCTCTGTGGCGCTGAAACCTACAGATGTTCGAGTTCCGCTCCCCGTGCAACTGATACTCGACTGCCATTGGCTAGTCTGCATTCGAGGGGAGGGGCTTACCGATAGGTCAATTGTATTTCAGCACGCCGGGTTGCCAATTGGCGGAAAACACGGCGTATTTCATGTTATTCATTGTCATGTGTGCTCGTTCCTGTTGGTGTCGTTAGTCTGGCAACCTGCGTGCGAGTCAAGTCTGAGGAGGAGGGGTCGGGTGAAAAAAACATCTCCAGTATTTTGAATTTCAACTGCAATACCTAGTTCAGCCGCTAAGTGTCAATCCTACATACGGCACCTTTAAATTAAAAATAGTAAATTAGATTTTTTTGAAATTAAATAAACTATATTTTTAATTGAATTAAAAATGAAATCAAATTCTAGCTAGAAAGTATAAAAGTAAAGTTTATTGTGAGCGTTACATTGATGAACAGTGTTTCAGACTGTTACCTCCTTTGGTTGTGTCGTTCTGTGACTGTATGCCGTACTGTATGGTGGAGTGAATCGCTGACAGTAGGTCAGCAGCCTGAGTCATCAGCTTCTGTGCTTCACTGACAGCACTCGTCTGAAATGTCAAATCAACTAATCAAAGATCAGGAAATGAACTGATGAATCATTTTCTGAAGCAATATGCTTGAGTGAATTTAATAATGTCATACCTCTTTTTTAGTGAAGGAGATGAGAGCACTGAGCAGCAGCCGAGTGAATTTAACACGACTGAACAGAGCCAAGCACTGCTGATGCTGAGGACAAAAGAGAAAGAAAATCTCGGAATTCTCTGTGCAGTGCTATCGTCTAGCTCAGGGTTCCTCAAATCTTCCCCTGGAGGTCCAATCTGCTGCAGAGTTCAGCTCCAACCCTGATCAAACTCAGCTACCTGTGATTTTCTAATGATCTTGAAGACTCTGATTAGCATGCTCAGGTGTGTTTGATTAGGGTTAGAGCTAAACTCTGCAGGAATGGGCCAGATTTGAGGATCCCTGGTCTAGCTGATAATATACATCAATTTCAGCCACACCATCCATATCTCTCTTTATCTGAGGTCTAGTGTTTCGGGGAAATGTTTATATATTATCTTATATCTTACATCCAGTTCAACCTCAGGATCTCGTTGTTCACCCTGTCGACTGCGTGTACTCTGTAAGAAAACGGAAGAGACACATAATTAAGAAGAAAAAAATCTTGAAAACATGGGAAGACTCATGAAAAGTCTAGAGATACCTTCACTTTCCTCTGAAGTTCATCCTCAACATCTTTCAGCATTCCTACAGAAATTACAGTTTTAAACGGTGAAATGAAAAGAAGCTGAATGAAATTGAAATCATATAAAAGCATGTTTGAGTCATGACTTCGCTAATTTACATAATGCAGGAAAATATAGCCAATGTTGTTGTTTTTTTCCTTTGCATCAATACATTATTTCCATGACAATTAAGAATATTTCCCCTCAATATTATCTTTAATCCTCTTTTAAATGTTCAGTAACTAGTCCAGACATTCAAAAGTTTATGCTGGTAATATATTTTAAATGAAATTAATCATTACGCCAGTCTTCAGTGTCACATGATCCTTCAGAAATCATTCTAATATGCTATTTTTCATTGAGAACTAGTGAGAAAAGACACTTAACTCATGATAATAAACAACATATACCAAATATGAAAGTAAATACAAAAATTTTAGCCTTAATTTTAAGCAAAATATAAATCACACTCTTTACACTCACCTGTCACTCTCAGATCTGTTACATTGTTTGCCATTTTAAAACCATACGTCATGGCCTGAAAATCTTCCTGTGATTGGAAAACATAAATATTCACTGAATAAACAAACAGCAAAATTTAACACTGAAGGAAATATATTATTAAATGGATTTTTTTGTAGGTCTTTGTTCATTTAAAATATACATTATGCCATAACTTCATAACACAACACTATTGGTACAATAGTCTGACAAATAAAAAAATGTGTCTTGCCTCCTCAAACACAGCAGCTTTGTTGACTTTCTCGCGGGCAATGTCGCAGATCTTGAGGATGCCCAGAGCGAAGGCTTTGAGAGTAGGGTCTTGAATCAGATCCGGATTATGAACATAGAGACACGTAAACACAGTCTGAGCCAGAGAATGCCCCTCCAGCCATGTGATCTGAGACAACAGTGAGACAATATTCAATACAGCATGGCCACTGATATTCAATACAGTCAGCAAGCTCTGAACACTCAACCAGACACTGCTTTGTTTAATATACTACTATACTCATAAAAGTTTGGTGTCTGTAAGATTTTTTTGTAAAGATTTTTAGTCTCTTACACTCACAATGCTGCATTTATTTGATCCAAAAAAAAAAAGAAACAAAAAAACATATTACAATTTAAAAGAACTGTTGTCTATTTGAATATATTTTAAAACGTAATTTCTTCCTGTGATCAAACCTGAATTTTCAGCATAATTACTCCAGTCTTCAGTGTCACAGGATCCTTCAGAAATCACTCTAATATACTGATTTGCTTCTCAAGAAACATTTCTTATCATTATCTGATTTGAAAACAGTTGTACTGCTTCATAATTTTGTGGATTTTTTTTCCAAAAAAAGACTACTAGAGGGTTCAAAAGAATAGCATTTCTAATATTTTATTATTATAAATGACTTTACTGTCTTTTATAATCAATTTAATGCATCCTTCCTGATTAAAAGGATTAATTTCTAGAAAAACAAAAACAAAAAAACAACATACCTCAACTTACCCAAAACTACTGAACAAGTACTGTATGAGTTGAAGGCTAGTAGTTGTTGAAGACTTATTTTACTCTATTTATGTCCCAAACATGCTTGGAAACAAGCATTTCAAACATTTACGTCTGATATAGGTTTCAGAATTAGGTGTGGCAATATGGCATGATATCGCCACCTATACAAATTCATCGAAGTGCCCCTCAAGCTACGTTTCACATGCACAGAATTCAGGAAACACATATAACACACCAATACCTACAAAAAAGTCTCTTGGAGCAAAATCCGAATCCCAACAAGGAGTGAGTTATTTTGAATTTTCTCAGCAAATTATGTGTTGTTTTTGCCATTTTCAGGCGTTGTATTTTAACAAACTCCTCCTAGAGATTTAATCAGATCAGCACCAAATTTGGTCAGTGTAATCTAAAGCCCTTTGTGATGTTAAAGGGGTCATATGACATTGTTAAAAGAACATTATTTTGTGTATTTGGTGTAATACAATGTGTTTATGCAGTTTAAGGTTCAAAAAACACATTATTTTCCACATACTGGACATTATTGTTGCTCTTCTAAGCCCCGCTTTTCTGAAACGCAACGATTTTTACAAAGCTCATCATTCTGAGAAGCGAGGCATGCTCTGATTGGCCGGCTATCCAGTGTGTTGTGGTTGGCTGAATACCTCAAGCATGTGACGGAAATGTTACGCCTCTCACCGTATTGTGATGCCTTGTCCCGGCGCGACGAGACAGAAACAATAAAACCCATTATAAACGAGGCATTTGTTGCATTCAGTGAGGACATAATTACTGATTATAATGACTTATACTGTATTTTTACAGTAAACATAACACCATGTCTGCATTTGTGATCGGAGAAATGCTAAACAAGCACTACTCTACACTGTTCAAAACTCGCATTTGAATAGTCAGTAGCAAATTCTTTAAATATCGAAACGTACTTACAGGCTGTGAGTCAGAAGCACCAGACTGTCCTTGCGACGTTGGAATTTCCCCACATTATAGGAAACAGGAAACAGTCCTCCGTAAAATGTGCTGCACACACTTGAATATTTTGGTTGAACTGTTCTGGAACAGTGTTGTAAATATAACTTAACCACTGATTTCTAGTTGTGTACTCATTTGGAATGCCAAACAAAGTACTTTCACTTTCACAAGGAAACACACAACGTCTGCACGACATGCCAACAGCAGCAACAATACTACAGCGAGAATAAAAGTTACGCCTTCATTCTTCGCGTATACGTTTGGGAGGTGTTATGCAAATCTTCCCACACAGTGACGTAGAGATGTGGGGCCGTGTTTGAATGAGCTGTTTTTGGTGGGCGTGGTAGAGTCTTAAATTTATAAAGAATATCTCTTTGGTTTTGAGACTTTAGTCTTCACAACTTTAGGAATCTTACCTATGCACAAACAGCTTGTAACACTCCAAAGAGAAAGGAAAATTTGAAATCGGATCATATGACCCCTTTCTGTACATACTTAGTGCATGTGCCAGAAGAATAGAGCTGGCTGTTGATTGGATGCTGGTTTTGATTGACAGATGAGGATCTAATCAAGCGCATTCTGGCCGATGGACAGCTACTGTCTCAGACAGACAGTGACGTGGGTGATCTGTAAGTAACACCACAGTTTCTCATCTGCACTTCAGAGTGTCTATAAACAGGGCCGTCCTTTGGGCGGTGCATCTGGCCCAGCGCTTTGAAATTTAAAAATACTTCATTAATATCAACTGGGAAATTTCATTTAAAAAGTCCATAAAATGAAATATTCAAATAGAAATAATATAAAGGACATAAAATAATATATATATAAAAAAATTGTACTTTGTATATTTAGTGCAGCATGTATGTGAATGAAATGGCATCAGATTCATCCTAAATTTGGTGGTTGTTCTTCACTGCTCATCTGGTTTTTTTGTCATTCATAAATTATGTATTGATCAACTTTCAAGTGCATGAACGCTCATTAAAAAGTCTGTTTAAACACGTTTTATAGCATATACACTATCATTCAAAAGGTTTTTTTTATGTTTTTGAAATATCTCTTATGGCTGAATTTTTTAAAATCAAAAATACAGTAAAACCAGTAATATTGTGATATATTATTACAATTTAAATGATCAATTATTGATTTTGTGTTTAATTATTAATAATGGTGCTCATTATTATATGTAGAACGTTTTTGCTACTTAACATTTTTGGGGAAAGTGATACCTTTTCAGGATTCTTTGATGAATAGAAAGTTCAAAAGAACAGCATTTATTTGAAACAGAAATCTTTTGTAACATTATGAATGTCTGCACTGTCACTTTTGATCAGTTTAATGTGTACTTGCTGAATGAAAGTTGTTTGTGTTTAGCTCCAGTATTTTCGGTGATAAGACGGAGGTGATTCTACTGCAAAAGATGAATGAACCTGTTCCGTGTGGAACATTTAGACGAGAGCCTCCCAAAACTGCCTTTACTTCACGCACAGGTACAAACACACACACACACACACATACACATACTTCTAAAACCACTTTTACCTCAGAAATAGACACAAACAGCTGAATGATGTGTGTGTGTGTGTGTGTGTGTGTGTGTGTGTGTGTATGTATGTATCTCTCTCTCAGTGGTGACGGATGTGTGTAAGCCGAGGCCGTTTCCTCCTCTTTGTGGATTGGCTGCTCTGTGGGCCAGCTGGGTGGGGCTTATCCTCTCCAGCAGCCTATCAATGTGGCTGGGGCGGAGCTTCAGCGAGGGCATGGCTCTGATGTGGCTCATCTCCTGCATTGCCAGTTTCCTGTCGTCATTCCTCATTCTCGAACCTCTGAAGGTACATAAATGCATGACAGCACTACACACCTAAACGTAAGCGTAGGCTGGTTTCTGTATGGGGTTTTTTCAGCAGGGATAAAAATTAATCAATGTATATTTCAAATAATAATTTGTTCATCTGCATAGAAGTTGACGTTTAAGTTTCAGTGTGTGTTGTAGTTTTAGTAGTGAACCTTAAGAGATCAAAAAAAAAAAAGTGCATTAAAAACAGCATTTTCCATTTTGGCATTTTTCATCTAGCTAGTAAACCACTGCCACTAGTATTCATGTTAATAGCACAAGAAACACTGCGAAAATGATACTGTGTAAAATAAGTTTCACTTATTTCTTTCATTTCATTTTGGTCTTGACAAACTTCCTTTTTTAGTGAATATTACTATAAATTTCAAGTAAATATTAATATTTAACAAACGGATTATTATTATTCAAATGAATAATGTATTCATTACATATAATTAATGAATTATAATATATAATTAAGTTTGATTATTTGTATTTATATTATTATTATGATGATCTATAATATCAATACCAATATGAACAATCAATTCTGTTAATATTTTTAATGTTTATTTTCATAAATATTTATTTACTCATGATGACAAAAATGAACACTGAAATAATGATACAATAAATTTTACTTTTTGTTTAACTCAATGAATGTCAATGAATAATAGTATAATTTTCTAATTTATATTTTAAAGTTCATATATATATATATATATATATATATATATAAAATAGCATTTACAAATGCATTATTATAATTTCAATTTATATATATATATATATATATATTATGTTTAATTAGAATGAATAGTTAAGTTGAATCATTTGTATTAATGTCATTGATATTAATTATTATGAATATTGAAAAGATTTATATCAATATTGACATCAATGTGAATATGAATAAATAAGAACGTTTCATTATTTTGCTATTAATATTCATTAATGTGTATATTTTTAAATAACTTGCATGGATGACGCAAATGATACATTGTGAAATAAATGCAGCTGTGTTGGCTGATTCTGCTGTGTGTGTGTGTGTGTGTGTGTGTATGTTCAGGTGTTGTTGGAGGGGGTGTATTTCTCTCTGGTCGTGGGTCGTCTGAGAGCTGAGGAGCAGGATGTGCTGGTGGACTGTCCGCGTGTGGAGAGAGTGGTTCAGAGGATCCCTCGAGTGCGGCCGCCGCAGGGGTTCGCTCTCTCACAGGCCCGAGAGGAGGCGCGTAAGGTCCGCCTGCTGCACACCATGCTGAAGGTACGGCAGTCATTTCAGTGAACAGTGAACTAAGGCTTCAGAGTTGTCCTAACTATAGTTTTCCTAGAAGTCCTTTGTTAGCTTCAAAATAGCTTCAACTCCAGCATTAGCTCCTATTATAAAGCCATTGAGGACATCTTTGTCACGGCTGACAGCCGCTATACACACTGTGCTCCATTAACATCGCTGTGATTGCCAGGTCGACTCAGAGGACTTTGAGGAAAACTCTGATTGGCTGTTGGACAGGAGCGGGCTCTTTCTCATTAGATTCTCTGAGCTGTGATTGACGTGTGTTTCTCTCTGCTCGTGAATGTGAAGGAGTGGGTGTCTGAATAATAGATGTTTTGTGTTGGATTGACAGGGTTTCCTTCTCTACATGCTGTTCCTGCTGGTGGTTTTACTACTCAACTACTCAGACTCGGCCAAAGACGCCCATCGCCTACGACTCCACACTCAACTGCAGGGGCACTTCCTCACAGAACACTTCAAGAACATCAGCAGGTACCACACACACTCACTCACACACACACACACACACTCACTCACTCACACTCACACTCAGACACTCACCCCCCCCCCCCCCATACACACAGATGTAGCTCAGTGTCCAGCAACAAACAAATACAGGGGCATATAGACTAGATATTAAAGAATGTTCTGACTCAATAAACTAAAGCCAAAAATTTAAAGTGTTAAACAAGTTTAAACTTTTTAGACAAGCTTTTGGCAAGCCAACATCTTGACAAAAAAGATCTTGTCAAACCTCTCTTTTCTAATATTATGTTAATATTAACATTTCTTATTTTGAATATTCATAAATATAAGCTTGTATAAATATTACTAAACATTAATATTGGTCTTCGTAATATTAGTATTAAAATAGCAATACTGTATGTTATTTTTCTGCACACACGCCATCTTGGTTACGTCGGCACAAAAGTTGTTTCAGAGGCGGAAACAAACTAATATTGTTCTTTAGGATACGGTGCACTGCTGAATCCTGCCTAACAGCATACTTTGACAGTCTTTCTGTGTTGTCTTGTTTCTCTTGTTCGCCCATCTGTCGGGTCTGACTCCACGCAGTTAGTCTGACAGAAGTGTGTGTGTGTGTGTTGATGTATGAGATCAGACAGAGGGAGGTGAGATGACAGTATGTTGATGTAGTGTTTTCGACAGGTGGCTGCTGTTTCACACCATGAGCCTCTCTGAGGGTCACAGTCCATTTGTAACACATATACACACACACACACACACACACGTCTCTAACTTGTCTGATCCTGTCTGCAGACGTGAAGATGTGTGGGTGTGGCTCTCAGACTCCCTGTTACCACGGTTACTGGATGGACCCGACCTGATGGAGAAGACGAGCAGCTTGCTGATAGGTCGACCCCGCCTCCGACAACTGAGAGCTCAGCCAGGTGCTCCACCTCCACATAACACAGATGCTTCATAAAACTATAGATTGATATATTGTATTATAATAAATAATCAAAATAATAAAATAAATATAATGTAATATTATTATTATTTTATTTTGACATTTATCCAAAGCAACTTATTATGGAGAAAAACATTCTTTAGAGGATAATTCATTATATAAATGGCTATTTAATAAATGACTATGTATATATATATATATATATATAGAGAGAGAGAGAGAGAGAGTCATTTATTAAATATATATATATAAACAAAATATAAACACTGGATTTACCTTTCATTATTGTTGGAAAGTAATATAATAAAGGCATCAGTGTCTGAGCAAATGCTGAGTTTGAAGCAGAATATTGTTGTTTCTGGAAAGCATTACGTGCATAAAGCGGCTCATTTTCTGCTTTTATTACCTTTGTTGGTCCTGTGCTCCTGGATTTGCATAAGGCTGTATAAAGAATGTGTGCGTGGTTTCATTCCTGTCGTTGAGAGGTCAGCACTCGCAGATAGAGGAAATGTTCTTTCATTTTCCCGAGAACAATGAGATCAACAAAGAGTGTTCAAGCAGCGCTGATGTCAGACTGAGACTCAGAGCGTTTCATTCTGACTGAAATGGACTTTTCCTCAAAGAAACACACATTCATATAAGGTGGAAGAGTAAGAGGTTCAGAATACACTTCAGTCACCAACAAACTTTGTTCATTTAAATTTTCACTACATACATTCCAGTGCTGGGGAGTAACTAGTTACATGTAACTGAATTACATAATTACAAAATAAATGTAATTGTAATCAGTTACAGTTACTGAGAAAAATGTGTCATTAAATTACAGTTACTTATGAAAATGTTAACGATTACATTCTAATTTTTTTCACACACCCACCCACGTACAGCTTTAATTGACTTCTTGCATAAATTGCATTGGTGTCTCATATTTTAGAGAAGTCAATGTTTCAGAAGTTCAGGACACATACTTATTCAACGACTGTTTTATTTCCTATTAGGGTTTATGTATATGATTTATTTTTCCCAAGGCATTGTTAGATGCCAGTGTTTCTTGTCATAGCTGTGCAAAGATTTAATCTCAAAAACAGTATCATACCTATTAAACTATATATTATGATATTAAATCTGTATTTAGCTTCAGAACGATCTCCAAGTAAAAAGAGGTGCTGAAGTCTGATTTTGTGGTGGCTGTGCTTTGAAATTAAGTGATTATCATTTTAATTCAAGTGATGAAGTGTTAAGTACTACTGTAAGGTTAACCCTGCCTGGTTTAAATGTTTGAAAATATTTAGCTGTTAGAAACAAGAAATTTAGAAAAGTAATCAGAAAGTAATCAACTGATATCAGTTACATTACTTTAATAAAGTTATTGAAATAGTTATACTAATTACATTTTAAAGAGGGTAACTTGTAATCTGTAACCTATTACATTTCCAAAGTAAAATACTGAAAATGTAGTATTCTCAGCTTTGTTTAATGTGTTTTGGATTGTTTTTCTTTACCAAAAGCAAACTAGAAATTTTGACAGTAATTGTGGTCCTGTGTAGAAATGTCCTATTCTGTTGCCTCTTTGTCTAAAATCAGCAGTGATAAGAAATTCTACAGCTTTTTGTTAAGATTGGTGAACAAAAATCCCCTTGAGCCATCTGTGCGAGGGACAATTTTTATGTTGTGAACTTTTGACTACATTTCGGACCTGAACACACAAAACGAATGCTTTGATTATTGGTTACTTAGACAAAAGCTCCTATCTGGGAACATGGTGACCCTTCTACAAACTCCACGTTAGGATATTACCGCACTCCAGAAAAAGACTCCTCTCTAATGAAAAACAAACAACGCTCTCTTTATTGTCTTTTGCCGGCCTGTGATTTGATATACATTGTTT
>JAUZSZ010000075.1:34039012-34051307 GCA_034780575.1 Labeobarbus marequensis | reverse complement strand
TTTGATACTGTGGCAGGACACCACAAATAAATCAATGTATGGGAAACACTGCTGATGTGAAACTGCTGTTTGTTTGTGTGTAGGTCCCTGTACAGCATGTTTACCCAAACCAGTTTGTGGAGGGAGACCCCAACTACAACAGTACTGCAATGTGAGCGTCAACACACACAGTGCTTGTGGTGTATATTTAGCTTCTCTTTACTCCTGAAACATTTACCTTTCTCTGTACGTATCCTTCTCTTTCCCTTTTTCAGCCGTTCCAGTAGTTACCAGTTCACAGACTCCTCCCTCTACTCTCAGGCCACGCCCTCTGTCACTTACTGTGAGACGTTGCCCACCACCGGCTCACAGGTCACGTCCCCCGCCAGCACTCAGCCTGTGTCTGTGACGTCCGGGACGGGCACAGGGGCGGTCTCCATATTCTCAGAGGGCAGTTCGGGGATCACCGTGGTGGCTGGCGGGTCCTCATCAGGAGTGGGCGGGTCAGGGGGCATGGTCACCAGTGTAGGGGTGGGGAGTTACATGATTCAGGGCGGGTACATG
Organism: Labeobarbus marequensis; assembly: GCA_034780575.1. Classification (NCBI taxonomy): domain Eukaryota; kingdom Metazoa; phylum Chordata; class Actinopteri; order Cypriniformes; family Cyprinidae; genus Labeobarbus; species Labeobarbus marequensis. The sequence continues at coordinate 34,050,764 of JAUZSZ010000075.1, read as the reverse complement.
CTTGGTGGAGCCGGAGGAGGGAGCCAAAATTTCTCACACAACACACGTGCATCACCCGCGACTGTGAGTGTATTTGTTTTCTTGAATGATGATTCAGAGTTCCACCCAGAGAGAGTTTCACCCAGTGTTGTTATTACTAACTAAAACTAATTTTAGTAATTTAGTAATTGAAAAAAATAAAAATAAAATGAAATACTAGAGGGAAAAACTTAAACTTTTAATTTTTTAAAACTTTTTAGAAATTTAAATGAAAATTAGAAGTGTCGCCTGGTCGGTTAACTGAAATAAATAAAATTTAAGTACTAAAATTACTACTAATAATCAATAAATAATTTAGCACATAACAAAATACTAAAAGATAATATGAAAACAATTAAATAATAAAATATAAATATAATATAAAAAAAATAATAGAATAGCAAAATATAAAATAATAGAGTAATAATAATATCACATAACAAAATGACTAAAACTTAACCTAAAATAAAGCTGAAAATATAAAAATAAAGCTTAAAAATTATTAATAAATATTATAATAGTACATAACAATACTCAGAAGATTTTTGATTGTGTGATAGTCAATTAATTAACACCCGTCGTCTGTGTTCAGGTGCAGTGGCTGATGGATAACTACGAGACGGCTGAAGGTGTGAGTCTTCCTCGCTGTACTTTATACTGTCATTACCTCCTGCACTGCCAGCAGACCAAGCTGGAACCCGTGAACGCCGCCTCCTTTGGCAAACTCATCCGTTCCGTGTTCATGGGCCTCAGGACCAGACGTCTCGGCACCAGGTACAGTCACACTGTCCGGACCAGCTGTGATGCAATAAAGCTTCAAGCCTCAACAAGCAATATGAACCATTTTGCTTTCTTTGCATATTCATTGTACTGGGTAGCTCCACCCACAGTAAAATCTCTTGTCCAGAATTTGCTCCACATAACTGCGCATTAAATATTAAATGTGTTCTGATTAGCTGTGAATGCATCATGTTGTGCAGCACTTTTTTAAAAAATAAATTGTATTCATGCTAATTTGAGATATAAATATGGAATAATAAACAACAATATTAACAAAAACTATAATAGTATATGAATGATACTAAAATAACAGAACAGGCTAATATTAAAACACCTGTGTGTGGTGTGTGTGTTTCAGAGGGAACTCCAAGTACCATTACTATGGCCTTCGAATCAAGAGCAACTCCCCCCTGCACAGACTGGTGGAGGACCAGCAACACCTGGCCATGAGACAACAGCCGTACTCGCAGAAACAGAGGTGTGTGTTTGTGTTTATAGTTTGTGTGTTGTTGATCACTTGCTGTTGCTAGTTTGACTGATAGCCCTCATCTCTTGATATAGGATAAAGCCTGTGCAGAAGGTGGAGGGACTGCCCAATGGAATGGGCCTGGGGATGGGGCATCAACAAGGGACGGGGCTATCTGACATCAGCGCCCAGGTTCACCAGTATCAGCAGTTTTTAGGTAAGACAAACACAAAATATAGGAGCAGCTCTCTCCTTTGGATATATAATTTTACTTTACATCAACTTTTTGAGTGTGTTTCTCAGATGCGTCTCGCAGTCTCCCAGAGTTCCCTGAGCTCAAAGATGAGGATAAACCTCTGCCAGATGGACTCCATCCTCAACACGTACACACATATCAGCTGATCTACAGAGAGCACTGTGAGGTGAGTGTGTGTGCTGGATGTCAGATGTGTGGTTATTTCAGAATCAGAATCAGAATTAGATTTATTGCCAGGTATGTTTGCACATACAAGGAATTTGTTTTGGTGACAGTAGCTCCACAGTGCGACAGAATGACAGCGACAGGACAGGACACAGATAATTAAAAAATAATGTACAAATATAAAAAAAATGGACAATGTGCAAAATAGCACAAACACAATATTTTAGTGTTTTGGTGAATAATGTGTGTGTGTGTGTTTATAGGCGATTCTGGACGTGATGGTAAACCTGCAGTTCCCTCTCGTGGAGACGCTTTGGAAGAGTTTCTGGAGGTTCAGTGAAGGACAAAGCAGCGACACGGATACACTCGACCTGTGAGACATATTGGCTTAAAGTGCAGTCACAAGTGTTGTGATGTTGTGTTGTGTCTCACTGATGTCTCTGTCTCTACAGTCATGATGAATCAGAGAAGCGTTTGCCCAAGTCGGTACTGGTTCTGTTGTGTAAATATGAGCCCGTCCTCAACTGGGCCCGTGAATGCGACAATTTACTGTACCAAAGCCTAGTGGAGATCCTCATCCCTGATGTCCTGAGACCAATCCCCAGTGAGTTCTCACAACTCTACACAAACTCTATATATCTCTTTACAGTAACTAAATAAACTCTATCCTAGTGAGTTACCCAACTCTACACAAACTCTATATAAACTCTATAGGATAACTATATAAACTCCATCCCAGTAAGTTACAACTCTTCACCATCCTTTACACAATGCTATACAAACCCAATTAATTACAAAATTCTACAGACAAACTTTATATAAACAATATCCTCAGTGAGTTACACAACTCTACACAAACTCTATATATACTCTGTCCCATACAGTTACAAATTTTGCTACGTAAACTATATATAATCATCATCCTCCCAGAGATACACAACACTATACAAACTCTGTATCAACTCTAGTGCCAGCAAAATTCTATACAATTCCATTTAAACAACATGCACAGTAAGTTTCACAACACTACAGTAACTACAGTATACAAACTTCATTAATTTCAATTATTCAACTTCCTGTGTTACACAAAGCTATGTAAACAGCAATGAATTACAAAATTCTATATACATTCTTCATATAAACAACACAGCGAGTTATAACACAACACAATCTCTATATGCACTTCATTCCAGTGTGTTACAACTCTATACAAACTCTATATCAACTCCATCCACAGTGAGTTACGCAATTCTATAAGACACAAACCTATAAAACCTTGTACAAATTCAGACTTCACGTAAACAACATCCCCAGGGAGTTACACAGCTCTATACAAACACTATTTCAATTAGTTACAAAACTCTACATAACTCTGTGCAAACTGTATAAACATGATTTCAGTTAGTTAAAAACTCTACATTACATTACTATCCTCAGTGAGTTACATAGTCCTACACAATGTAAAACTAACTCTATAAAAACTCCAGTCTCTATGATTTATAAAATTCTACACAGCTCCATACAAACTTTAAATGACAAAACCTTATTCAGTTTTGCACAACTCTACATAAACAACACCCCCAGTGAGTTACACAACTCTATACAAATTCTATATAAATTCTATTCACAGGCTTGCAGAATTCTACATAGTTACCAAAACTTTATACAATTTATAAACAAGCTCAACTATGAGCTACACAAATATATACATTTTTTCACACTCTATACAACTTGATATAAACCTATAAACTCCATAATCTGTGACATGCACAATTTGAGAAAAAAGTAACAGTTGCTTAACTCTGTGCAACCATACAAAGATTTCTTTCTGTCTCTCTTCCTGTAGGTGCCTTAACTCAAGCCATCCGTAACTTTGCTAAGAGTCTGGAGAACTGGCTGACCAACGCCATGATCAACATCCCGGAGGAGATGGTCCGCATCAAGGTCTGAAACACACACATATCTCCTCTGACTTCCCTCTGTTTTCGGTGTGTTTATGCTAACACCGTGTGTGTTGTGTAGATTGTGTGCGCGGGAGCGTTCGCTCAGACTCTGCGGCGTTACACATCTCTCAATCATCTGGCTCAGGCGGCCCGCGCCGTCCTGCAGAACACGGCTCAGATCACACAGATGCTCAGCGACCTCAACCGTGTCGACTTCACCAATGTACAGGTAACACGACTCGATCGGTTTATGTCCTGTCATCCCCAGATCTCCCTTCAGTTCTAAATTTACAAGTGTGTGTGTGAGTTTAGGAGCAGGCCTCATGGGTGTGTGGCTGTGAAGATGGTGTGGTCCAGCGGTTGGAGCAGGACTTTAAACTCACCCTGCAGCATCAGAACTCTCTGGAGCAGTGGGCCGCATGGCTGGATGGGGTTGTCTCACAGGTCCTGAAGCCGTACACTGGCAGCCCGGCCTTCCCCAAAGCAGCCAAACTCTTTCTGCTCAAATGGAGCTTCTACAGGTGAGAGTCCTGCTTATTCCCCACTGCATACTGCATATTAAAGTCTCCATGAAATCAAAACTGAAGTTTTTTGGCTTTTAGTATGAATATTTTAGCCTTACGGTTATCTATAAGCTAGTGTGCTCCAAAACAATGATAAAACTCGCTTTCAAAATTCATAGTCTCTCACTTCCACAGATATGGATTGACGATTTTGACGGATCATATGCACGAGTCGGTGTTGATCACAAGCTCAGCTGACGACTCTGACCGAGCTGTGAATAAAACACTACTGGTTATTTAAGAAAAGGGGCGGAGCTGCTTGATATATCCCGCCCTGTTTTCCTGCTTCAGTTGAAATAAGTCAACACATTGAATACAAGTGTGCTGCACACGTCCTGAAACGTCAAGCCAAAACATTTCGATCACCCCCAGGTGGTTGGACCCAGTGTAGGTCATAAACACCTCCCTCTCCATGTAATCTAATGGGACGTGAGACAAACGAAATAATCAAATTACATTCAAATCCATTTTTTCCAAAGACGGTTTCTGTCATTTTAGGTAGTTCTTATCATGCAGATATATGTTCAAGTGTTTGTTTATCTAATATGTTTGCTGTTAGTTAGTTATTTGATGCTATAAAAACGGGGTGTGGTGTCATGATTGTGAGCTTGCGATTGGGTCTGTGGGAGTTTGGACGGGACTTTGATACCACGGCTCGACCATACAATCACTACCACGCAGACTCTGGCTCCAAATCACGTCATTTTCACAAGATGACGGCGGCCATAGTGGAAGGAAGTGGAGACGGATTTTTTTTATAGTCTATGATTGAGTGACACTGCGCGCTTCAAGGCACTTCAGTGGAAAACAGCATGTGAAACAATGCACAATAGGCAACAGAAACATTTCAGACATGCTACATTTAGTCACATGACCTCGTTATGCGTTTTTAATCCAATTTTGTGTATAAAATCACTTTTGGCAGTCTGATTAAATATTGAGTCAAAAAGCTGATGCCATGTTGGCGCCCATAGCCTTGTGGTTATTGCGTCACCATGCAGCGCAACTGTGCTCACAGCAACCCGAGTTCAATTCCCATCTCGAGGTCCTTTGCCGATCCCGCCCCCTTCTTTCTCCACTCAATGCTTTCCTGTCAGCTCTCTACTGTCCTGTCCTAATAAAAGCCCATAAAAAGCTGATGCATTGTTAGGGGTTTTAGTGTGTCTTTAGTTGTTATATTGGCATAATCTCACAGTGTTTGTGTGTGTTCTGTAGTTCTGTGGTGATCAGAGATCTGACCCTGCGCAGTGCCGCCAGTTTCGGCTCATTTCATCTGATCAGACTGCTGTATGACGAGTACATGTATTACCTGATCGAGCACAGAGTTGCACAGGCCAAAGGAGAGACGCCCATCTCTGTCATGGGAGAGGTAGACATATAAACACACACATGCATAGTCAAACAGACAGTCATGCAGTGATTTAACTTTGTGTTTGTTGTTTCAGTTCGCCTGTCTGAACAGAAGTCAAAGGTCAATGGATCCTGATAAAGGTATGTACGTAAACACTCAGAGACACCTGTCTGATAAATCAGAACATAAAAATGCCTGAGACTTTCTTAAGTCTTTATAGAAACCCCTACCAACCACCCAAACACTGTAGCATCAGGAAATGTCATTAATCTTGTTGCACCGACACTAGTGTGTGAATGTGAATATGTGTGTAGATGAGGAGGAGGACGATGAGACCGATGAGGATCAGGACATGGCCGTTCCTGTGGTTGTGGGGGAGGAGTCACTGGAGCCGCCCACCAAAATTGCCCGAACAGAGCTCTTCAACAACAACAACACACCAAACTAACTTCATCCGCTCAGACTGAGACGCTGTCAGTCTGTGGAAACAAGGACTCTATATGCTGAATTCATTTCTTTGAGAATCTTCAGTTTTGCTAATTATTAGAGGAAGTACAGTTTCAGTTCATTTCCAGAGAAAATGAACGATCATTTCCTGAGGTGAATCAGAGCTGCTGTATGATCTAATGAAGCTTTTCTAGGTCGGTAACATTCATATGCCTTAAGTGCACAAACACACACATTTTCATTGTCTCCCCTTTGTCAATCAAAGCTGCCATGTGTGTTGTGTCTCGACTCTTAAAGGGAAAGTTCATCCAAATTAAAAGTATTCGCCCTTATGTCATTCCAAAGTCATCGATCTCCAAAAAAAAGTGTGTTCCTCAGAAGAAAAAAGTTATATAATGACGTGAGGGTGAATAAATGAAGATGGATGTTTCATTTTTGAGCAAACTGTCCCTTTAAGAGTCCAGTTTTGATGAACCTCCACTTGCTCCATGCTGCCATAGAAATCATTCTTTGCCAAAGCCAATCATATGTCGCCTAGGCCTGTTCCTCATTAATATTCATGAGCATGGTCATTTAAGGTGTAGCTGAAAATCACAGCAGCAGATTTTGCCTTTCACAGCTGTATCACCGCATCCTTCCATGCTTTTTATTTAAAAAATAAATAAATTTTTAATTGTTTTTTACTTTTTTTGTTTTTTAATATTGAAAATGATATATACAATTGCTTGCACAGTGTGTTTTAATCAGTTGTTTATCTTTGATGCTTTAAGATTTGAGTCTGATGCTAATGGATCAAATGTGCCTTCAGAGGATTATTCAATCTAGAGATCCATAAATGTATAAATAAATGTAAAAAGCAATCATGAGAATGCTTTTTTTTTTCAAATCTGAAATCTCATCAGTCCTCATTTGTAAAACACAAATTGTTCATTTGACTGGTTGAATGATTTCCACAGATTCCTTTAGCTCAAATTTCATGAATGAGATTCAATGTTTAATAAATAACTTCACTGAATTAAATGAATGCATCATGTGCTCATAAAGAGATTCATTTCATCTGTCATTTTTCCTCATTCATTCTACATCCACACAAATGTAGCTGAGCACAAATGATTCATTTCTAATACAATTTACACATTTATTAGTGAGGAGTACAGAGACGGTTCGTGATTGGATGCTTTGGTGCAGTTCATGAATATTCTGTATCTAATTATGGTGGTTTTGACAGCCAATCAGCAGCTTCTGTGTAACTTTCCAGTGGTTATAGAGCCAAATCTAATGTGTGGAACAATTCTGCAGCAGTTTTAATGAAAAAATAAAGAAGAAGATATGCTAGTGATGATTCTGAATACTAGTTTAGCACAGGTTTATATTGTTTTTGAATGTGTATATATATATATATATATATATATATATATATCAGTGTTTCTTTAATTGTACTATAATAGTTGCTTAAAATGGTATGATTTTAGTTGTGTGAAATTATTCCCGTGTGTGATTATGCTAATGTATGATATAGTTTTATGATCTTGTACTGCTGAAACCATAATGGCCTTATTTGAAGTGTACCCATAGCAGAAATCCATGTAAAAATCTGTATTATCGTGCCTCAAAGTTCAGTGTCCCTTTAAAAAAAAAAAAAGAAAAAGCTTTAAAGAAAATTCATGCATTCTGATGTTTTGTGTTTGTTACACACATGCAGTTCACTAATTTTCAGTGTTATTATTTACTAAAACTATTAAAAAATGTTTTTGCTAATTGAAATAAAGCTGAAACAAAATATAAATGTTAGATGAAAAAGTTAAAATGTAAAAATTAATCTGAAAATGAAAAAATTTGGCCTTGGCATTGAACTGAAAAAAAAATTGTAATCTTAAAATTAAATATTAAATAAAATAGAAATATTTTAAAATTAAAATGAAATCTGCAAAAATAAAGCTAATTAAAATGATGAAAAAACATTATTATTGTATATGTAAAATAACACTGCTCACTTTAATGCAATGTAAAGTCATAAAACCAGTAAAGTACTGAAGGAATATTTAATTTTATCAAACAAAGTAAAACAACATTGCATAAAAACAATATTCTCATCCAGTCCAGCTGAGGCCACAACTAGTATTAAAAAAGGGCAGGAGGGGTCGACAGCTCCTGATTGGCTGATGACTCTGTCTAAACGATGTAAACAACTGCATCCTGAAACAAACAAAACAAATCAAGCAAACAAACACAGATGAGCCCCAAAAGCAATGTCCCATTTCTGTCCATGGAAACATCCTTTCCAATATCAGGGCATTTCAAACAGGAAAATAACTACTTCCATTCATTACACTAACATCAAACAAGTGTGTATAAGTGTGCAAGTTTAACAGAGACAGACGTTCAGTTCTGGATGGTGATCGTTGACGTGTTTCATAAAATGTTCCCAGAGTGTCCCGCGTTGTTGGCATACAGGTGAAACTGAGCACTGTGGATTTGGTCAGTCTACTCTGCAGGTCCCTGAATGATCCGCTCCCACACAATCACACGGAGACACGAAAGAAACACTGAGAGCGGCTGCGTTTGGACTGACGCGCCGTACGTCCCACAGCAGAGCAGCACTGAGGAGTGTGTGAGTGTGTCGTCTCCCTCACAGGACGATCCACGTGCCTCTGTCATTATCAGCCAGCACCTGAAGAGAAGAACCTGAAACAAAAAGTATTGTAGGTGACATTACAGTTAACACATAATATGCCTTATGTAATCAGATTACATTTGGAAAGTAACAGTTAAAGTGTTTTTTATTATGAATTGATTAAAGTTAAACAATTTTATGAATTAGTTTTGTTTATAAGAAACATTTTTACTGAAAAATATATATAAAAAAGCATAAATATTTCATAGAAAATAAATGAATCAACCAATCATTTGCAATAATGTCATTGTAAATATGTAAGCCCATTTCTGCATCAGAGTATTTTAAAAAGATTTTATTTTTTGGTCCTCTTTAATCTCTCAATGTGACTCTATTTCTTTTATTTCTTCCACTCTGATGCAAAAAGTTAAATCTGGCCAAAAAAATAAATAAAAATTTGTTTAAGAGTCAGTCAGATTTATTTATTAAATAAATGCTTAAATTATTTAGTATTTTTTATTCATAAGGACAACTGATCAAAAATGACAGTTAAGAAAGTAAGGGCCAGATTTACTAAACAGAGCAAATTAGCATTAGACTGCAATTCTACAAAAGCGCCGATGGGAGGGGAATATTCTGCATGTGATTTACTGACAATACACACATTAAAGAACACAGACGCAGCCAGATCATTTCCATAATGACCAGCGCAATCTACCAACAGCAGCGCAAGTTACCACCTGCTTTAAGACATGCTTTTTTTGGGTGTTAAATAATGCCACAAATATCGATAATTTGACAAGAGTAAACGTTTGTAAATAAAGTTACGTGATTTATTTGAATACTCTCCTCCTGTAAATTTTGTGTCTGAAAGGGAAACTCCTATAAATGCATAGTCAATAAGGTCAGGCGCAAAAAAAACTGTCCACGCCTTTTCAGCGCTAATTCTTCACTGCGCGTCTTAAGTAAATCCTGACAGGAGTATTTTAACGCCAAAAGACGGTTTGCTCTGGTGCAAGCTGTTAGTAAATCTGGCCCTAATAAGGTCACAAAAGTTTCAAATAATTGCTGTCCTTTTGAAGTTCCTATTCATCAGTGAATCCTGAAACGAAATATATCATAGTTGTACATGAAAGTTTTGAACACTGATAATCAGAAATGTTTCTTGAGCAGCAAATCAGAATGATTTCTGAAGGATCATGTGACACTGAAGACTGGAGTAATGATCACAGCAATAAATTACATTTTACAATATATTCACATAAAAAAAAGTTATTTTAAATTGTAAAAATATTTCATAATTTTACTGTTTTTACTGTATTTTTGATCAAATAAATGCTGCCTTTGTGAGCAAAAGAGACTTCTTTAACAAAAATCGTTTGAATGCTAGTGTAGGTGTGTTAACTTTTGCTAAATCACACCTTTATGCAGAGCCTCGTTGGTCATGCGGTTGATGTAGCGTGAGCTGCTCTCTGGAACGAGCCACCGCATAACGGTGTTCACACACGACTTTCTGTAGGAGCTCCACACGCTTCCACTGTGACAGAAACAAACACATGAGAACATCTGAGCGAAAGCAAACAGACAGACAGCACATGCTACGCATCTGAAGGTCATTACCTGGTCTGACCTTTGACCTCAGTGAGGTCACCGACCCCGAATGTACGACACGCACCAGTGTTCAAATCCCAACTGACCTGCAGACTGGAGTGATACGACTTCGGTCTACACACACAGACAGAATATAATGTATTAATTGAAAAGCATTTCATCATATGTATGTATGTGTGTGTGTGTCTACCTGCAGTGCTCATCCTCACAGTTAGAGAATGCCAGCAGCAGCAGCCCGATGTTTATCACCACTATATTGGTCTCCGGGCAAACCTGTTGCCATAGAAACAGCAGAACACATGCAAATTAGAACATTGCACCAAGAGAGTGCAACAGTGGAGTTCCGGAAGTTAACATTCCATTCACCTTTGCCTTTTTGTCCAAATTTCAAATACTTTTCTACTTCAAATCAGCAGCTGGTTGGTTTGGTTCAATGCGTTTAATGCTTTAACAAAGACTCCTTACAAATCCTTATGGAAAGAAATACTTCCAGAACCAACACGAACAGAAATGGGCAGCACTAACGGATTCTGTGAACAAATCCTACCAAAAATGAAACAGCAGATTCTCCTAAACAACATCACATCACCTCGAGGATGACAACGTCATAGTCGCTGAAGGAGCAGAACTGGGAGCCCCAGTCAGCATCATTCCTGATGACCTCGTTGATGAGATACTCGAAGTCCAGCGTCAGCTGCTCGATGCACACACACTGAGAGAGACGCAAACACACGAGAGATCAAACATAGCCCCGCAGCATCGGACGCGTGCGGTATCAACACACACCTGACCGCTGAACTGTCCCGTCACCAGCTGCAAGTTTCGTCCCTTCAGATCCGTCACAGTGAAAGGAAGCAGGACTTTATCATCCTCATCTCCTAAAGACAAGAGACAGTCACATTACAGATGATATACCAGCTCAGATGAGCTCTAGACAGAAAGAAATGAGAAAAACAATCATAAACACTTTGTACTTTATCATTACGAGATCAAAACTACACGATTTGGTGAAAAAAAAAAAAAAAAAGAGTCAGTGCTCCATTAAGTGAATGATAAACATACAGCGCGACCAGTGTAGTCTGATTTACAGTCAAAAGACTCTTAAGAGTCAGTTCTGTTTAGTGAATCAAAAACATACGGTGCAACTGGGGTAGTCTGATTTATAAAAATGTTTTTAAAAGCATACACTGTAAAAAAAAAATGTTGTTTCAACTTAAAATAATTTGTTACACCACTGACTAAAAATTAGTTTAGTCAACTTGAAATTTTAAGTAACTCAATGTTAATTTGAAAGTGAAAGTCGTAACGTATTGTCAAGTATGGTGACCCATACTCGAAATTGGTGCTCTGCGATTAACCCATCCAAGTGCACACATACAACAGTGAGTAGTGAACAAATCCGCACACACACACACCGTGAACACACACCCGGAGCAGTGGGCAGCCATTGCTCCAGCGCCTGGGGAGCAATTAGGGGTTCGGTGCCTTGCTCAAGGGCACCTCAGTCGTGGTATTGAGGGTGGAGAGAGCGCTGTACA
>JAUZSZ010000075.1:34007409-34018563 GCA_034780575.1 Labeobarbus marequensis | reverse complement strand
TCTGAAGGATCGTGTGACACTGAAGACTGGAGTAATGATGCTGAAAATTCAGCTTTGCATCACAGGAATAAATTACAGTTTACAATATACTCGCATAGAAAACAGTTATTTAAATTGTAAAAAAATATTTTGCTATTTTACTATTTTTACTGTATTCTTGATTGAATAAAAGCAGCCTTGATGAACAGAAGAGGCCATTTTCAAATATATTAAAAATCTTACAGGCCCCAACTTTTGAACAGGCCTACATTTCCCATAATTCTTTGTGGCAGGATGCGACTAATAAAACATCAGTTTCACATCTAATGCTTTATGTCATACTAGAAGTAAAAAAAGCTTCCTGTCTTTGTCAAAAAGTGAAAAAAACATTGCAGCAGGACTTCAATGTTTTTTGTTCCAGTTAGTCTCAGAGCCAGGGTGGTTCCACACAAAGTGTGGATCATACATTATTTAATTGGCAAATCTGTATTTTTTGGACTCTAGAAGTTGAAATTTCAGCATCAGAAGGTGTCATCCAGTCCTCTCATCCCACTTCTTATTTACCTGGTTCTCTTGCCGGAGCTGCTCCATCTCTCTCTCCTTCTGTCGGATCTCTCCGTTTCGCTCTTCGGTGCTGTTCTGGATGCGGACGAGCTCCACGCACTGCTGGGAATAGCGCTCCGACAGACCGCCCAACTCCTGCTGCAGAGAGAGCGACTCGTGCCTGATAGACACACAAAGCCATGCTTTGATTAACTCAATCACTGGCTGATGACTGATCAGTTGATTCTCTCAGTGGGATTCCTGTCAATTACAAACTGTCAGTCAAACACCTGCCACTTCTCAGAGTAATGACGCTCTTGTGTTCAGATTCTCTGAGCCGTGAGAACCGCTGAGCGGGACGGATGAGAGCTTATGTACAGTACTAATTATTATCACTGGATTCCCATGAGAGTATGAACAAGATGTTGGCGTTTTCTGGCATGCAATATATTCTCAGATATTTAGAAAACTAAGAAGTGTAGCTATTAACCCTATAAAGCCTACTGTATCATAATTTAGCAGCATAATCGAAATTTTGCTGAAAATCCCACAATCTACTACATGCCTTTTGTCATTTATTTGATAGTTTATACTTTTTTAGCAAGTAAAAGACCTTTTAGTATAATTGTACAAACGTCCTCAAGTCATGGTTCACGTGTCTTTTTTCTTGCTAAATGTATTTTGTATGAATTGTATAAATGTGGACGTACAGCTGTTGTCTGATGGAGGGGTCTGTCGTCTCTCCATGAGCGTTCAGCTTCTCAATCTCCTCCTGATGAGCTTTCCTCAGAGCCTCCATCGCTGCAGGATTGAAGATGAGACGTATGAAGAAGCTTAGTACTTCAAATGATGGATAAAATCACTAAATTCTCACCTTATCATCAAGATCAGTGTTACTTTAGTATCATTGATATACCACTATGGTTTGTGTTAATATTTCTAATCGATTTTTTTTTTTTTTTTTGCTTTCACTTGGATTTTAGTTCAAGATTTAGTCATTTTGTTTTTGTGTTTTTATCATTAGTATTATTTTTGTTAAATTAGTTTATATTGTTCATATTAATTTTTATTTATTTGTTCTAGCTTATACTGATATACTTCCAAGTTAAAGAAAATGAAAAATGAGAAATTGGCAACAATAAGTTTTTTATATTTTATTTTATGTCAGTTAACATTTAATTTATTTCAAGCAATGAAAATGTTTTTTTTTATTATTTTAGTTTTAGTTAACAATAACTGATCAAAGTCAGAAACTCAATTGAATCACTATATTTACAGTTATATATATACTGTTCACAAATTTAGGGTCTTTATGATTTTTTAACTGTTTTTCGAAAGACGTCTCTTATGTTCACCGTGGCTGCATTTATTTGATCAAAAATACAATTTTATTATTGTATAAAATAATAAATATTTTCTATTTATTATACGTAATTTATAACTTTTTCTATTTTAAAATGTAATTTATTCCTGTGACACAAAGCTGAATTTTCAGCATCGTTACACTTACACATGATCCTTCAGGAATCAGTCTAATATGCTGATTTGCTGCTCAAGAAACATTTCTGATCATTATCAGTGTTGAAAACAGCTTCATTATTTTTGTGGAATCCATGATACATTTTTTTCAATATTCTTAGATAAACAGAAAATTCATAAGAACAGCATTTATTTGAAACAGAAATAGAGATCTCTCGCCCACACTGACCTTGGACTGTGTTCTTGGCCTCCTCCTGCAGCAGTCTCTGTTTGTCTCTCTCCATCTCTCTGTGCTCTCTCTCGTGCTCGTCGTGTATCTTCTGCAGTCTCTCTCGGTGCTCTTTCTCCATCTGCTCCAGTTTCAGAGCGCAGGGCGCATCAGGACCGCAAACACCGGCCGCCACACGGACCTGACGAAGAGCCTCGATCTGCTGCCTCAGAGACACCACCTGACCCAATGCATCCAGACCACACACACACACACACACACACACACACAGATGATGAAGATTAAATGGTCCTAGACCAAAAGGATGTATAAATCTAAAAACACACCTCTCGCTGAAGCACCTCATTTGTTGTTTGGGGATTCTGGACACCAACTGGTGACCTTTTCTCTTCGATCGGAAGCTGCTCAAAGTCGGCCCACTTCTTCTCGATGTCTGGCCCAGGCTGAGCATCAGGAACCTGCGGCTGGGTCAAAATCACTGGAGTCAAGACACCCTTCTTCAACTCCACCTTATCCCAGGGGTCTTCGCCCTCCTTGTCAGAAATTCCCTCCTGGAACCACTTGGTTCGGCCCTCCAGACGTCTCTCAAGCTCTCGGTCGCGGCCCTCGCCAGCCTCTCGCCGGTTGGTTAACGGTGAGGACTTCATGTGGGGTTCATCTGACCCCGGGTCATGGGGTGCGGGAGAGGTTCGGAACGGTGCATTCTGGGAGCTGGAGTTCTCTCTGTCGCTGATGTCACTGTTGTCTGGGTGTCTGAGAACAGGCAGAGATATCAACTTCCTACTTATTTGAAAACAGGAACCTAAGTCAAAGCTCAAACCTGCTCCAGTGAAACATCAGTAACGTTATTTCAGTTTAAAAGTCCAAAGCCAAATCTTTCAGATGACCATAATCAATGTAGGAATGATTCATGAATATTTGATATATTTTGATATAAATGATCGATGGATGAATATATGAAAACATGTCATGTTTAAAAGTCAAAATCAAAATAAATTGCATTTAGCATGGAGATTAAGCTTATGTTGTATTATTATATTTTGCATAGAGATAATAGTTTTTATTTTTGCAATGTGACATTATTTTTTTATGACAATTTCACTGTAATGCAGATATTTTATTTTAATTTTTCTATTTTATTTTTAAGTTTGTTCATAATTCTTATTATTATTATCAACGATGATTCTCATTATTGTAATGCTATATAGCTGCAATATAGCAAATACTAAAATATGCTTAATTGTCATTAAAAACACTTTATGGAAAGAAAAACAGGTTTCATGTCATCTTTTTTTCTCTTTTAGACATGTTCTTGACAGTTTTCTGAAATCTTTCAGATAACCATAATCAATACAGCAAGATTTTATTGTGGCTATTTAATATTTTTTTTGAATATCCCTACAAATTCTCTATGGGTGAATAATACCATGAAAACATCTTACACAAAATTTTATTTAAAATATTAAACATTTAAAAATTGTATTTAGCACAAATATTAAGCTTTGTTATATTATTTAGAAAGATTTATGAACATAATTTTATAAACATTAAGATATTTTTGCATTACTTTAATGACATTTAAACACAATTTCCCCTTCAAATTATCATCATTGCAATCCAGCTATTTTACTTTCAAATTTTTATGTAAATTTTCATTATATGCACATTATTGTAAAACTATACCGTATGGATGTCAAATAGCTGTTAAACATGCATAAAGGCATTATAGCAAATACTACCACCGTGTATTATAAAATATGCTTAATTGTCATGAAAATAAAACACAGATGGTTCTAAAAACATGTTTCACTGTCATATCTCAAAATGTAATTTTTTTGTTCTCTCTTTTCAGACATGTTCTTGACAGTTCTCATGAAATTTGTCCGTGACTGATTCCCTGCGTTTATTTCTTCAGTTCTGTCATACCGAATGCTTTCAGCCGAATCCCTGAATGAGATTCTCCTCCTCAGTGTGTCGATCCAGTTCCTCCTGATTCTGGAGGTCATCGCTGACAGGCTCACCAGTCCATCACGCATCTGCCGATCGATCACAGAGGTTTGAGACATAGGAATATTCTTCTTGATAATTGGTCCTCTTAACATTTGTGACAAGTTCTTACATGCAGTTGAAGTCCGTAGTTTTTATCGGCGTCAAATTCCTCCACTCGCAGACAGTGACGTAAATAAATCTCACCATCTGCCTCATCTCTCTATCAAGCCGAAAAACACAGAATTCAAGATAGTGTCGTTAAATCAGATCATGCTATTACAACTATGGTGCTTTCAGCTCTATTTTACCATGTTTAAATTTATTCCATGATTTATTCCATGTTTTCCACATGACATATCTGTACAGTCCTTAGATAATCATTTATTTGCATGGCAATTTCAGTTATTATCGCTCACCTCTTCACCCCCAGAGTCTCTATAGTATCTCAGTCCTGAGTCAGAGATCACGAACCAGTGCTTCCTCCACTACAAATAAAAAACAAGTAACTCATAGCTGTCTGTGCATTTTCACAAAGCAACATTTTAATACTGCACGACAATCAAAACCTTATCTATTTTTCTAGCTCTCTGAACAAGATTCAAGGCAAAATCAAAAGAAGCATATCTTAAATCCTGTAAGCAGTCATGTCTACGTGTGCTTTTTAATTACATATAAATAAATTAAAAAACAGGGGAAAATATAAAAATTAAAAGTATAGCAAGTTATGCCAACTTCCTCAGAGCAGCCATAGACAGTCACCGGCCATGCAATAGAGATCTAGTTGAACAGAAGCAGACCTGTACCTCTTCATCTTCATCCAGCAAATACATCCATCCCTTTTTACAGTGTGGAAGCTTTTAGGAAACAGAATCAGTTGCGTTAAAACAAGGAAGTCAACTCAACATCTACAGTAAAAATCTTCCCAGAGCAACAACATGACATTCCAGAGCACGGGACACTCACACACACACACACACACACACACCATTTACTCAAGCATTTCAACAAACACATACATTTTAACGACTTACCGACATGGGTATCCGGTTGTAGGCATGAAAGAGGAAAGAAACTGCTTTAATTGCTCAATTCTAGCTAGTACGTAGTGTCACAGAAACGATAAGAGTCGTGCATTAAATAACTACAAACTCGCGCTCATTTAAGCAGTTCCCGCACTTAAATGTTGCTTTAAAATAAATACAACTTGTGCAAAAACGTTAAATTATCCCTGCGTGACTAGGCGAGCATCTCTAACAGTTGGTCATGTGACCAGAAGCTTCCGCGAAGCAGGCAGCTCGCGGTTTGACACATCAACAAACTGAACTGTACAGCTTCTCTCGGCATAATTTAAGCTTCAAATCCTCTCATAGCTTAACTAAACGCTTTATATCTAGCGCTGAATATGATGTACTTGCTGGAAGTGCGTTCTCGTCCGTTCTGAGTTACACAGACGCCTGCCTCTGAACCAGAAACCGAACACCTCAGCGTTGGTCGACTAGTCTTGAGCGTAACTTCAGGTGACTTTACCTGCATCTGAGGGGGCTCTCCGGGACCTCTGTGTTTTCCGTTTACCGTCCTGATGCTTTCTCCATTTTTGCTGGACCTCTGAGAACATATTCACATTAGATATTTAGAAAAGTAATCAGAAAGTAATCAAATGTAATCAGTTACATTACTTTAATGAAGTAGCTACGCTACTTATTACGTTTTAAATAGGGTAAATTAACCTATTACATTTCCAAAATTTCCCAACACTGCTAGCAATGAGGTTCTTAGGGTGTTCTGGGTGTTTTTAGTTGATTACTATGCAGGTTGTGGTTTCATACAGATCAAAATAATAATAATCTAGTCTCCAAATTTGTCTAAGGTTATTGTTTCAGTGCAAGTCTATGGGAATTTTCATTTTGCCTGTTCTATCATCTGGCCAAATATGTGCCATTTTTATACCACTTTTATTTATTTTTTGACTCCGCAGAATAGGTGACATGAGTGAGAGAGGGAAGTAGTGTGTGAAACTGATCTCAGGCACCTGTGAATGGCCTGATGCAGTGCTGTTGGTTTTTGATGACCCTCCCATCTCTTTGTCTAGACGTCTCCGCTCTTTCTCTCTGCGGTCTCTTCCTCGCTCTCTTTCTCTTCCTCTGCTTCGCTCTTCTGAAACCTCACGCTCATTGTCGTATCTCCCATCCCCATAGCTTTAACCACAGAAAGGAGAAGCAGAATTTACTGACAGGGTTTCCTCTCTCACACACTCACTTTGCCAATGAAATGATGCCGGTGCTTGAATGGGGATCTGTGAACCTCTCTAAGAAGAACCAGTCCATATTTTGACTTGAGAGCTAAAAGATGATGTAATGAAGGGGTTTGTGGGACAAAGTGGATGCTGCTGGGGCTGCTGAAAATATTTTGAGAGGACAAATATTTTTTGATTGCACTAAATGTATTTTTAGGGATGCATTTTTTAAATTATTTTTTTATTTATTTAATTAAATATGTTTAATTCATGGAATTTAAATCATGAAATTAGTCAAAATATTTTTTGGCATTGACAGCTGTAGTTTTTAACAGGTAGTAATAATAAAATAAATAAAAACTAAAAATAAATTAACTTTTTAATAGCATATCTTTATTTTTTATATAGTCCTCATGACTTTATTTTTGTGTGTGTGGGTGTGTGTGTGTGTGTGTGTTTATATATATATATATATATATATATATATATAGTTTTCATTTATTTTCACTTTTTTTCCTCTTTTTTGATATTTGTTTTGCGTTTGGTATTTTGTTTTTCTGGTTTGTTTAGTGATTTTTTGTTTTCATTCATTTTTGCTTTGTTTTGTTTTTTTTTTGTTTTGTTTTTTGTATTTTGTCTTTTTTTCCTGATTTGTTTTGTGACTTTGTGACATTTTCTTTCTCTTTTTTTTTTGTAAAATGGTTAAATTGTACTGACGAAGGTACTGACAAGCATTTATGATCAACTAAAATATACTTAAATTTGTATGTCATGCAATGAATTATTTGTAAATACACATTTGTTATCATTTATTACATTTGAAATATATCTTTAATCTTTAAACGAATTATCAAATGACACACTACAGCTAAAATTTAAATTTAAGTATACTTTTCACATGCTTTCGTATGTTAGTCAACACGTCAAAAAAGTATTTTCTTTAAAACACAATAAAGGATTGTTAAAACACTGATTTAAAAAAAGTTCACTCTCTTTAAGCACACTTAAGTGGCCTTTTATTTAATTACAATTACTATATGCAATTACAGTTTTTTTAAATATACTTTTAAGATTTAAAGCACACTACAAGTGAACATTTAATAAAATGAAGTACTCTTCTTGCAATAGGGTGTTGTTAATATGCTGACTTATCAAGTATCAACTTTCTAGTTTATAAATATGGCCTTCAATGAAAGTCTAGGGGATTTTTCACCTGTTTCATTGTTATATCCGTTATATGGCATGATATGAGGTATCACACACACGCCTGTAGCATAAACAGTGTGGGATGAGTTTCTTTCCTTTTGAAAAACCCCTAACCATGAGTCCTGCCGACAGTAATAGCGACGCTTCCTTTTGAATTAACCGCTTAGTATGAGTTGTCAAAGCTTTCTAGGTAGAAATACATCAGATATGTGAAAAACTAAAGGAAAATTGACCACAGAAGGAGTGAAGTATTGGAAAGCGTGAGTCTTGCGTCGTCTTATCAGCTCTCGGGCAGACAGCGGCGCTCTGAGGAGGCCTGACCTACTTTACTCTTTGTGTTGGGTGTCTTATATAGATACTGCTCTTAGCGGCTGTGGGATTTTTCTGTGCTGTGTGGTTTTCGAGCTTTGTGTAGGTTTCTGGCTTAATAAGGAAAGTCATTTTTCACACGCACTCGCTGCAATCGAAACCGAAAGAAGTGCGTATTACGGAGGGAATGATGTACGGTCTGCCGTTCATTATCAGCGGCTGGGTGAGCAGAGCTTGTGTCTGGATGCACGTTATCCTGCTTTTTACACGGCTAGGTGCCAGATAGATGAATGTATAGATCTGAACTATTGATTGTAATCTAAATTGTTTCATTAGCTACCACCCCACTTTGAAAATCCCAATCTAAACCATCTGCCTAGCGACTAGAATGGTGTTACGGTATTAATAGATTAATGCATACAGTATGTTACATAAATTGTTAATCTGAAGTTCAAGTTCACATATTTGTGTGTTTTCCGCTCTCATCCAGATCTTTGTGTCCCTCGGTGGTGCTTTCTTCTCCTAAATGACATTTTCGTTTTCTTGCTTCTAGTCGTCGCTCAAAAGTTCATGCTTACTATGAAATAAATACTGTCCTCCAGGGCTGTTTTTACTGCAGATGGCAGATAATAGTTTTGATTCATTAGATAGCAGCAGTTAAGATAGAATTTGATTTGATTTATTAGAATAATTTTATTTAAATATAGAATTTTATTTGATGTGAAAGTATAGAAAGACTGCGGAATGATATGAGAGATGAAAGTATTTTATTTTAATATATTCTATTAAATTTTACATATATTATAATATATTTTATTTTAGTTAAAATCATTAACTTGCATATATATATATATATATATATATATATTCCATTTTTCTTTCACCATTGCTCTGTCTTATTTAAGACTTTAATCTGTCTTATTTAAATTTGCATAATTTAATATATAAAATATTACATTTGTCTAATATTTAATTAAATAAAACTGAATGTATATGTAAAATAATTTTGTATATTTATATTTGATAATATGTGGAAATAATTGAATTTTTAAAATCTTATTAATTTTATTAAAAAATTATATGATTTAATTACATCTAATTCATTTTAATTTAAATTAATGAATGAAAATGAAAATGATTTTTAATATATATTTTTAATATTATATATGGTATTAAAACAATATTTAAATAAAGAAGTTATTTATGATGCTATTAATAAACAAACAATTATAATATTTCAAAATATACTTTTTTTTCTTTTTTTTCAAGATTTCTCCTAACTCAGATTCCATTAGACATTGCATGTTTCATCACATGTTTTCTCCCCAGTAAAATAATGATGTTAATAAATAAATTTAGATTTGATAATATATAAAAATAAATGATTACATTTACATCTGATTTATTTTTATATAATTAATATGATTAATATGAGAGATGTAAAAGTAACCACACAGGTGCTGGTGTGGAAAGCAGTGAATCGGGTGAATTCAGGTGAATTGGGACACTTTTGTCATTGAGATGACTGGGAAAAATGTCCCACTTAACCTGAATTCACTCTGTACTATTTAGCCAATGTTATACAAACATTTTTGAGCACTCAGTGCTGATATTGACCAATCACAATGAAGTATTCTAGAGCTCTGAGTAATAAATAGTGATATAATGTTCACGTTAGGTTTCTCTTTATTCATTTGGTTGTGAGACACAAAGATTGTCTTTGTTTTGTAGTCTGGAGTGTCATAGACCACTCAGACGTGTGTGTGTGTGTTGATGTGTGTTTACCGCAGGGAGATGGCAGTGTTTGTTTCTTTATCTCTTTAAACTGGCATCTGATCTGACAGCCCAGAGGGGCCTTTGATGGCGGCGAGGCTGGCAGTCAGGGAAGTGAGGATGTATGTTCACTTCATCTGACAAGTTGTTAGTTCAGTCTGACATGCAAACACATATAAATACATCCCTTGCTTTGCCACTTCTACTGGTCTAGATAGTCTGCCACTGCCTCTGATGTTATTATACGGCTCTCTCAGATTGTTGAACGTTTATAAGAAACTACTCTTGTTGAAACCTTGTTTTAGCAGTTAGCGCATGAACGCCAGGCTGTTTGAGCTGGGAGAGGCAACCCGTTTGTTTGTTTGTTTACTGAAATATTTCTAATATTATTAATATATTTTTGATAATATATGAATATAAATTCTTAAATTTAGATCTAATTTATTTTAATATAAACAAATCACTTATTTTATTTTAATATATGCTTTATTTTAATGTGTTATTTTAATGTCATGTATTTAATATAAAGAATAAATAAATAATATATTAAAATATGTGAAACGAAATCCAATATTAGAATAAAATATTAATTGTGGTTCTTTTTCAAAATGGTCAAATCTCCTGTCTTACATTTAAATTAGAAATAAATTAATATATAAAATAAGTGTTGTTAAGTGTTGCTAATAATAAGTTAATTAAATGTACTTTATAATTTTTATGATATTTCTATTAATGTAAGTAAAATAAATAAATGTGACAAAAATATTAATTAATTTACTTTTTCTATTTTTCAAGATTGCTTTACTGTCTTATATTTAATTAAATTCAGTTGATATGGAAATTATATTTATAGATTAATTTGTATTTGATAATATGAATTTATATCTAATATCTAATGTATTTTAATATAAATGAATGATTTCTATGAATTAATGATATATTATGTTATTAAAAAGATAAATAATAAATAAATAACTAAAAAGATAAATAATAAATAAATAACTAAAATATTTATTAATGTATTTTTTTTTCCTCTGATTTCTCCTATAACTCCTCTGTCTTCTCTTTCCCAGGTTCCATTAGTAGCGAGTCTTCACATGTTTCTTCTCCGGTGACCAATCACATTTCTCCTGTCAGTACACCTAAGCGGGTTGCCATGAGTACCAGCCTGGGCCCGCCCACGGGCACCCCTCCTGTGGTCACTATCGCCCCAACTAAAACCGTCAATGGCTTCTGGAGGTCTGAGGGGCGCCAGGTATGACAGAGCCTCTGCCTTAGCATGTATTCTACCATAAGAAATACCATAAGTTATATATATATTAAGGTTCTACAATATGTAAATATATTGTGGAAACTTAAATTCGTGTAGAGCTGCTTTGCAACGATTCTATCGTAAAAAGCGCTATACAAATAA
>JAUZSZ010000075.1:33913604-33924320 GCA_034780575.1 Labeobarbus marequensis | reverse complement strand
AATTAGCTACATGTACTTACTATATGGTTAGGTGTAGGGTTACTTGCATAATTTATTGTTTAATATTAAGTACATGTAATGTGTAACAAGGACACTATAAAAATACCATTCTCTGAAATAGTCAAATTTTCCGAGCACGCTAATGATTTTTTAAAATTGAGTTGAATATTCAGTCTTATGATTTCCTGAAATCCAAAAAAAAAAAAAAATCAACATGCTTATGATACCCTAAAAGCGAATCAAATATGAGCACTTTTATGATTCCCTGAAATCGAATCAGATATTTCAAGCACACTTATGATTCTCTAAAATTTAATAAAATGTTCAAGCATTCTTATGATTCCGTGAAGTCAAAACAAATATTCAAACACTTTTAGAATTCACTTAAAACGAATCACTCTTATGATTCTCTAAATTCAAATCAAATATTCGCCCGTTTATGATTCTCTAAAATCGAGTTTAACATTCAAATTGATATGATTCCCACTGATGTGTTTTGAGACTCGGTCAGTAAATGCAGTGAATTCATGCATTAGGCTGATGTTACTCAGGGCAACATTTTGAGCAATTTTGCTGGGGATCTTTTTTTGAGCAATGTTACTTGGGCACTTTCTCATTGAGAATGGGTAACAAATTTCTATCTGGATATTTTCGATCGGTCGTGGGCCGTTGACGGCAACATTTCCCAAAGTTGCCTGACAACATTTCTCAAAAAGTTGCCCGGTGTATCATCAACCTTAGTTTATATGTTGTTGTTTTTTCCTGCCTTGCACAGCATTAATGGCTGCTTTGAACAGAAATATATAAGACACTGTGTGTTACGTGTCTCCACCAGGAGATGAAGCGGGTGCGGACGGAGCAGGTCCAGTATGCGGTGACCCAGTACCTGAAGAGGAGACAGTATATAGACACAGATGGGTCTCTGAAGGGGGCCAAACTCTCCCAGTCCGCTGAGGAGATGGCGGCAAGTCTGACAGGTGACTGCACTTTAAATCAACATGGGCCGTTAACTCTGAATGATAGTGATAGTGATGCTCATCTTCACATTCCTCTCTCTTTCTGCTGTGAGCAGTTCAGACAGAGTCCAGCTGTGCTAATGTGGTGTCCGCAGCCCCGTGTCAGTCTGACCCGCAGCAGTACGAGACCCAGTTCTCCAGACTGCGCTCCTTCCTGCAAGGTGAGAGATCTGCTCCTCACAAATGCTTTAATGATAGAGACAGAGAGCATTTAGGCCATGCCCACAATCCAACCCTCTCCATTGACTTTGTATTGCGGGAAGCTGCCTCCTTGTCATTTCTGCCTTATAACAAAAAAACACAACAATGGCTAAAAGCTGCTGTGTGACAAGGTGTACATGCTAAAAAACCCACAACTATGTTTTTATAAGCTGTCGACCCAAAAAACGAGCGTTTAAGGACACAAAAGTAGAGCACAATGTGTAATCATAGATTCAAACTCCTCACCTTTCAGTGACAACTCAATTTTTGAGAGGTCACCTATGAGATTTGCTTAGATCCAAAGAGAAAGTGTTTTTATGGTGGTGGGGGAGGGGTCTTACAAGGGTAAATAAAGAGCTGGGTCCAGTTGCATAAACTGTTTAGACTAGTCTTAAAAGGTTAGTCATCTAATTTTTTTCTTTAAGACTGGTCATAACTTTAAATTCAGTTATGAAAAGGTAGATTGGTCTTATTTGTATTGGAAAAGTAAGACTGATTGGCCACTGCTAGTTGGTCAAACTAGTACTTAAGACAGTCTTTGGTGGCTAAGTTTATGCATCTGGCCCCTGGTTGTTTCAGTAAGTTTTGTATAGTATTTTATTTACTCTTTACTTCAAAAACTATGTCTAAAAAGGGTAATATTTTATGTATTTGAGGTCTGAGATGTGGGAACGGTGAAGAGAGAGAGGGCAAACATTGTGCATTTTAGGTCAGCATTGCCATCTAATTAGCCAATATTGTCTTAAATAGCCTGCATAGCACTCCATCTTTTATAACATGGGATTTTGACCAAATATATTCAGTCTTGATTTTTGTAAAATGTTGCAACAAGATGTTAAAAAAATGTTGTTTTTTGTGAAAAATTACAGTTTTGGACACATAAGGTAATAAAAAAAACATTTTAAAAATAGCTTAAAGTAACTACAAATGAGAATGTAAAGCAAATATCTTTAAAAGAAATTCTGTGTGGAGCATGCCCCCGATCAGCGCAATTCTCACCTTTTTTCCCCCTTATCTGTTTGCATCTCTGTGTCATATTACTCTGAGAACTACACCCCCTGGAGGCCGTGGTTTTCAGATTATGGCGCATGTCGCTCTGTCTCTATGCTTTAATCATCAGGTGCTCTGGTTTTAGCAGCCGTCTTCTCTGTGCTTCAGATGCAGAAGCACCGTTAGTGAAGGAGGTGAACGGCGTCTTGTTTCCGCTCTTCCTCTACCTGCACCTGGACATGGCGCGGTGTGGCCTGAAGGGGGCTGTAGACTCATTTTACAGTCGATTCCACTCGTTCTTCCAGCAAGACCCTGAGCAGAAAGCGATCGTAGACCTGCTACGAGCAGCCGTCACGCCTCAGGTCAGTTACTTTACTGTTACAAACTGTGTTTTATAATAAGACTGACCAAACTCAATTTCCTGTCAGTTCTCTGTGGCGCTGATTTAAATGCATCAATAAAGTATCAGTTACTCAGCAAATGCACAACTTCTGTTTTAAATTGTAACATTATCACTGAAAATGCTTCTTGTGTTTGTTAGGAAGAGAGAGAAACCCATGTTTGGAATGAAATATTAGTGTACTACTTTCTGAATGCAGTAAATATAATAACTGAGTGAAATGTAAATGTAAAAAATAAATAATGAAAATACAAAGTAACTAAGATCTAAAAAGTATGCATGTGTATGTGTGTGTATATAAATATAAAATTTAAGCAAATTATTTGCTTTATTTTTTCACTTGTCTCTCACTGTTAATATAGCTATTGGTGCTATATTATAAAAAAATCGTGGCTGATTTCAATTCAATTGTCAGGCGGTTAATAATAGGTGCATTGCATTGTGGGATGCAGTATTCCACAGCAGCAAGGAAACTGTCATTCTCCCAGTATGCTGAAAATTATTTTTTTTTGGTCTTCCAGGATGTGACCTCAAACCCTAAACTCTGCTCGCTCCTGGATCACAAGTATGTGGTGCACCTGACGGATCAAGCGTACAGCTACCTGCTGCGTTACCTGCAGAGTGACGACAACAGCGCCATCTGCTGGGCACTCAGCACACACGTGCAGGTGTGGGAAAACCATCATAAACCACTCAATTCAGCGAGAGAGCAGTCAAAGAAAACCAGTTCACCTACATCACAAGAGTCTTTGTCTTCTTTGTAATTAGTCATTCCTCTCCTGTTGTCTTAGGTGGAGGTGACAGCAGCGCACCGAACCGACTACCAGCTGTACAGTGCAGGGACAGGAGCGGTAAACACGATCTCCACGTCCTCTTCCTCTGCTGCATGGGCTGCGGTGGATGGGGCAGAGGGGGCGGAGCGTGTGGAGGTCACGGCCGGGCTACCTCAGAGCGAGGCGGCGCTGGAGGCGTTGCAGGACTGCATAAAGCGCGTGCGGGAAGGTCCGCCTTCACTCACCACCGTCTGCTTCTACGCCTTCCAGCACACGGACCAGCTGCTGAACACAGCCGAGGTGTCTGCGGACAGCCGTCTGCTGGCGGCCGGCTTCGATAACTCTGCCGTCAAGCTGTGGAGTCTGCGGGCCAGGAAGCTGAAGGCAGGACCTCACAGGACCGACGTGTCTAAAATAAGACTGGCCTGTGACATGCTGGAGGAGGAGGTGAGTGTCTCTCTCGTTTTAGGCAGCTGATGTATATTCATTCAGATCAGCAGCACATCAAATGCAGCTTAAAGAGAAATTACGGGTCTGGACAGTTTTCATTCTTTTGATGGGTTTCAGTATGTGTCTCTATTTATATGATCTGAAACGGGTTACAAGGATTTTAATATTATTATAATTTTTTTGTTGTTGATATTTTTTTCAAAGCTTCAATTTAACCAAAGAGTCTTTTCAAGCAGAAGTACAGAAGTGTAATACATTGTAATTTACAATGTACATTAACACTTAACACAACTAAATGAACAGTATTATATTAATTTAATTTGACACTAATTTAAACTTACATGTTAGTAGATAGCAAAACTTACATGAAATTTTAAACTTTTTTTTGCATAACTAAAGAACTAACTGAACTAAATTGAACCATTTAGCACATTAGTATTTTCTGCCGTGTGACATTATTTCTATGACGAACCCTCAATACTGTAATGCAAAAAATACAATTAGATATTTAAAAGGTAAAGTTTTTTTCATCATGGTAGTATTTGTTTACTACTTTTAATTTATATTAAAACACTGCTTTTCTTTAAATATCAAATTAATCAATAAAATAATCAATCAAGTGCACACACCCCATTACTTCAATACACCTGGATGTTTCCCAATAATTTATTTTTTTTATTTTTTTTTATTTTTTTATATTATTCAAATAAACCCTGATTTTAAACAGTCTTTGTCCAGGAGATTAATTATCAAATGTTACAGTAAAATACAGTATAATTTACAGTAAATTAACACTTTTTTTCTCTTTACTAAATGACTAAGTATTTTACAAAATATTTTATAAATTAATAAAATTGACATAAATGCTAATAACCTTATTTACATACATAAATATAAGAAGATTTTAAATCTTGGATGATGGCACAGAGATTTCGGGACATTTTTGAGTAAAACCAACGAATATTTGAATTACAAACAAATATTTAAGTTAGTTTTTAATTTCTGTTTCATGTTATGTTTATATCAACATAAAATCAAACGTATTGTAAATATATTGCATTAATTGGTCAAAAATCAGATTAATTGTACGGCAATATCGATTCTCTTCTACTATATGTGACCCTGGAGACCAAAAGCAGTCTTAAGTAGCACAAGTATATTTGTAGCAATAACCAAAAATACATTGCATGGGTCAACATTATCCATTTCTCTTTTATGCCAAAAATCATTAGAATATTAAGTAAAGATCATGTTCCATGAAGATATTTTGAACACTTCCTACCATAAATGTCAAAGCTTAATTCTTAATTAGAAATATGCATTGCTAAGAACTTCATTTGGACAACTTTAAATGCGATTTTCTCAATATTAAGATTTTTTAATATTTTTTTGCACCCTCATATTCCGGATTTTCAAATAAAGTTAGTTGTATCTCAGCCAAATATTGTCGTATCCTAACAAACCATACATCAATGGAAAGCTTATTTATCAGATGATGAAAAAATATCAATTTCAAAAAATGGACCCATTTGCTATTATATCATGCTCAGTTTTAGGTGGTTTAAAGCGTTTCCATCCATCTTGAGATTTTCACCTGTATCTTTGTTTGTAATCAGGCAGATGACGAGGATGCCTTGGGCAGTGAGATAAAGACCCTGCGTGCTCACAGCGGCCCCGTGTACCGCACTGCGTTCCTGACGGACGGCTCCGGCCTGCTGTCCTGTTCGGAGGACTCCACCGTGCGCTTCTGGGATCTGAACAGCTTCACGAACACCGTCCTGTACCGCGGCCATGCCTACCCCGTCTGGGACGTGGACGTCAGTCCCTGCAGCCTCTACTTCTCCACGGCGTCCCATGACCGCACCGCGCGCCTCTGGAGCTTTGCGCGTACCTATCCGCTGCGTCTGTACGCCGGACACCTCTCAGACGTAGACTGCGTCAAATTCCACCCCAACTCCAACTACGTGGCGACCGGCTCCACGGATAAAACCGTGCGGCTGTGGAGCACGCAGCAGGGGGCGTCTGTGAGGCTGTTCACTGGGCACCGTGGACCCGTGCTGTCACTCGCCTTCTCGCCCAACGGCAAGTACCTGGCCTCGGCCGGAGAGGACCAGAGACTCAAGCTGTGGGACCTGGCGTCCGGCAGCCTGTTCAAAGACCTGCGGGGTCACAGCGACAGCATCACCAGCCTCTCCTTCAGTCAGGACAGCAGTCTGGTGGCCTCTGCCTCCATGGACAACTCGGTGCGGGTGTGGGACATACGCAGCGCCCACGGCAGCACCCCCAGCGACGGCTCCAGCAGCGAGCTGATTGGACAGTACACGGGCAGCACTAGCAACATCCTCAATGTGCAGTTCATGGCCTGCAACCTGCTGCTGGTGACGGGCACGGCGCTGGAGAAACAAGAACAGTGAGAGTGTGTGGGGGGGGTCAGTCTCAACAAAACACGCCCGGGTCATATTTCACCCCAAAAATGGTTAGGGTTAATTCAGGATAATTGGTCTTGCCTACCCCCCAAGCCCCCCCAATGGCAAAATGTGTTCTCGTTTATCTGAATTCAACCTATAAGTAAAATGAAGCCATTTAGCACCATTATATTTTAGCATGGTGACAATATGACCTACAAAACACACCCGGGTCATATTTCACTGTAAAATCTGATGAAAAGGTTGGGGTTAATTCATAATTAAGGGTAACTGGCTCACCCCCCTAGTAATCTCAATGGCACCATTATTTTTTTGCATGGTGACATTATGACAAACCTGTACCTAAGTTCTTATTACTGTAACGCAAAAAAACCCTAAAAAAAAAGAAAAAAAGAGATACTATTTAAATGGTAATGTATTTAACAGGGTGGTATTTGTTGAATCAATATTAATTAAGGGCAATACAACTAAATAATTTGGGACGTAAGTTTCAGTTTCTTTTCTTTAATAGACGTTTTGCAATAAAAATGATTTGACAGTAATATCATTGGTGTAATACTGTGAATTAATTCTGCATAAATGAAAAAGTAGTTTAACAAATATTACTTATAAATTCATAATTTGCAGCATTTTTATTTAGTTTTTTAAAGTAAAGACAACAAATACTACCTTGATTTTCATTATTATTATTATTATTATTATTGGCGTTGCAAAAAGAATTTGAGTGACAATTGTCATAAAAATAATGTCATCTTAATAGGCTTTATTTTCTTTGAGCAGAATATATTTCTAGTTTTGTTTTTAGTTTTTCTTGTGAAATATGGTCGGGACACGTTCTTGACGGGTTTTCGTGAGATTCACCCATTGTGTTTTGTAAAGTGAGAGTGTTGTTTTGGTTCATTTTTGTTATGATGTGTGTTGATGCCTCTAAAGAACACTAGAGATGTAGCCTGCTGTTGTCATACAGATGTAAGATATATTTTTTCTGAAAAAAGTAAGGTCATCATTTCCATGTCTGTATTTTTCAGTTTGGCTAATTTCTGTTGTAATGTTGCTGTTGTTTGTTGATGGCCCATGTTTATAAAGGTAAGCACATCTAGCACTGTTCTCCTGGAAGTTCACCAGGAAGCCAGATAAACTGGATTCATCCTATTTCATGCAGAAAACAGTCCTGATGAAGCTGTCAATGCCTTCATCCTAGTTTGTATTCCCCCAGTCACTAGAGATTGAGTTTAGTTTTACTGCAACAAAAAACTTCCCCAGGAAAGCTCAAGAAAACAAACACATAATATACATGCCACAGTTAGTCTTTTGTAGCCTGTTGAACAGCATAACTCATGGATGGACTGAATGATGAATTTCCTTGAATCTGATTTTGCAACCCTGCACTTAGTTTTGTATGAATCAAGTCAAGTTTCTCCATTTGAAGTTTCCTTTTTGTGTTCCTAGTTCCTAATCATGGGATGTTTGTCTTTAACAGTGAAGGAAAAAAATGACTTTTGTATTGTTTGGTTCCTTCAAAGAAATGTTTTCGCATCATTCTGATACTTGTAAATATATTTTTGTAACATTTCATGGGTGTCTGGATCTCATTTCTGATGTTGCAGATCTGATTACTGCAGTAATACTGTAGTAAAGTTCTCAAGCAGGATCCGATCCACCTCCTCACACACAGGTGTGGCTGCTTTCACCCAAACCAGTTCTGCTCTTGGTGGGCGTGACGCCAACCTGATGAGCCTGTCCGTCGGCCAGAGTGGCTGGATTCATCTCTCACACACACATGCACACACACACTCAAACGCAAGCTCGCAGCTCCAGACGAGCATCACCAGTGTCCTGTCTGAGGTTTTGGAGTTTGGCTCGCGGCCGGTTTGAAGATGCCCTACAGTGTGACTCTGCCGAGTGGCTCTGGGCAGGCGACCCTAGTGGACAGCACACAGGCAGACGGGAAGACGTTTAAGCAGCTCCGTCTGGAGTGTTTGCAAAAGGGGAAGCTGTTTGAGGATCCAGATTTCCCAGCTGTGGATGACTCGCTCTTCTTCAGCCAGAGGGTCCCGGTTAACTTTGAATGGAAGAGGCCTGGGGTAAGTGACCTGAAGTATGCATGATGCTGCAAGATGACATTTATGCCCATTTTTGACTCCTGGATGGGATGAATTGGGTAATCTGACACATTTATTCACTTTTGACTTTAATAAATTACTGAAGTATCAACCAACACTTGATCACCCAAATAAACGAGACCCCAATCACATGACAAACCACCTGGATTTGATGGTGCAAGATCTTCTAGTGTTGCAAATAACCCTAAATGCTTTTTCTTTCATATAGATTGGCACTGCGGAGGGAATTGTGGGTTAATTTGATGGGGTCTGATGTAATCTATAAAGCATAACGATGACAAATATCTAGAGCTGTCAAATCTGAAGCATTTTGTTCTCTGATGCTCCTCCTGTTCATGTATGGATGGATGTTAGATGAATGAATGGAAGTGGTTTTTACAGTTAAATAATTACTCATGGTTTCACCTGTAGTATTACGCGCATTCCAATAACATTAACATCATTTTTGACCTTTATGACACATGACTTCCATCTTTGTGTGTGATTTGCATGTTTTAGAATGTGATTTTGGCATTTTAAAACCTGTCATGCAAGTTTGCAGAATAATTCAGGCCTTGAATCAATCAGGCTGGCAGCCTTATGAACACAACAGAACTTTATTCCCTAAAATTTCACGTTCCTTTTGAGTGTAACATCACAACAGAGGTCATATTTGTGCATAAAGGACATTGAAGAAGTCATGAAGCCAATGGAGGTCAGGAATGCCGGTGGAATTTTGCCATGCACGGAATGCATTGTTTATTTAGTCTTGAGTGACTGAATGGAAAGTGGATGTAGGTTTTATTTAGTTGGAAACAGACTACTGAGTTGAGTTTAAGAACAGGTTGCCAGTAGTTGTGACAAATGATCTAAGATGCTCCACACCCCTCCTTCACGCTTGTAAAACTTTAAGGACCTTTGAATGAAACTACAACTGCATTTCATTCCAGGGCGTTCCTGCAGAGCGACCTTAGATATGCAGCGCATGAAGAGCGTGGGCTTGCGTTAGAATGCGAACACACCTCACACAGGCATCATGGGCGTTCACACATCTCCCTGTCTCTAATCAAACGCTTCATTAGATCTACAGTAACGGCAGATCATGTGATATGTTGTAAATGTCTGTAAAAAATGGTAAAAACTGAAAATACTATTGTATGAACAACCAACAGTATCCAGCTCTTCTGTCATTATTACATTCAGAACACTTCTTAAAATGGATGAATGGATAGATAGCATGACAGGTGGATGTTATTTGATCAACAGATATTTTTTTTCTCTGATCTCTTCAAATTCAGCAAATCTGCGAGATGGATGATAGAGAGAGGGATAGCATAACGTATGGATGTTATTTGATTTGACCTACTGATATTTTTCCCTGATTTGTTCAAATTCAGGAAATCTGCAAAGACCCAAAATTCATCACTGGAGGAGCCACCAGGACAGACATCTGTCAGGGGCAGCTGGGTATGTTTTCCTGTCGTTTCAGGTTTCTCATTTATGACAAAATGAAACCCTAATCTGAGCAAAACACTTCCAATGACCAAAGAATAAAATAATGGAGCAGTGTTGGGGAAGGTTACTTATAAAAGTGATGCATTATAATATTGCATTATTCCATGAAAAAGTAACTCATTGCGTTACTTAGTTACTTTATATGGAAGTAAAACAATGCATTACATTACTTTTGCATTACTTTTTGTCACCTGGGCTGGGCTCTCTTACCCAAAAGTTATATTTTTGCCAGCTTTAACACCAAAAATTAAATTAATAAGCCTCAAGCCGAAGGAAGAGTTTTCAGTGAATAAATGGGAAAACAAACTACCATGCGTTAATTATTTAAAAAGTAATTCAGATATTTTGTTGTAAATGTAAAACTAATGCATTACTTTACTAGTTACTTGGAAAAGTAATCTTTTGTACTTGTAATGCATTATCCTCAACACTGTAATGCATTAACACTGGTCATATTATGATCTCCATGCATGTTGCCCTTCATATATGGCCACACAGGAGACTGCTGGTTGTTGGCAGCGATTGCCTCCCTGACCCTCCATGAGGACACGCTAAAGAGGGTCGTTCCACATGACCAGGACTTTGATCGCGGCTATGCTGGAATCTTCCATTTCCAGGTGAGTCCCACTCTCTGAACTCTCTCTCTCTACAGTTTCCCAATGACCTTTAACCCTAACCAAACACTCCTTGTTGTGCAGTTCTGGCAGCATAATAAATGGATGGATGTGGTGGTGGACGACCGACTCCCATGTGTGAGGAACAACCCGGTGTTCGTCCACTCCGCTGACAATACTGAGTTCTGGAGTGCACTTCTGGAGAAGGCCTATGCCAAGTATGCATTTG
>JAUZSZ010000075.1:33891148-33902034 GCA_034780575.1 Labeobarbus marequensis | reverse complement strand
CAAATCTTCATTTCTTCACAGTTCCTGATGTTGTCCATGAACATATGAGCATTCAACAAAATCCAGCAGGAACAGGAATGTGACGGATGGGGTCAGCTGTGCCACGGAGGATTTTTTTTTTTGCACATGTTTTTGTTTGTTTGTGGGGTCTTTCCCATTGCTACTGACTGCAGATTTACCTGAAAGTTTTTCTGTGATTATTTTGCGAACAAATCCTCCAGTGTTGTGTTCTTGATGGCACGTTTACTGTTATTTTTCTGTGATTTGAGGCATAGTCACCCTTTATGGATGCTGCAAGAATTTGTAATAATTGTAAGATGTATTATTCACAGAGCTGCTAAACCGCTAAGTTTTCATCTCGAAAGGTGCATGCATAAATGAACAAAATCAGCAATATAAATGAATAAAAATGACAATCAATTACTGTGGCTACTGTTATTGAGAAACTGTGATGGAGCATCCAATAACTGAAATATATTTAATATACACCTTTGTTTAATATTAAACAAGGTCCAAGCGTTTTGTCATTGATTCATCACCAGGAAAAAAAATAAAAATAAACAAACTGAACTAAATGGACAATGTATTACTGGTTAATGAAATTAAACTTTCTCAACAAATCAAGCAAGCACATAAATGAATGAACAAAAATGAAACATACCAGCGTACATAGAATATAAAGGGGTACACCTTTACATTAAAACTAACAAATTAATTTCCTTCTTTTTTATATTTAAATGTATAACTATGCATGCCTGGTTGTTTTCTTTTTTCTTAATCTGAATTAACATATGTTATATGTAATGTGTTAATCTATAGTATTATTTATAGGCCTATTATATTTATATTATTGTTACATTCTGTCATACCTAAGATGAACCAAATAAAAGCCAAAAAACAAACAAACGAAGACTTTAGAACAAATTCTAAAGCCATAAGAAATATTTATATTAACATTATATTAACACTGCAACAGCAACAATAAGAACACTCAAACTCAAACATAGGGGAAAACTACTTTAAAAGTATAGAAAGGCTAATGTAATGTGTTAGAATATAAAAGTTAACCAATAAAATTAATTTCTCAGAAATGTAGAGTTTGAGGGGTAGCGTCTAACGTCACCATCAGTACGTAACGTCCCGTCGTTTAGACTAAACCAAAACCGCTTCAGGGGTGTTTCTTCAACTAACGGTCGATCCTGGTAGCGCTGTCGTTTATCCGATCGCTTTAGTATATAGATTTAAATCATATATATACAAATCTTAAATAGCACTATATGTAAATAAAAACTTGTTTATGACAGATTTTTAAACCAGGATTATCGCTCCTCCTATAGTCAGTCGAGATGGTATAGTCCAAAAATGGCCGCAGTTGTCCATGTGTTTCTAGCTTACGGAGTAATTTGTAGTATTTGATTCTTCGTTGTTCACTTTTCGTAACATTGATATTTTTTAAGTCACGTAATACCTGAAATACAAACGCTCGGATAATACATTAACTTGTAAGAATGGTGAGTAACTTTAGTCTTGTTTACATATTTAGCTGTCAGGCTAGTGAATCCAGTAAGTTAAGTGTGTAACTAAATCACGTTACACTGTTGGTTATTAAATAACTTTGTCATTTAAACACGAAATACAGTGTCTGTGTTCTAAAACTGATTTGTTTAAGTTATGCTTAGAGTTTTGATCACAATTCGTTTACGTTTTATTAAGACCGCAAGCAGACTTATTGCAGTATTGAATGTGTTTATTGTAAAATATTTGGCCCAAACACACAAAGATGAAATAAAATGAATCCAAAAGTGACTAAAATCATATGACAGATTTGTGTGTTGGCGCATTATAGTTGTGATCTGTCTGTCTCCAGCCTCACAGAAAGAAGAAAGCCTTCATCAATAAGAAGAACGCTGTGTCCTTCCACCTGGTGCACAGAAGCCAGAAAGATCCGCTCGCTGCAGACGAGACAGCACCTCAACATGTCCTTCTGCCTGCTGCCAAGGTACAACAAACTCACCGAGCAGGTTTTGTAGTGTTATGCAGGCATAACATTCAGATATCACCCCCTGAGCGTGATGCTGATGTTGGCATTTGTTCCTGCAGGTGGAGGTGGAGAAGAGGAGGGAGGAACAACGCAAGTTCGGAGTGTTTTTTGATGATGACTACGATTACCTGCAGCACCTGAGAGAGGCGCCCCAGCCCGCAGAGCTGGTCTCTGCTCCTCGCTTCCGCAGAGATGCTCGACCAAAACCTGCACAGGACGAAGAGGACATGGAGGAAGAGGACGCCGAGGTCCCTGTAAGGCCGTTTGCTGGCAGCTCCTCCACGCAGCCTTTAGATCTCCATTAATCACAATTATATATTCTGCACATTTGATGCTGATGGTATAATGTGTAAAATGTATACTGCACCAGAAAAGTCCACACAAAAATCAAAATACTCACCCTCATGTCATTCTAAACCTGCATGACTTTCTTTTTCTGTGGAACACGGCACATTGTCAAAAATGACCAGCCTGCAAAAATTATCAGCAAATATTGGATTCAATCTTTTTATCAAATTATTTTCTTTACATTACTCGATTATTGATTGTAGGCCTGAGCTTATACATGTTATGCACCATTTTTGAGTGAATATTGGCAAAATTCTCAACAAAAAAAGGCTTTTTTCAATCAAAAACTGAGGTGCAATAAGGCCGACGATCAATTAATTTCAAAACGAAATACAAAACCTTTGCTAGCTGACAGAAAACAAGTTGACAGAAAGATTGACTCCAAGACTTGGAACATTTGCAAGAGCTTGATGAGTTATTTTTAAAACGCCGCACAAAAAAGATTTTCAGCACGGGTTAATTCTTGTGTTGACACATTTCCAATGAAAACATGAAATTGAGGAAGTTCTGATTAATAGCCACCTGCTTTTAGTTTACATCACAGCTGTGAATCAGCTTTTGTTACTCGCTAATTCAAATCAAACGTAGGCACTATTAGGGAACAATAAATGTGTACACATTCCTGATTTCGTTATTATTTCAGCCCATTTTCCATTACACAAAATATTTGAAATGTTAAATGTGTTATTAGATAACCTTGTGGTTATTTTTACTAAATATCTGCGTGCAGCTAGAGTGAGGGTGACAACAAACAGCATTATGGTCCGTTTGCATCTCCTGCAGTTGATGAACCTCTGTTTTGAGGACATGCTGTAGTTTTATGTTGATGTTTGTCATACATGCAGACGGCCTCCATCAAACTGCCCTCGTCTGTGTTCGCGTCTGAGTTTGAAGAGGAAGTGGGTTTATTAAACAAAGCAGCTCCTGTTTCAGGTGAGATCAGAATCAGTCCTGCTCATGTGGTAGCTTTCACAAACCTGCAGAACAAGTATTTACTTTATTTAAGGTCATATCTCATTGGCTGTCTTGATTCATTGGTGGATTCACAAAGATAACCAAAATAAGGCCTCAGACAGGGATGGGTCACAACTACTCTATTTTATTATTTATATTGTTTTTTTTTTATTACTATACAGTTCAAAAGTTTGAGTTCAATAAGATTAATGGTGTTTTTTTTTTAATTAATATTTTTGTTCATCAAGGATGCAATAAATCAAGTGTCCATAAAGGCATTTGTTTTTTTAACCTTCTATGACAAACAAAATATCAGTTTTCACAAAAATATGAAGCTGCACAACTGTTTTCATCACTGAAAATGATAAGAGCAGCGAATCAGAATATTAGAATGATTTCTGAAAGATCATGTGACACTGAAAACTGGAGTAATGATGCTGAAAACTCAGCTTTGATCACAGGAATAAATTACATTTTAAAAGTGGCAAAACCAAACAATCGTAAATGGTAAAGTGACCTTGGTTTACAAAAAGAAGTAGATTTTCATAAAAAAAAAAGATTAAGCAAAAGGCCTGTAGTCAAAGAAACTGGCAAATGCAAATGTAGTTTTGCGTCTTGCTTTCCAGGGCCGCGGTTGGATATGGATCCTGACATCGTCGCTGCGCTGGATGAGGACTTTGATTTTGATGACCCGGAGAACATGCTGGAAGATGACTTCGTCATCAAAGCCAATGACGTCATGGGGTAAAACTGACAAATGACAAAAGATTGGCATGAGCCTGATAGCTTGTTGATGATTGGATAAGTTGGATGTAAATTAAGTGAGTTAACCAATGGGGTGAATGCATGAATCTGCATAACCACGCCCACATCAGAATCCATCACCAATTTCCTTTTTGTTTTTGACGTCAGTGGTGGTGATGATGAGTGGGAGGACACGGATGAGGAAGATGATGAAGACGAGGAGCAAGATTATGATTCAGAAGGTGGTCTGTCAGAGGACGAGGAAGGCGGCCGGAGAGAGTTCATGTTTGCCGACTGCGAGACCAAGAGTCATTTCACAGAGTATTCGCTCACGTCTTCCGTCATGAGGAGGAACGAGCAGCTCACGCTCCTGGACGACCGCTTCGAGAAGGTCAGCCAGTAGATCTTCCACACACATAATGATGAACAATAGTGCCTGTTCACATTGAGCGCAAATTAATCTTGAGTTAAGGCACACACTACAACACGGCAACATTTTTTTCTTTTCTGAAATGTTTACAGTTCGCCACATTTAAAGTGCCACAGCAAAGTGTATTTTTTTCTTTGTTGTGTAGTTGCAAAAAGTCACCAAACAATGAGATAGACACTGAAGACTGGAGTAATGATGCTGAAAATTCAGCTTTGATCACAGGAAGAAATTGCATTTTATTTTTTAGGGTTTGAATTGAACTTTTTTACTCACCAGCCAATGTGGCTACTATTTTAAAGTTACCAGCCATACATAAATTCTACTAGCCAAAAAAAAAAGACCAAAATAAACCAACAGTTTGCGGCTGTCCACACTGGATGTGACAAAGCGGGCATTGCAGATCACTTATTATTTCTTCAATGCAAAGGAAACCAGCGCACAATTAGGCTGTATTTAATATATCACGATGGCTCACACGTTCAGTACTTGCGCTAAATCTGCACAGATTTGGCTTCAGTGAACTTGCCCAAGAAATTTGTGAGTGAACATAATTAACGAAAAGTAGCCTACCATATTGGCTAGTAATTTGACAGTGTTACCCACCACAGCTGATTTTTACCTGCATTTGACAGGTGTTACTTTCAAACCCTGGTAATAATATTTCATCATAACACTGTTTTTACTGTATTTTATCAATTAAATGCAGCCTTGGTGAGCAGACATCAGCAATCAGTAATTGTCTGTTTGTTCTGCTGTTTGTTGACTAGTTTTACGAGCAGTTTGACGATGACGAGATCGGTGCGCTGGATAACACAGAGCTGGAGGGCTACATCGAACCGGACAGCAAGCGACTGGAGGAGGTCATCAAAGACTACTTCATACAGAAAGAGAAAGAGTGAGTGTGTGCGCCTGTCACGGATCTGTGTGTGTGTGTGAGAGAGAGAGAGAGAGCACAGCAGAAGAACTCATCGCTTTGTGTGTGTGTAGTTGTCAGAAACCAGATCAGCTGAGTTCTGCAGAGCTGCCCTCGGTGAAAGAGGAAGACGAAGAAGAGGATGACGAAGAGGGGGAGATTGAGACGCTGGTGATTGAGCCGCCTACAGAGCGCTGGGACTGTGAGACCATCATCAGTGAGTCTGAATCCATAGAGTTTCTGAAGGATCACGTGACACTGAAGACTGGAGTCATGATGCTGAAAATTCAGCTTTAACCACAGGATTAAATTACATTTTAAAGTGTATTAAAATACAGAGCAGTTATTTTTATTACAGTTTTTTTCTGTGTTTTTGATCAGGTATTCAAGTATCAAAATAATGACGTCCTGATTATTCTTATCATGATCATTTTCATCTTCCTCTCCCAGGTACATACTCCAACCTCTACAACCGGCCCAAACTTATCCAGGACCCCCCAAAGGTGAAGAAACCTGCCTTACAGGTTTCACATTTAATAAACTGTTCACTCATTTCATTACACAGATAAAGATGGAAAGGGACTGATCAGATTCACTGCGAGTGACATTTTCAATTCAAATCCACATCCAGTTTGCATGTGAACCAAATTACAGATGTGGTTTCTGTCTCTGTGTTACAGTATATGGTTGGTTTTCCCTATAGCACAGAGACACAAGCAAACATGCTACATTTATAACAATAAGGCTATGAAATCAATTTAACTAACAAATGGTGAGTTTGTAGTAAACTGAGCTTGTATTCATATTAATCTTAACAAATAACACCTACCATATGAGTAACATGTTGATGGGTTTTTAATTCATCAATATAATTCATAGTATATGTGACTAATAAAGCACACAGACCTGTTTTGTTTTCTTGCTCTTTATAATAGTTTGCATGCGATGTCGTGACCAAAACACATTTCAGAGGTCATTAGAGGACAACATATTTGTTTATAGGGATGGCTGGGGTTATTATTAGAGCTTAAAAACACAAACACCAAGAGACGTGGCACTTAATACAAACAGTACAGCGTGGTGCTGGCAACACCAAGGTTATGGGTTTGAATCCTGCATGAACTGATATCATCTATATCTTGAATGCAAAGCAAGTTTCTTTGGGTGAAAGCATCTGCCAGATGCATAATGTAAACATGTGTTTGCAGCCCAAGCAGATCCGAGTGTCCAATAAGACAGGGATTCCTCTGGACGTCTTGCCGAAACGAGGCCTGACGGGCAAACAGGTGGAGAGGATG
Source organism: Labeobarbus marequensis (assembly GCA_034780575.1). NCBI lineage: Eukaryota > Metazoa > Chordata > Actinopteri > Cypriniformes > Cyprinidae > Labeobarbus > Labeobarbus marequensis. The sequence goes on along the minus strand of JAUZSZ010000075.1, from coordinate 33,895,306 downwards.
GAGAGGATCAACGACTCGGACCTGCCCCGAGCCGCCATGCAGCCCCGCTCACGGGACGAGAGCGCAGAGGAGAGGAGAGCAAGGAAACAGGCCATCAAGACAGAGAGGAAGGTGCGTACAGTGGCAGCGCCTCCAGATGGCAGCATTTTGTTTGTCTAATCTGATTCATCATGCTGGAAATATTAAATATTAATATAATGCAGCATATGTTGTGATTATCTACCTGTTATCTCTGCGTTATGGCTTGTCAGACATTATTAGCTAGTTGAGGAGAAGTGTGCTGTCATACTTTTTGCTTATTTTATAATAAAATGAGAGGAAAAATCTCACATTAGAAGAGGAAGTTGGCTCTGTATTAACCACTTGGCAGTGTAACTACCTAAAAAGCACCTTTAATTTCATTCATTGTTGTTTTAGGAGAGGAGGTCAGAGAAGAAAGCAAACAAACTGGCGTTCAAACAGGAGAAGCAGATGCAGGAGAAGCAGATGGTTAATTTAAGAGCAAACGTTCAGGGCCTGAAGCTCTCGTAGGACGGCAGAGACGCTCCAGAGACTGTCGACATCAATGCCATGTTTCCTACAGCAGCAGAGACTACAGGACCTGACTGAAGACACGTCAGTAGTACATGATGGCATCATTTACCTTACCAGAACTTCCATGCTTGTTTGACTCATGCAGCGAGTATGCAGTTCTGAAAGATGGTTTTGAACAGTGTTGCCATGGAGACATCATAACAAATGGAATCTACAGAAACTGTTCTAAGTTTGATTGTTTGACAGCAAACAGTCAACAGGAGTTCATTTCTTAATGACTCAGCAGGTTTTTTTTTTGTTTGTACAAAATGTAATTAAACATTTTATCATATTCAAAGCTTTTCAATCAGTTATATATAAAAATAAGTAATACAAGTACTATTTTTCCATAGAATCCCAATCCGGTTTTAATAATAATAAAAAAAAACAATTTTTTTACACAAAGTGGCACAATAGAACTTATTGCAAACTATCAGCCGCCTGTAGCTAGATATGATGGCTCATTAAAGTGGCTTATCAGTTCATCATGATGGAAATCCCATCATCGTTGCGTATTGTGCATAAATGCCATTCACAGGATTGAACAATAAACAGCTTTGACCTCAAAAAGTTCCTGTTTTCATGTGGAAGATCTGCTACATGACCATGCTCCAATATGTTCACGTCGTGACAGAATTACAGCGAGTTTGAGTTGGCAAAAAAGTTCACATCTTTGTTGGAAATTGTAGTTGGAAGTGTTTTATAAAAGATCTGGCATCATACAAAAACAACCAAACTGACACAGTCTTTAAAAGATGTTTAGTAGCAGCTTAAACACTACCTTTCAAAGGTTTTGGATCAGTGAGATTTAAAAAAAAAATGTTTTTGAAAAAAAGTCTCTTCTGCTTACAAAGGCTGCATTTGTTTGATCAAAAATAAAAACAGTAATATTGTGAAATATTACAATTTAAAATAACTGTTTTATGTTTCATTATAGTGTAAAATGTAATTTATTCCCATGATCAAAGCTGAATTTTCAGCATCATTACTTCAGTCTTCAGTGTCACATGATCCTTCAGAAATCAGTCTAATCTGCAGATTTGCTGCTGAAGAAACATTTCTGATTAAGATCAATGTTGAAAACAGTTGTGCTGCTTCATATCTTTATAGAAAGCATGATCGTTTTTAATGAATACAGAAAGAACAGCATTTTTTTAAGCAACATTATATTTTTGCATCCTTCCTGAATAACCAAACGGGAACTAAAAACTAACGTTAGGGCAACTGTCTGTGTTTGCTGGATCATTTCTTTAAAAGGAATCATACTGACCACTTTTTGAACAGAAGTGTACATTTCTGTTTGATGTGACATCTTATGACAGCTCATGATTGCTGGTACATTTCATATTTACAAAAAAAAAACAAAAGAACAAATACTATTTTTTCTGTAATCAACTCAACAAAGCCAGGCAAGGATATAATTGGTTTTGTGAGTTTTCTAAGAGAACCAAATGAAATACAGTAGTTGTTTTGTAACGTCGGTGAATCCCATGAGACGTGCGAGAGGACAGCATAATGGCTTCAAGTCGCATGACCTGAGCAGCACTTGTAAAAGATATTGTAAAACTTTGTTCAAAGGCCACAAGATAAGACTCTGGCTGCTTAGGAGATAAAGCTACAGTATAGCAAAATATAAATAAGTACTAATAAACAAATAATGCTCAAAATAAGAAGAAAAGACATTTCCCTGAACTAGTGTATGAGGAGTTTCCTGTGGCTGATGAAGTGGCTGATGAAGACAAATGTCAAACACGTTCTTCCATTGTGCCACGAACCAGAAAACCAGGGGGAATTCTATTCATGATGTCATGTGAGGGCTTGTATCTGCAAGAACAGTCCCATCCCAGGTTATGTTCCCGAAACACTTCTAGGCGACAGGTACGGGGATTTTGCTGCCTTTACAGTACTTTCCTTCACTTCTAGACCTTTAAAAGCAGTCTGGGGGCATGTGGACAATCATAAATGCCCGACCGGTCACTCTGCTCATCTTCAACAAGGTCATTAGGCCCGTAGAACCTGTTATCTACTGAGTCGCTGCTTTCCAGATCCTCGTCATCGGACGATGGTATCGGCGTGGTTTGCGCTTTGTCTTTGTACACAGGCTGTTCGATCTGCAAATGCCCCTCTAATTTTTCCGGCTCCACTTTCAGTAGTTTTGACGAGTGTGGAGGGAAATCCTACCAAACCAGAAAAAGACAAGTTACAGTCACCCATCCCTGTGCAGGAATGCTGCTGGGTAACATGCTCACATAAAACACGGCAGGGCACTTCTGACAAATTAAGTGCATGCTTTACCCAAAAACTTATTTCTTTACAAAAGAACATTGAGACCCCAACAACATTAGACAATCCACTCGTTCATTCATTATTTTAGCTTTAATATATTTCAGTTTTACTTCAACTAAATTTTTTAAAATTAATTAATTATTCTGTCCAAGACAACATTTAATTTCCTTTTTTTAAAGTTTTAATATTTTTATTTTGTGCTTTTTCATTTGCATTTTTATATTGTTTATATATTTCTGGTTGGTTTTAGTTTTATTGCTGTTTTAGTAATTTTAGAACTTAAAATTGATTTTCTTTGTTTCCAAGACAACAATTCTAATTTATACTTTTTCTTAGTTTAAGAGTTTTATTTAATGTTTGTTATTTTATTTATTTTTATAGCAGTTTTATTTTTAGTAATTAAAGTACTTCATTTTTTTTTTAATTTTAGCGAGCTTCCAAGGCAACATTTTTAGTTTTAAGATTTTCATCTAATATTTGTTATTTAGTTTTAATGTATATTTATTGCAGTTTAATTTGAGCAATTATAGTACTTCAGCTTTTTTTTTTTTTTTCAGTGAACTTCCAGGGCATTTTTAGTTCAACCTAAGTTTTAAATTGTCATCTAATATTTATATTTTATTTTATTTCAGATTAAATGTCCAAAAGCAAATGTTAATAGTTTTAGTTAATAACAACACTGACGGTGACTGTTTATTTTATTTAATTTTTAAAAATAATTTTCTGGAGTATTAAATGGATAGTAGTCAACTTTATGCACTTTATTCTTCATCGTGGAAGTAAGCCTATGGGCGAGACTTCCGGCTGATTAGCGGCTATAGGGTAATAACGAGAAGAATAACAATGTGCAGTACATGGTAAAACTATTTGCACTACAAAACAGTGTCTTGATAATTAAAATAATGCACTAAAATAGTATGGTAAGATGAACTAATTTGCAATATCAAGCAGCAAAACGAGCTGTTTTATACAGCTAAAAATAGCTGGATGCGGATGAGACGGGAAGCCAGACCCATATTTACAAATGCTGTTCATTTCATAAATACATATGATCATTTTAATATGTTTTGTGTAAACAGGATTGTGCAGCATTGATGTCAATAGACAAGTGGAGGCTAATTATAGTAAAAAAAAAAATGAAAGGAAATAATTTTGCATTTGCATAATGTTGCATTCAGTTTATACCAATGTTTCACTGAAAAAGGTGCACATAAATATCAAGAACAGGTCAAAAAGCAACTTACAAAGAAATCCTGGAACATAGAGGGAAGTTCCCCCTTCATTTCTGAGTTACACTTC
>JAUZSZ010000075.1:33783189-33797968 GCA_034780575.1 Labeobarbus marequensis | reverse complement strand
TTTTCAACAAATAAATAAATAAATAATAATAATAATAATAATAATAATTTGAATTGAAATGAAGCTAAAATAAAGTAAAATATATATATTTGAAGAAAACCTTAAACTTAATTTTTTTTCGGAATTCAAAGGCAACTTAATTAAAATAAAAATTAAGTTGAGATAAAATTACTAAAAACTAATACCGCAATAAAAATAAATTTAAAAATCATGAAAAAGACAAAAGCACAAAAAACAAATTCAAAATATAAAAATATATTAAGGTAGTATGTAAATAATTATTAAAGCAAATGTATGCTATATAGTTTTGTGTATTTTGCGACTTTAGAGCCCTCTACAGTTAAATGAGTGGAATTCACTGTTGCAAATATACCACTGAATAGCTGTATACGTGCAATTGTTGCCGTAAAGAAATCCACCTTTTTCACAGAATTTCGTACCCGTTCATCAAATTTACATAATCCCGGAACAGATGTTCGATGGGGAAGTGTGGAAAAGAAACAGAAGCCATTTTACTTATTAGAAAGCCAGTGTGCCATCAGAATTACTCTGAGACTATACTTCAAGGTTTAAAAAACTTACATTGATTTGCTTTAAATAACACTGCATATTGAGTAAATTACTTTTTTTTAATCTGAGGGAGAAACAAGCTTTCTAACATTGTTACAGGTTTGTATCAGTTTCTGTGAATGTTTTTAGCATTAGCTTCTCATCCTGGACTATCTTGGTTGTGCGTTCTTTTGGTATACTTAGGAAGCTGTCATATTGATGTGTTTTACTCCTTTTCACAGAGCCAAATTACAGGTTCTTTCATTTTCCCTATAATCACTGGAACAGCAACAGATGCAACTATATTTATAAATAAAAAAGTGAATGGTGCTTGTCTGTGAAATGTTACAAATGCATGTTCTGCATGGTTGCTAGGGTGTTGTTATGTGGTTGCTAAGGTACTCTGAGTGCTTTTTAGCATAGGCTATCGCTGTACAGTTTCTAGTGGGTTGTTAAGTAGATGCAAGGGTGTTCTGAATTGTTAGATGTTTAATGGGAGATTGACCTGATGGATGACATCCAGTATAATGCGCTCCATTCATCTCGATAACAGTAATGTTTTTATTGGACAGATTGTGTAATATGTAAATTAAGCATATCAGTGGGGTTTCATCTGCTTCCAAAAAAGACGAAGGGTCTGGGCTTGGGTCTGTGAAAAGACGAAGGGTCTGGGCTTGGCGCTGTCCTTGGATGCTAAAATGCTTTGAAATAGAAGTTCAAAGGATGTTCAAATCAAAGTTGACGTCCTGTAGTGTAACAGTAGCAGGGGGTCAAGAGCTTTCTATTTCAGTTTCCCTTTCTCCAGTTCTTTCTCTCCTTCGCTCAATGTATCTTTTTTTTCAACTTCGCCAAAGGTGCCAGTATTTAACATGCACGTGAGATTTTCCACTACCTCACATATACTCTGATGGAGGTGTCCTTCTAAACAGAACAGTTGTTCTAAACAACTCATAATGTCTTTTGACATCAAACTGGCATTTTATAAGGCATAAAACACTTTCAAAAAAATACATTACCAAAGTTACACCAAATGTTGTCCAAACTGGGCTAAAAGAGTTCATTGGACAAACAATTTTATATTAGAGAATGTTGCTGATATGTTAAAGGTTTGTGAGCCCCAAGCTGCTGCATGAGTAAAGTATGCTGTTACTGTAAATAGAGTTGTTGTTTTGCTTTATTCATGCTGTAGTTGTTTTGTTGTCACTGTTAATTAGTTGTGTGTTGACATTAAGAGCTCATCTTTTTATGTAATGATGTTTGCTGACTGCTTCGTTGTTGAGGCCCATGTGCATCTATTTAAAACTATGGCACTTAATGTCTTTGCTGTGCAGGTTGTTCTCGTCTTTAGAAGCAAAAACTGCAGAGTTCACTTCATGTTAACTATATTACCTGTGAGAATGCAATAATAACAGATGAAAATTATTCTGCAGATTAATAAAAGCAGTAGTTCACACAGAAATTAACAAATTTGCTGAAAATGTACTCCCCTCAGGCAGAGGCATAGCCATCGTTTCAGATTTGACGGGGACAGAAATGTCAGATATAATTTTTTTAATAGCACTGCGTTATTCATATACTTTATTTATTAGCTGGAGATAACTTGAAAAACATAAACCCACATATATTGTCATGATCGTGCATGTATTCTTCACATTTCATCAGTCCAAACGTTTCTGCTTTTTATTGGCCTTAAACAGCAATAGCAGGATGCTAGTAGCCATGGGGGGAATCCACAGGTAATCCACACGACTCCAGTCCACCAATTAACATCTTGTGAAAAGCTTCCATCCATCATTAAGGTGTTTTAACTTTAAAGGGGTCAACGGATGCCCATTTTCCACAAGTTGATATGATTCTTTAGGGCAGTGGTCTCAAACTCAATTCCTGGAGGGCCACAGCTCTGCAGAGTTTAGCTACAACCAGCTCCAAATCACACCTTCATGGAAGTTTCAAGTAATCCTAAAGACCTTGATTATCTGGATCAGGTGTGTTTGATTAGGGTTGGAGTTAAACTGTGCAGAGCTGTGGCCCTACAGGAATTGAGTTTGAGACCAATGCTTTAGGGTCTTAATGAAGAGTCTATAATATACTTTGGTTAAAATTTCTCAATGGTAGTGTAAAAAACACCATATTACCATGTCAAAGTTAGCTCTGTTTTTAGCAAGCCATTCTAGTCCATGTTGCTTAAAATGCTAATGAGCTCTGCTGACCACAAGCAGTACTGTTTACTTTAGCCGCGAAACTGGCTAACTAGAACATTATTAGAAAAGGCGATTTGCAAAGAATCATAAAAAAACCCTTATACTCACTTCTTCTGTAGACGAAGCTGGGTCACGAATGATTTGCATGAACATAGACGCTTTTAGGCAGATCGGGGATCGCCGCATTCCCTTCAAAATGAAAGTAACATTAATCCTCTGCATCTTCAGCGGCTCAGATGTCGGGAGTAAATGACGACTGCTGTATTCATTATTACATCCAACAACAAAACACCTCAATTTCTTAATCGGAGGAGGGGCCTGTACAGAACTATGTCATTCTGACAGGAATCTCAGAGCGGCCTGATTTGAGAAAGGGGAGTTTAAAATAGGGATTTAAATAAAAAAATCTTTTTTGCATTTAAAACCAGCTAGATTCATTTTTTTTAACATGTATTTACTGTAATAAAATTGGAAATCAGTTTGTACACTAGTCATGGAAAATACCATCTGATTTCTTGGTTTCAAATTTAAATAGACATAATTAATAATAATAATAATGGAAAGGACATCATGGTAACAAAATGCCATGCAAATCTTCTAGGGCATATCTAATTATGTTTCGGTTACTGATCATTTTTACTTGTTACTTTATTATTAATTATTTATTACTACAATAAGTATGGTCAGAATTGACATTATTTGATGATTTTGTTGAATACACATAGAGTTGTTCGAGGTAGAACAGGCCTGAAGTGACCCTGGACCACCAAACCAGTCATAAGTAGCAGGGGTATATTTGTAGCAATAGCCAAAAAAATACATTGTATGGGTCAAAATGACAGATTTTTCCAAAAATCATTAGGATATTAGGCCCAAGTAAAGATCATGTTCCAATAAGATGTTTAGTAAATTTCCTACTGTACATATATCAAAACTTAATTTTTGATTAGTAATATGCATTGCCAAGGACTTAATTTGGACATCCTTAATGGTGATTTTCTCAATATTTTTTTTGCACCCAGTTTTTCAAATAACGTTAACGTAGTTGTATCTCAGCCAAATCTCACTTTCGAAAAATTGACCCTTATGACTGGTTTTGTGGTTCAGGGTCACATATTTTGGTGTGGCCATCGGATACTAGCTAGATTATTATTTTTTGTTTGGACATCCATTAGTACAGTACTCATGAAAAATACCATCTTTTTATGCAAATAAACCCAAAACCCCAACGTACCCCTCGCTGCTCTTTTTGAACCTCGGAAATAAACCGTTGGTGGCGGTTGTGTACGTGCGCGCTCCCGCGGCTCAGCGTCACTGCGGCTTCCAGACGCTACGCGGTCGTCAAGGAGACGCGCACCTGTTAGAGTCAAAAAGCGGTCAGTCAGTCAGTCATTCATTTGAATCTAGTGGTCTGGAGAGAGAAGGTTATGAAGAAGTGTCACCGCACTAATGTCCTGGTGATGTCCTGTCTGAAGACGCCGGTGGATCCGCACACTAAAGTCCCGTTAGCTCAGTATGAGAGGGAGCGGTCGCTGCCCGCGCTCACGGACAACAGGCCCTACGAGAAAGAGGTGACAAAAACCTAATAAACTGCTTTTACTAACGGTTAAACTACCAAGAGAAAGTCCTTTTTAAAATTACTAATAGTTTTGCACTTTTGCATACCACATGGAGATACTTTAGGCGTATTACAAAGAAAAAAAAACCCAATTAAGAGGTTTTCAGTCAATATCTTTCTGACAATGTACGTTGTTTGGGCTTAAACGTGATTTTAAAAATACAATATTGAGAACAATAGTTGTGTAATACACTAGAGGTGGTTAAACAGCTCACTAATGATGATGAAGAGGAAGGATTAACCTATTAAACTGTTATGGCCTCACATGATGAAAAGTTCAGTAAGCATGCTATCCTAATCTTGAAGTAAATCAATAGGCTTCTGTGGTTGTGGTTATGATTTGCAGTTGCTTAGGTATGCTAAATATAGCTAAATTACCATGAAAAGTTCAAATTATTCATACATTTGCAAAATGTGCTATACATGTTCTTATTTAGCTCTATAAGCGTGTGTAATATAGTGCTGGTTTCATGTCGACTGCGATGAAGAACCGTGAGACCGTCCCCTGTATGAATGAAGAACACAATCTGCCATCTGGCCTTAAAGCTGACAGACCTGCAGATTAACAGCTTACACACAGAGAGACTCATCTTGTTACACACACGACTACTGACTGCACACAACTGTTTTCCAGACAGAAATTTCACAAAAAGGAGTGTGACATGAAAACACTGGGCTTTTAACCAACACTCCTTGAGTTCACCATATAAACACTGTTTTTTTTGGTCAATCAAAGCATCAAAATCTTAAAGAATTGTTCTGATTAAGTATATTAACCTATGATATGGATTACAGTGAAACGATCATTGTTTTCATTGTGTGTATCTTCATAGATGGAGTACGACTCTGGATCTGAGCTGGTGACTGATGACCCTCCTGCTAAAGACAGCAAAGCACTGCTGATCAAAGACTACTGCGTGACGGGCGATCACATCGATCTCAGGGAGTTTTACTTCTCAAACCAAGAGTACTACTGTAAACTAGAGCAGCTGAAGAAGGCTCATCTCCAAACAATGGCCGAACTCGAACTCATGTATCGCAAGAAACTGGACCTCAAGGGGGTGAGCCCAGTGGACAACACTGATCGGACTAATCTGTGAGTTTATACATAAAAATATTTATTTTTCAAATCACAAACTTTTTTTTTTTTGCTTTTATAAAATGAAATTATTCTAGGTATGCACTGCACTACTGTTCAAAAGTTTGTGAAAGAAGTCTCTTATTTTCACCAATATTGTGAAATATTATTATAATTCAAAATAAAATTTTCTTTCAAAATGCAATTTATTCCTTTGATGGCAAAGCTGAATTTTCAGCATCATTACATCATTACAGTTTTCGGTATCGTGTGATCCTTCAAAATTCATTCTAAAAGGCTGATTTGCTGCTCAAGAAACATTTCTGATCATTATCATCAATGTTGGGCTACTTCATATTTTTTTGTGGAAACTGTGATACATTTTTTCAGGATTCTTTGGATAGGAAGTTCAAAAGAAGAGCATTTGTTTAAAATAGAAATATTTGTAACATTATAAATTTCTTTACTGTCACTTTTGATCAATGTAATGCATCCTTGCTAAATAAAAGTATTAATTTTTTCAAATAAACCTCTTACTGACTCCAAACATATGAACAAGTGTATAGTGCAGAACATTCCTTCAATTTAAAAGCAAATGAAATGATTATTAACATTATTTTATGTTAAATAGTTCCCCACAAGGAAGGAGTCCAGTGATAATCAGCAATCTGAAAAAAGCCCGGTCTGCTCTGGAGCTGCGGCGAACTTCAGATCTTTCGGACCTGTCTGATGAAGAGTGCAATGCTGACAATGGCAACACCGAGAAAGGCCTTCAAATCTCACCCAAAGAGCACATCAAGAACATGTGGCAGGACTTCAGCGTAAATAAGCTTTCTCCGCCTCAGTGGCACCCATTTTCATCCTCACTGCAGAGCTTGCCTGCTGACTGCCAGGCCACTGGCAAACTCAAGACTAGGATCAGGGGTCAACAGCTAAAAAAACACAAGCAAAATATAGACGAGGTCTGGCATCCGAGAGTAACAGTCCCCAAGCCTTTCCACATGACCATTCGTCAGGCAGAACGCCGCAAGAAGGGCATAAAGTCACGTTCAGAGATCGAACAAGAGAGTGCAGATCTCCGATGCCAAGTGGAGGAGCTTACCGAGTGCCAGAGGAAGTTTCGCGCCAGTCCAGCGCCTGCGCATATACGCCTCCTGCTGTACGAGGAGCTGCAGGAGCACGACGAGGAGCGCCGGCGGCTTCATCGGGAGACGGTGCAGCAGTGTCTCCACACCTCCCAGAGACCCTTCAACTTCCTGGAACGCGAGCGGCTGAAGAAAGAGCAGAAGGAGGCCAAGCTCCGCGAGCAAATGCTCAAACACGACAGAGAGGAAGAGGAGAGGAGGAAATGCACGTTCAAGGCCAAACCCGTCCCACGGGCGGTGAAGGACGCCGCGTCGGGCGAGCAGCAGAAGGAGGAGGAGCTCTACAGGGCCATCAAGATGCAGATGCGGGCGAGAGAGTTGCTTCACAGCGCGTCTATGCCTCCTAGCATGCTTGCACGGCAGCTTAGTGAGAAACAGGTGCAGAAAGCTGCCCAGGACGAAGAGCAAACACACAGACTCAAAATCAGCGCCGAAGTTCCAGATTTCGACGACAGCTACAGGAGGTTTCGAAAGCAGCTGGCGAAGTGCAAAGAAGTGCGGCCTGTGACAAGATGTGAACCTTTCCAGCTGCGCACGGCTAATATCGCCTCGCATAAAGAACGCATCATGGCGGATATCAAGGCAGAGATAAAGAGCCCAAGATTGTCTCGCTGGCCGTTCATGACCCCGCCTGCTCTCTCGCCCAGAATGCCCTCGTCATCCCTTTGCTCCTCTCTGTCTGGAAGCCAGGAGTGCTTGTCTGCTAAAATCACAGATGCAGTCAAGAAACGGCAAGAAGCTGTGAGGTAACTGCGATGCCCAATCCCACTTTCAACCCTGACCCTGCGAGAACTATCCAAGTGAAGTCCTGTGTCTCCGGCTTTTTGGAATTCCAAAGCAGGAATGCGACTTTCCCTGCCAGTGTGTCTCCCATTAATAACTTCATCAACAGTAAAAGACTTGACTGGGAATGTTGGTGATGTTCCTGAATCCTCTTGCTGCCTTCAAGTCATCATGAGGTGTTCATACTTACGATTTCAGAAATGATATCAGTCTAAATGAAATGGAAGTGTTAAGTAAATTTACATTTATTTCTCTTTTTCACTTCCTGACAAAGAATGTTTTTAGCTCTAGTACAAATGCTGACTTAAAAATAGTATACTACACTCTTACAAAGTTTCCAAAAGGGGGTTTTCACAGTGATGCAATAGAAGAACAATTTTTGGTTCCCCAAAGAACTTTTCAGTGAACAGTTCTTAACGGAAATGTTTTTTTTTCCTTAGCTTGAAGAACATTTTAATATCTAAAAATAAAAACAAGAACCTTTTGTGTAATGGAAATGTTACATGGATTCCTAATGGAGCCATGGATTCCAATAAAGAATCTTAATTTTTAAGAGTGTAGCTTACTGCTCTTACTATAGTGTGCAACAGTCGGGTTCTGGAAGTAAAAATGCCATTCATTTTCTCTATAGGACAGGAGTGTCCTGGTCCTTGAGGACCAGCGTTCTGCAGAGTTTAGCTCAAACTTGGCCTAACAAAATAACAAATTGGTAAGGGTAGCATGCTAGTATGCGATTCTGAGTTCAGCCAACATGAAGAGCAAATGATATGATGGAAAATACAGAGGGAGTGAGTTAGTTAGGTAGTTTTGTCATGCAAGTCTATCACATCATAATCTAGATAAAAGCATAGTATTTCCTAGCAAGCTTTAGTGCTGTTCATCAAAAGTCCCTAAAATGTGTACAAACTAAACTGTAAAGTGAACATTTGCAAAAAAAAAACATCAATTTGCTCTTACACTTTGATACCCCCAATGTGAAAATTTGGTACTCAAAAAAATAAATGAGTTTCCCACTAAAAATATGATATTTTGGTGGCACTGATGTGTGTGTGTATTAAAAAATGTGATCATTGTGACATGACTTGAAGGCAGCATCTGTCTATTGTGCACGAACCCTGTCCCTGCTGGCTTACTGTAGCATCATCCCATTAGTGGAGTCCCTCCTTCATAAGTTCAGTTCTGACAGCTCTTTACCCCTATGAGTAGAAAAGTTCTCGAGCAGAGAAAGCGGGCAGAAGAAGAGGAGGAGAAATGGAAGGAGAAGCAGAAACAGAGAGAGAAGAGACTACAAAAAGTGATCACAAAGCGAGCCCAGGCGAACGACCCGCATGTGACCCTGGCCCAGACATGCCAGTCCAAACTTAAAGAGTTCAGGTAATGCAATTAAACTTTTCATAAGCTGCTCTTCATTTTCCTCAAACAACACTTTTGAAAGTAAAGGTTCTTTGATGGAATTGATGAAGAACCTTTAACATCCATAGAAACTTACCATTCCACAAAAAGGTTCTTAAAGTATTAAAATATTCTTCACGCTAAGAAAACAATTCCCAGAAAGGTTCTGTGGGGAAATCAAAATGGTTCTTCTATTGCATTCCTATGAAAACTCCCTTTTGGAACCTTTATTTTAAAACAGGAAACAAGATCTTCAGAGACAAAGAGAGTACCTGGAGGAGATGAAAGAAATCCAGGAAAGAGTGAAAGGAAGACCTGTGTTACTGGAACAGGTAGCACAGGTGAGTTTTATTTTATTTTATTTTAATACTCATAAAGAAGACACGCATCTCTACTAGAAATGTTCGTGGAAGTGATAATGCAAAGCTCTGTCTTTCTCAGAAGAATGCTAAGAGAGCAGCAGAAAAGCTCTACTCTGCTACTTTGCATGGATGTGGTCTGAGTGAATCCTTTATCAGCAGTAAAGCTCCTAAAGGATTGAAACACAGGCAGACTCCAAGCCCTGCCCACTCTGGCAGCCAAACTCCACCCACATACAGGTATGAAAGTCATTAGGCCTCTATTCTGTCATACATTTTAAAGACATTTTAGAAGTGTATTAAAAGAAACACTTCTTCCAAAAATGAAAATACTGCTAATTTTGCACATTTGAAACCATTTTTCGCAACATCTCTGTGTTGTTTTCATTCATCCTTTTATAGTAAAACCAGGAATGAAGATAATGAGGAACTTCCAGACCTGCAGGATTCTCTTCTCGATGACTATGCAGATGATTATGAGGAGTATGACCATGACATGGAGGCAGAACACATGGACAGAGATGAGGACGACAGGCACAGTGAATGTCATGACACTGATGTGGAAAAGGGCAACTCATATCAAGACAAGCTGGATTTTGATGATGATGATGAACAGGATGAGCGTTATAAAGATGATGACATTATCAGTAAGCACAGCCAGAGCAGCAGGGGCAGTGAAAGTAAAAACAGTCACCATAGCGACAGGAGCAGAACAGATAGTATTAATTAGGTGACAAAGAAAACGGGAAGATCAGAAAAGTGATCATTAGCTTTATTCTGCATATTAAATTTGTTTTTAACCCAAGCAAACCTCAGTAGCAAATTATTGTTGGATGTGTGTGAGAGAGAAAATCTCACAAACCTTGATAGTTCACCCAAAAATGAAAATTCTGTCATCATTTACTGCTGAAGACAAAAGAAGATATTTAGAGGAATGTAGATAACCAAATAGTTTCTGGTCCCCATTGACTTATTATGGAAGTACCATATTATGGAAGTCATTGGAGACCAACAACTGTTCGTTGACCACATTCTTGAAAATATCTTCTATGTTCCACAGAAGAAAGAAACTTGTACAGGTTTGGAACAACTTGAGGGTAAATAAATGAATTTTCATTTTTGGGTGACCTACCCCTTTAAGAACATGTCCAGATCGCATTTCACCATAAAAATAAATAAATAAATAATACAGAGCACTGAGAATCACATAATAAATCAATACACATAAAGGGGGAAATAGATAAATAAAAGTAAAAAAAACAATTATATAAAGTATATAGGAATTTTGAGGGGAAATGTGCTGAATAAAAAAAAAAAAAATGCTGCAATGCAACTGATCATAATATGCATAAAAATTTCTTTATGCAAAGTATAATTTCCTCTTTTTTTATTTTTAATTTGAGGCAGAATGTGACCTGGACATGTTTACATGGCATTCACTCAATCTACAGTAATGAATGTTGTATATGTGGAAATAAATGCCTGTCCACTATCATTATATATTTAACAAAGGGCCAAAAACGCAATATTATGTAATATTTTACAAATTAAATGAGTGTGTGTATATGCAATGAGAGAAAAAAATAACTTAAAATGTGAAAATAAACTTTATTATTGCAATTTTATTGTTTATCACTTCATTTTATACTTCGTGAATATAAATACGAGGATATAAAACATTTTACACATGAGCCACAGCCTAAAAATACACATCATGGCCAGTTACTGTTTGTACATCACAGGCAACATCTCAGTAATTTTCCATGCTCCACGCGGTCCAGCCCACAAGACGCACACGCGGTGATGCAAAACCCGCCTCATACATGAGACCAAGGGGCAAAAGACGCGCTGGGCGGTGACTGACGGCGGCTCTACCCAATCACATGCGTGCACGGCTTCCGCGTCGCTCTCTACGACCAATCAGCTGCAGTGGAGGGCGTGGTCGCAGTCCGAATTTTACGCGGCGCTACAGCGTGAAAACTAAACCGAGATGGAATATGCCAGTCTGAACCGGTTTCAACCGGACTTGCGTGTGATGCATGAGACTACAGAGGAGCAGGGTCACAGTCTCTCGCAGATATCTGCTTTCAAAACAACGGTTTTTCTGCAGTAGACAAAAGAATAAACTAACGATTGGTTTGATGCTGCTGTTATAAAACGGAATGAGTAGTTAAAGCGAGCTGTAAACCGTCATACAGAGAGACAGATGAACTAACACGAGCTGCTGACTGAAAGAGGACCTGGACTCAATTACTAAAGACAATAATTAAAAATAACACCGACATTGTGTGTTTTGGGGGGTTTTCATGTATCGTTTGTTTCGCACTATAGTGTGTTTGGCTATACATTGAGGTAACCAGCTAACGTTAGTTAGCATTTGAAGTGAACTTGCTAGATGCTCAGATTTCATTTTAATACACACGATATCCGTGTAAAATGAGATAAATACGCTAGGCATTTTTTGTTGTTTTTTTTTTTACCTCAACGTCTTGATCTTGTTTTGACGCGACGCACGTTTCCAAGACGCTTAACGCTAACCTAGTTGCTGATTCCCAAACCACGTTAGCATTCTTGTTTTGTTTTTTCCGCGAGAAGGAGTTTTGGTTAAAACAGGTAAGTTAAGTTAAAGGTATTTTACTTGAGGTGTTTGGTGAAACGGTTATCTCTTAGAAATATTATCTACTACGATAAGCGAGTTGAATGAAGTGCTAGTTTGCTGACACACTGCTAGTGTTGAACAGAAAGCAAAACGCGTTTTGTTCCTCGTCGCTGCCCGTAACTGCAAGGCGCTCAGCTAGAATTCATGTGGGCTGCTCTAAAAACAGCTTGATCAGTGTATTTATGAAGATCTGTTGACTCAAATGCGTGTTTACTCAGTTTTTTTGTCTAGCTGTAGAAAGAACACACATTTAATATGTGTTAAACTGCCTTGTTAGAAGCGTTTAACTAGTAATACTAGCTGCTGTAGCGGTGAACTCAGCAAAACTGTCATTATAGGTTGTATTTCAACGCAGCTGCAGGTTTTGTGGACTAAAGTGCACCCACGTGGTTTGAGCCATCGGTTTGGTGTCTGACTTTTAGCATCAGAGATCATTCTGGTTAAACAACTAGTAAACTGTTAGGAAGAATGGTCACATTAGTGTCACTATTGATGTTTGATGACTAAAAAGATGTTGTCCGTCTTATCTTACAGCTCTATGCCGGCAGACATGACCATGTTGGCGGATCACACAGCACGGCAGTTGCTGGACTTCAGTCAAAAGCTAGACATCAACCTGCTGGACAATGTCGTCAACTCTATGTACTACGATGTGGGATCTCAGGTATGAGTCGATTTGCGAAATCCAAGACAATTCTGAAGTTTGGATCGCACTCAAATTGTTATTTGGTGTTTTAGTGCATCAGATGTGGTTTTCGTTGTGATTTATTTTAGCAAAGACTGGCACAAGAAGTTCTCACCAACCTGAAGGACCACCCAGATGCCTGGACCAGAGTGGACACCATACTGGAGTTCTCGCAGAACATGAAGACAAAAGTATGTTAACGTTAATGTGTTTCCACATTTAGCCAGTGTATAGAGTCCTGCAACTAAATGCCAACCGGGAGCATTTATTCTGCCCTGCTAAACTGATGTTTACTCTTTTTGCTGTGTGTATTGCAGTACTATGCTCTTCAGATACTGGAGACCGTGATCAAGACGCGCTGGAAGATTCTTCCTCGAAACCAGTGTGATGGTGAGGGACTGTAGGACTTCAGTCTGAACATTAGCACACACTGACCTTGGTGTTTATGGAAGATTTATTGTACACCTCTACACTGTATAACCCTGCTGTCATGTGACTCTAAGAAATGCACAAATAACTGACGTCTCTCTCTGTCCACAGGAATTAAAAAGTACGTCGTTGGGCTGATTATCAAGACTTCCTCTGATCCCAACAGTGTAGAGGTAATTTAAAAAAAACAAACGAACAAAAAAAAACGCTTCAGATGTTTAGCATTATTTTTTACAATTTGTACCATTTAAATGATTTAAAATTAGTTTTTATTTTATTTTTTTCCTTTTTAAATTTTAGCTAATGTTTTGTTGTTTTAACTTGTGTAAACTATTTGTTTTAGTTATTACTTAAAAAAAAATAGATGTTGCCATGGTAATTATTAACGGAAATGAAAAGTTTAGATTTTTACTATTTTTTGTCTTATTTTATTTTGCTAAGTGTTTATTTTATTTTTATTTTATTTAAATTAATTTCCGTCAGTTAGTTATAACTAAAACTATTAAAAACATTTTCTTTAATTGAAGTAAAATAAACCTGAAAAATAATTTGTTTTAGTTAGTTTTAGTCTTTTTTTATTAGCATTTTTTTAGATGTCTACATTAGTTTTTATTGATTAAATTAATTTAAGTTTTAGTTTGTGAAATAGTACTTCAACGAGTACTTCAACTTTTTATTGTGTCTTTTATTTTATTTCTCTTAATGTTGATTTATATTTTCATTAATTCAAATAAAATAACTGAAATAAAACACTTTAAACTATTTATTTTTTTGTTAACATTAACCCTGAGTAGTTCTAAAAAACAAACCCTGATGAGTACTAAAAAAAAAAAAAAAAAAAATTAGTACTAGTCATTTAACTGAATGCATCCGTGTTGACTTGTATTTGTACTCTTACAGAAGGAAGGGGTTTACATAGCAAAGCTCAACATGATCCTGGTGCAGGTAAGTGTGTTTTTAGCAAAACCTACAGTCATGATATTGTGAGAGTGAAGGGCTCAAGGATTTATTGCTGTTGATGTCTTTCTGTTTGTGTGTAGATTCTGAAGCAGGAGTGGCCGAAGCATTGGCCCACGTTCATCAGTGACATTGTTGGAGCAAGTCGCACCAGTGAGAGCCTGTGTCAGAACAACATGATCATCCTGAAGCTCCTCAGTGAGGAGGTGTTTGACTTCTCCAGCGGGCAGATGACTCAGGTCAAAGCCAAACACCTGAAGGACAGGTACACATGTGACAGTTGCAGGGTGTGGTTGGCAAAATAATTGTGGTGATATTTGCTCAACCTTTCTTTTTTTTTCTTTTTGCAGTATGTGCAACGAATTTTCCCAAATCTTCCAGCTGTGCCAGTTTGTCATGGTATGTTGCAGGCATGTTATTACAGCGTTAGTGTTTTTTGTTTTTAGTATTGAAGGTATAGTTCACTCAAAAGTTTAAATTTGCTGAAAATGTACTTAAAGGGATAGTTCACACAAAATGTTTGATGTTTATCTGCTTACCCCAAGGGGATCCAAGATGTAGATGACATTATTTCTTCAGTAGAACACAAACAAAGATGTTTTAACTCAAGCCGTTGCAGTCTGTCAGTTATATAATGGCAGACAATGGACTCGCGGCTTTGAGAGTAAAAAAACATACACAGACAAAACCAAATTAAACCCTGTGGCTCGTGACGATACATTGAGGTCTAAAGACATGAAACGATCAGTCTGTGCAAGAAACTGAACAGTATTTATATCGTTTTTTTACCTCTGATCTGCCACACGGTCCAACTGTCCTGAGCTTGGTCACAACAGCTGGCACGTGACGCATCGTCTTCTTGATTTACTGCGTATCGCAGACTTATAAGTGCATTACCACCCCCTATCTCTCACATGGACCTTT
>JAUZSZ010000075.1:32837720-32850175 GCA_034780575.1 Labeobarbus marequensis | reverse complement strand
GCATGAAGCTTTTGATTGTCACCATTGTTGAGATTCATACACCGATTCTTGATGTCTCTCTTTGTGTTTAAATGACAGAGTTGTTAATGTTTGTGTTGTATGCTTTTATACTCCTTCATAAATGACTATAAGATTGCTGGACCCTATACTGTATAATCACAGAGCTATTATAATCAGAAACTTTAGATTAACAAAATCTCACCAAGACTGCATATTGAATCTAGGTGGTGACTGTGTTATCATCAATAACAAACCAATATCACCTGGTTGCAGTCTCTTTTTGGTTTTCCTTGCCATAACAAATGTGCTTTACAAACACAGTCGCAGCAGCCCCAAAAAATATAATGTTATAAAGTCAAGGGTCAAGAGCCCAACTAAAGCAAACACTACTCACCATGATGGTAATGCATGTTTCAGTTGTATCTTATAACAGAAATCTGTTAGCTGGGCGCGCACTCATGAGCTCATCATGTGAGAGCACTGTGATATCTCTGTGATAGTGTTGATAAACAGGAAGTAGAATGTCCCCCCGGTGACTGATATTTGAACTGCTTTCTCTCAACCTGCTCAACATTTTGAATTAACAATGAGCTCATATATTAATCACACTGTGAGTATCACCATATGAGAACGGTGTGATATCACTGTGATCATCGCGTGATCTCACATGTTGACTGGGAAGCCCTTTGCCGAAGATGAAGTAAACAGCATTGCAGACAACACAAGTGAATCTATGATTTATTAGGCTATTTTTATGGACCTATCACATTTATTTTTCCAATCCACTGGTCACAATTGAACGCTGAACTCAGAAATAACTTGTATCCATCTGGTGGGAAATAATATAAAGTAATAATAAATAAGTAAATAAATAAATGAAAGTAATGGAGCAGCAGTCAAATCAGTCTGTAGGACACCAGGATTTTTCCTTATTGACTGCAGAGCTGCAGGCTGTGCACACATCAATGCAGTTTACTTTTCAGGTCTAGTTGGGTTAGAAAATAAATGCCATAGGGTCGTGTAAGACTGGGGTGTAATTTTATTGGGTCATCTCGGGTCGGGTATTTCTTAAAAAAAAATAATTTATGCATGTCGGGATTGGGTAAGAAGTTATTTAGGTCGGGTACAGATTTTAAGACCCGAGAAGACCTCTAAATACAGGTCAGCTTCAATATTGCACACACACAGATTATGCTTCGATTTTAAAATCTTTTCCATCCCAGGGCCATGCCAAGTATAGCCCATGCAAGCAAGATAATTCCGCAAGCAACTGCAATTCCAGGTTTTCAAACAGATGGCGACAAAGAGGCAAAACTTACGGACTGCAGCTTTAATGTTGTGTTGGAATGCTGCCTATGAGGCTATTGGCTTTAACAAGCCCTTCTAATATAAGATTATGCATTGTGATGTATTATGTATACTTGGACTGACAGATGAAAGCTGTAGTGCAACTATGCAACTATGCTGTATCTTAATTAAAACTGCACATGTATACACTGCCCACTGAAACTCTAGAGAAGACACAGCCAAGATTTTGTGAGTCTTTAACTCCATATAAAAATCTGAGAAACAGTACTCTAGAAAAAAATTAATGAATTAAAAAAAAAATCGAATTTGCTTTCAATTTCAATGTCTAGGAGAAACCATCATTAAAGAGATTTATTTTAAGGTTATTATTTCCAGTGGGAATTATATCTATTGGTTTCTGTCTCTCCCAGTGGGCTCTGAGTCAGAGTAACCCATCTGCTCTGAGGGAGACGGTGGCGGAGGTTCCACAGGTAAACTGGGAGGATATTGGAGGACTCGATGAGGTGAAGCGAGAATTACAGGAGCTTGTCCAGGTAAAACCACAAACATACAAATAGGTATGAAATGGTCATTCACTCTCTCTCTAATTCACTTTGTTTCTCTCTGTTAAGTATCCAGTGGAATATCCTGATAAATTTCTAAAATTTGGAATGACTCCATCTCGAGGGGTTCTGTTCTATGGTCCACCTGGATGCGGCAAAACCCTACTAGCTAAAGCCATTGCCAATGAGTGCCAGGCTAACTTTGTGTCTATTAAAGGTATGTGTTTGTGAGAGAATCTAAAGTCAAATTAAAAATATGCTGAGTATGAGTGTATTTGTGTGTATAATCATTTCCAGTTTTTCCCATACACTGATTTATTTGCCACAAATATCCGCCACCCTACCATCAGCTCCCTGTCTCACAAATACAAGCACGAATTTAGCACCATATTTAGCAACTTTCAGACCCTTTTAGTGACTTTTTCCATAAAAGGTGCATACTGACAAACTTGGCGACTTTTATAAACCTCAGCTATCATTCAGTTGGAAGATTTGGTCTGTACTGCCCCTACACTGCAAGATCTGACTTTCCCAGTGCAATATCGCCTCTCTCGCCATCTCCTCTGTGCAGTGGGCGGCAGAGAAGCAGCGCATTCAGTTGGAGTAAAGTGAGAGTGACTCCTGGTTAAGTATTGTAGTATTAATGGGTCATGTTTAGTCTCTGTTTATACTTGTTTTATGTATGAAAACAGAAAATATGGAAAATATGCCAGCTTTACTGGGCGTTCAGTTATATTACATTATATGACAGTTCAGAAGTACCAAAACTCGTCTGAACGCAAACTTTACTTTTATTATGTCATAAATATGCAAATTAACACGTAACGTCACCTGTTGCCACAAGTCTCACAAAATCCTGTGGGAAACACTGCTTTCTATATTTTGTATTGATTGCAGGCCCAGAGCTGCTCACCATGTGGTTTGGTGAATCAGAGGCAAATGTCAGAGATGTGTTTGATAAGGTGAACAAACTGCTGTCAAAGACTATAGCACTTTTTACTCCTGGTTTTAACATCCTTCAGCCAAGACATATTGCAGTATATTCTTGGTAGTAAAATGTGTCTCAGATGTGTTTTCTGTGTGGATCTTCAATTTTCCAGATCTCATTCTGATTTATATCTCATATTGCTTATGTTGTTGTGGTATCAGGCACGGCAGGCCGCCCCATGCATTCTGTTCTTTGATGAGCTGGACTCTATTGCTAAAGCACGAGGTGGCGGGGCTGGAGATGCAGGAGGTGCGGCTGACAGGGTCATCAACCAGATCTTGACAGAAATGGATGGAATGACCAATAAGAAGAACGTCTTTATCATTGGCGCCACCAACAGGTGACAAAAACTTATTTGTGCTTGCATTTGCTGGCAGGGGACAAAGTGACAAAAAGTGAGGATAAAGTGAAGAGGGCATATGCTCAGAGTCCTGTCTGTCACTCTTAGGCCTGATATCATTGATCCTGCAATCCTGAGGCCTGGTCGTTTGGATCAATTGATTTATATCCCTCTACCTGACATGCCCTCCCGCAGTGCCATCCTGCGCGCCAACCTCCGCAAGTCACCTGTCGCTAAGGTAATTTACACACAAACTATGTATACATGCATTTCCACATGAAAGCACCACTAACTGTGCATTTCTTTGTGTGTTTTTCAGGATGTAGACCTGGCATATCTGTCCCGGATTACAGAGGGATTCTCAGGAGCAGACCTAACTGAGATCTGTCAGAGGGCCTGTAAGCTTGCTATAAGAGAAGCTATAGAGGCAGAGATCCGTGCTGAGAGACAGCGCCAAGCCAGGAAAGAGACTGCTATGGTTAGTGCGTATGTGATTGAAAAAGCCACTGCGCCATGGTGGGTTGGACACAAATTTAAAGAGAATAGTCAAATCCTGGTTCATGAACACGCATGCATAAAGAAGAACACATGATGAATATGGTGGTTGTAGAAGTGGAAATATCTCCTTTCAGTGCTTTTCTGTTTGTTTACCCTACAACGTGCTTGTGCATTCAGTGGACCAGTCTGAAAAATACAATTTTGTTGTGTGATTTGAGATGAAGCAGCAAAATTGGTTATATTATTGTAAGATTGTATTGCTGTTTTGAAATATTTTGTTTAATGTTTTATTGTTTTTGTCCAGTCTCACTAATCAAAGGACAAAACTTGTGTCTTTTATCTCATGTTGAGCAGGCCATGTATTATTTCCTCATATTTATGACAGGTCAGAACCCCCAGCTTCATATTGATGTCTTAACATTAGACTACTTTACATATATATATATATATATGTGTGTGTGTGTGTGTGTGTGTGTAAATAAATATGTTTTATAAGGTTTTAAAATGTTTTATACTGTATATTCATTGGGTTGTGTACTTAGAGAATGATATAACCTAAAAAAAGGAACATGTATCCTGGTGACTTCAAACCTGTGCATCATACCTTCATACCTGTTTCCAGGATGATGATTATGACCCAGTGCCTGAGATCAGGAAGGATCATTTTGAGGAAGCCATGAGATTTGCTCGTTGGTCTGTCAGTGATAATGACATACGGAAGTATGAGATGTTTGCTCAGACTCTTCAGCAAAGCCGTGGATTTGGGAACTTTAGGTACTCAAACACATAAACACACATATCGCTAGTACCTCATACCACTTCACACCTCATTTTGTGAACTAAAATGCCTCTCTTTCTTTCATTCTTTGAAATCATCTTCAGGTTTCCTACAGCACCTCAGTCAGGTGGAGGTCAGGGGTCAGGCCAAGGCTCCGGGGGTCATTTCAGAGATGATGGAGATGATGATCTCTATCAGTAATCAAAGTCAGTTGTCTTCTAGCCCAACACCTGGTGTCTGCGACAGTGAGAGAAGAGATGAAAATCACTTTCAACTGAAATCTGCACATTATGATTATTATCAGTATAGAATAACCAATAGCTGTGTATTTTCTCATTCTGACAGAGGTTTTAATCTCTTACAGTCCTGCCAGAAACTGGAAGAAAAGTTAAATTGAATGTCTATTACTCTCATAATAAATTATAAGATGATGTTTTTAGATACATGTGTTGACGTGAAATGTGTGCCTGACAGTAATAAAGATAATACAATTTCCCTCTTTGTTGTAGAAGACACTTACTCAAACAAGTTAATTTTCAAACTTAGTCTAACCTTACTATTTTAAGTAAACTTTAGCTGCCTAACTGACCAAAACAACAACAACAACAAAAAAAAACTAATTTGCGGATAGATCTACATGTATCCAGATGTTTTAGTCTGTCAGTAAACAAAACATTCACTTCCACATCCAATTCTGTTTAACTAGGCCTGACAATGATATTAATATTTTTTAAAAATCATAAATACACACATTAATACATCAAATAAATGAAATGGATCAGCGCGAGCCGACTGACCGTTATTTTTTGAATTTCTGTGGCGGGCTGTCACCGCGCGCGCGGATTTCAGCGGGAAGGAAAACAATTAAATAGATGACTATTTTATTTATACAATTCTGTTTGTTGTAACGAGTCTTTATTCATTATTATTATTATTTATTAATATTATGTAGTTTATAAAAGCTCATATTTGATTAATCGCGAATTCGCTTCTTTAATTGTAATTAATTAAAGCCATGAGTAGTTTCTGTGTAGGAAATCAAACATTAATCTAAATTGATTTTATTGTATTTTGTTAACGAGAGAAGCGGAAAATATTTTTTATATTGATATATAAATTAAAATCTAAAGCTTCATTGTGAAACAGCAATATCAGCGATTTATTTTATTGATTTTGAGTTAAAATTTTATGGAGACTCGAGGCGGAACGGAGTAATCAGAGCCGAGGACCTTCAGGAGTGTGTTCTCGTTGCGCGTGTTTACTTCCGGCGCAGACCGGAAACAGAGCGTTTCTGGAGGTGACCGAATGGCAGTGTGCAGAATTGGTTTGATTTCTCCAGCATAAGTGAAATTATTGTTGTCAGTGGTTGGAGGTTAAAGAGTTTTTTCTGTCAGTGGTGATATAGTTCAGAATGGGGTCACACCTCGTGCGGAGTTACATCACGGAAAGGGACACGACGCCGGACCCGAGAAAGCCGTCTGCATACGACCCTCATCTGGGCTTCCCTGAGCGCAAAGAGAGAGGTGACACGCTCAGCAGCTCATTTCAAACTCTATCCGGCACTTTCAGACGTGATTTAGTCTCTAAACATGACCTGCGAGTCTTCAGCAGCTCCTCAGATTGACTTTGAACTTCAGGTCCAAGCAAGAGCCGTCAACAAAAACATGTCTGTTTAGCTTAGTGTCTATTTAGATGAAAGTTATTACCTGTGTTCTTGTGGGGTTGGTGTCATTATAACTCAAATATATATATATATAAACTCTTAAATTAGCAGGGCCAGTTCCATAAACACAGACACCATGTCTGTACTAGTTTGACTAACTAGCAGTAAGGTAATCAGTCTTACTTTACTGATTTAAATTAGGCCATTCTACCCTTTTATAACTGATTTTAAAAAAGGTCTGACCACTCTTGAAGAAAACAAATAGAATGACTATCTTTTTAAGGCTGATATAAGCAGTTTATGCAAAAAAGGGCCACATTTAAGATGTATTTAAATTGCTTTTTTTTTTAAACCAAATTGCCTTCCATTTTTATTGCACAGTTTTAACATTAACTAGTAAGCTGATGCCTATTTGTCAGTTATAACTATATGCAACAGGCAAGAAAAGGGTAATATTTCTAAACTAAAAAAAAACTTAAAATGCACTTTTTTACATAAATGATTGTATGTCCAAAATACATTTATTCCAGTTGCTTAGAATCACCATAAATCTGTTTATTGTGAAAACAATAAAATTTATTCAGTTAAAAGATTAGATTAGATTAAATTCAGCTTTATTGTCATTGTGCAAGTACAGAGCCAATATGAACATGGTTAAAATATGATTAGCTGTCAGACAATAGACAGGTAAAATATAAGATTGAAGTATCAGATTTATTGAAGAAAAATATATAGTCACGGTTGGTGTGTATTTAAAACGCATTCAGTTTATTAGTATTACTATTGCAGAAATATTACCTGTTTCATTTATGCATGACTGACAAATAGACATTACATAAGTGTGTTAGTTTAATACTGTAACAAATTGATGTAATTTGTATATGCAATTCAAATGATTTAGTATTTATATATATATATATATATAAAAAATTATTATTTTTTTTTTTTTTTTTGACCTGTCCTATCTTGTTCACTCTGTAATGTAATAATACTATAAGGCTGAACATGGCTCACGTTCGTTGCGTTGTGTTATTAGAAATGGTGGCGACGCAGGAGCAGATGAATCTGGCCATGCTGCCGGTGGAGCAGCGCGATTACTGCGCACACCACCTGCTCAAACTCCTCAAGTGCAAGAGAGACAATTTCCCCAACTTCCTAGCCTGCAAACACGAGAGACACGACTGGGACTACTGTGAACATCAGGAGTAAGAAATACTGCTTGAGCCAGCACACATTCAGACAAGTCCACTCGTTTAGTTGCACTACTGAAGATGTAGACAGTGTCACTGGTTTCTCCATTGAGAGGTTTTTAATTGATTTCATTTCAGCAGTTTGGTGCTGCATCCTCAGGCTTGAAAAATCTGACTTTGAAAGCATATTTGCTTCCAATAGTAGTTCCATTAAATTTGGCTTGAATGAAATTGTAATTCCTTTCAGATTAATTAATTTAGATGAACAAAGTTATTTCATTTCCCTGAATAAATATTATTCTTTATTACATTTTTATCATTCCAAAGCTTAATGTATCAATTTTAATAATACAAATCTTAAAAGTTAAAAAAAAAAGTAAATTAATTTTAAATGATTTTTTTTATTACTAAAGTCCTCTCTTTTGAAAGTGTAATTTTAAGTAGGCCCACAACCATTATATAAAACAAATCATCACATTTCGTACCGTGGTGATCACCAGTTATGCAAAAAAATTTTTGGCTTGCTCAAACTTTTTGGTGAATTTTTAAAAATATGTTTGTCTTATTGAGTTTCTCCTCTTCTTTGCAGTTATGTGATGAGGATGAAAGAGTACGAGAGAGAGAGAAGACTGAACTTGAGGAAAAAGAGGATCGAGGCCAATGCAACATAAATGTCCCTCCCTCGTCTTCATTTCTCCATCAGTTTCTCCCGTTTCTGTGTATATAAATAGCTCTCTCAATAATAAAGATTATCTTGTGAGCGCTCAAAAGCAAATGGAGCATTTTCTTAACCCAGGTGTACCTGAAAGCACTAAAAAATACTGAAATACAAGCAAGTACATGTTTAAGTTCATTTTTAGTGCATTGAAAACGTATAGTACTGCAAAAATATAGAGGACTTTCCTTAAAAGTGTGCTTTGAATGATTTTAAAAAAATTTCATTGTTAGTACACTTTTATATAGTTATCTATGGTTAAGTTTAAATGAAATTGATTGTATTTAAAATATATTAGTAATGCAATAAGTACATTTTCCCTACTGTGCTACTTAAGTAAACTTGATATAAATACACTAATTAGGACTTAAAATTGATTTTGTGTAGTATGATAGTCCCAGAAATGTTTTATAACTGCATTGCTTTAAAGTGTGCTATGATCACTTACATAAAATTTCAGTGGATTGTTATATATACTATTACTCTTTGTATTTCATGAAAAATACAGTATAAATGTATTAGCCTACTTAAGTAAAACCCTACAGGTGTACTGTGCTTAGGCTGCTAAAAATGCACTAACAACACATGATTGGATTATTCATTCTTGTGTGTAGATGTGTACCAAAATTCACAAATAACAAAGTATACTTTTAGAATAAAGTACTTGAAGTGCTTTGTTTTTAATGTGGAAAACGTGTTACTAATGACATAGTAATAATGTACTTGTACTATTTTTAAAGACACCATAAACGTAGTTGAGTATATCATATAAAGGGAATGTTAACAAAATTACAATACATTTGAAATGAATTATTCAATCTATTAAAATATATGGGCTGTACATTATAAATATTTTTTATGTATTTATTATATATTAATTTTATAGTTAAAAAAAGTGTATTTTCTATGTATGATTAGTATATTTAAAAATGTATGAAAGATGGTATATATTAAGTACAAAATTAGTTTGTGAAATTAGAGCTCTTTAAGTACGTCATAGAAGCGTACTGAACTAAACTATATTTTACTGCACTTTTTTATTCACCTGGAAAAACACACAGGGATGCATACGAGCAAAGACTTTTATTCAGAAACTGAACTGGTATGTCTAGCAGAAAGTAATAAAATGCTACACACTTTTTTTAAAATTCCACAGCATGTATTATGAATCTAAATGGACAAAGCACAAGCCAATGACAGTGTTTTTTATTTTATATAAATTGTTAGGTCAACAAAACAGTTCTGACATCTGCAGTCTTCACGTGTAAGAATCGAACACAGGACACTTGCCTCCGCAGTGCTAAATACAGTCACTGGTCTTCCTTCAGGTCCTCTTGTTAATGTTTTGGTTATTGAGTGACAAGCAGAACTAAACATCTCTACCGAAGTCACAGCCATCACTTCGTCAGTGCATATCAGAGATCTCAGTATATGTAGTGCACTCAAAATACAGTGATTCTCAGCAGCTGAGCACAAACAAGATACAGAGGAAATACTGTGAATACATGTACGTGATGGAACGGTTCCCCTCAAAGCTTTTTAAAGGGATAGTTCATCCAAAAATGAAAATTTACCCACCCTCAAGTTTTCCTAAAATTCCTTTGAGTTTAAAGATATTTAGAAGAATGTTGGCAATCAAACAGCTGCTGGTAGCCATTGACTTTTATAGTATGGAAAAAAAAAATCTAAATATTGAGAAAATCGCCTTTAAAGTTGTCAAAATGAAGTTCTTAGCAATGTATATTGCTAATCTAAAATTAAGTTTTGATATAGTTACGGTAGGAAATTCACTAAATATCTTCATGGAACATGACTTTTGGCATAAAAGAAAAATCAATAATTTTGACCCATACAATGTATTTTTGGTTATTGCTACAAATATACCCAGGGGACTTAAGACTGGTTTTGTGCTCCAGGCTCACATATCTTCTTTTGTTTGTAACAACTTGAGGGTGAGTACATTTTCATTTTTAGGGGAACTACAACTACCGCTTTAAGATGTTATGTGAAAAAATGGGGGAATCTAATGAAGAAACATCCATGTCTGGGGGAAATTATTTTGCTGTAAGTAGATGACCATTAAAGGATTGGTATTGACATTTCAATTTCTCTTCAAATTGTAATGCCAAAAAAAAAAGAAAAAAGAAAAAAAATCAAGCATTGTCCAGACAATGATTTTATTGCAATCAATTCAGGACATTAAGCAACATGTTCATGCTGTATACTAATTCATTTCTTTTTCACATCACAGCAGCCAATGGAAATTGAGGGAGTTTAATCATGAAAATAATATCAAAAAATCTTCATGGTCCTAAAATGTGCTCTATTTTCTGTGTGCAAAAGTTCTCGTTTCTTTCTTCTGAATGACTGGATTATGATCCAGACATGCTCTTGACCGTTCTTCATGAGAATGAGATTCCCCCAGATGATAGACATCATCAAACCCCGTAGAGGGCGATATGGAGCCATTAGAACGAAGCTTCTGGAGCTTCTGAAGCTTCTGGATCTGAGCTGACTTTATTAATCAGAGTCAGTCTGTTTCAGGAGATGAGCAAATGCAGGAAAGATGCATGTGAAACGAATGGAGGCGGGGCATGGACACAGTATAAAAGAGATGATAAGGGGAGGGCGAGAGAAGAGGAAAAGGTTAAAACAACGAGGGGAATACTGAGTGACTCTGTCCTACAGGATGAAGGGCAGGATAGGGGAGCGGAGCGTGGGATAGTCGCGGAACTCCTTCAGGTAACTGCGGTGTTTTCCTTTCGCCCACACGGTCATCTGAATGAAGCCCACCAGTGTGAAGAAGGCCACGGGCAGACACTGGGTCATCAGAGTGAAGCCCAGCCATGAGCCCAGCTGCGTTTACACACACACACCAGAGCAAATTCAGTTCGTGTAATAAAAAAAAAGGCATGATAAACAAAACAACTCATCAGAGCCAAACACACTGTAAATGGGTGAAAGACCCAGGCCATATTTCAACCCAAAAGTCAAAATCAAATATTTGTTTAACACAAATGATGCATATTTTGGGACTTTTTATTTTATTTTTTGCATGCTATTTTCAGAATAATAAAGCACATTTCTTGTTTAATCCTCATTAGTTTAATATAGTCCCCCCACCCCCGTGTTGCAGTAATGGAAAAAAAAAATTCTGTGATATGATACAAAATCATAATTACTAAAGATCATAAATACTGTAACAAATATATTGTTCATTGTTAACTAAGGCTAGTTAATGCATTAACTAAGGATGGTTATTGTAAACTGTTACCATTTTTGGGAAAAGGGTTGTCATTCACATATAATAATTAATGTGAACTTTCACAACGCATAAAAAAAAACAATGGTAGATTGCATTAATGCAATTTTTTTTTCGATTTTGAGGTGAGTAAGGAATTTCCTGAATTCATGACCCTTTAAAGCAGGGGTCATCAAACTTGATCCTGGAGGGCCGGTGTCCTGCAGAGTTTATCTCCAACTTGCCTCAACACACCTGCCTGAAAGTTTCAAGTATACCTAATAAGACCTTGATTAGCTACTTCAGGTGTGTTTGATTAGGGTTGGAGCTAAACTCTGCAGGGACCCTCCAGGACCGAACTTGGAGACCCCTGGTCCCTGGTTTATGCAACCTGCCACAACTAATAAACATCTTTTGTTTAGTTTATTAACTTGAAATACCAAAATAATTTATAAAAAAAATATTAAAACTACACAGACGTTAAAATAATAATATTAATGATGCTAATGATAAAAACACAGCAACATTACTATAAAATTAACTCAAATTGAAGTAAAAAAAGGAGATTCACTCTGCTCGTCTTCAGAGAGAGTGTGTACAGTACAGTACGTACACACACACACACACACTCTTATCAGCGGTGGCTCACCTCCATGGCCAGCAGTGTGTCAGACATTAAACTCCTGATATCAGGAGAACAGACATCCAGAGCCGTTCAAAGCCAGTCTAACCTAAAGGAGAAGCAGCAAAATTATCCTTAAAACAAGCTTTGAGCGAACCGCCTTTAAAAAAGCAGTTTTATGGCAAGCTCTGTGTTTTACAGTCCTCCTCTCTCGGGTGATGTTGTTTGGTTTGCGGGCGTATCGTTTCTGACCCACTCTCATCAAAAGTGTGCCAATCTATCAAAGAAAAAGTTCTGAAGGTTCTTGAAGTGATAATTGCACGATTGCCTTCTTCCTCTCGCGGAGAAAGTGGCAGAATATATATCAGCGTGTTTGCGTGTGTTAAAATGTCAGATGGTAATCATCAGTCGAGTGGAATAATGATGAAGTGCTCGTGTCTTAATTGAAGTTTCACCTCGTGAGTGACGTGCGGCTGTATTTTTAGGCACGCGTCGGCCCCCTCACTGCCCTGGCTGCTTTTCTCCAAATCCATCCCTAGAGTCCGAGAGAGAGAGAGAGAGAAGAGCTAC
>JAUZSZ010000075.1:32601945-32613065 GCA_034780575.1 Labeobarbus marequensis | reverse complement strand
AGCTCTTTACCCTTTCAAGAATTCAAAATGTATTGCTTTTAAGCAATTGCAATATTGCTCTACAACAAGCATGTGTGAATTTGCATATTGTTGCATTAAAAGCGTGAGGAACCAGATGAACTAACGTTTTCTGCTGTTATGTTAATTGAATTAACATCATGAAGGTGTCTTTCTTTAGTTTCTAGACTGATATTTAGCTATCCAAGAACTGCAAAAAAAAGTCCAACTAAACAAATTCCACCGTAACGCTTAAATATTGGAATAAGGAAGAGCCACATCGCTCAGGCTCATAGACATAAGTACTTACCATACGATCCTCAACAGTGTTGACAATAATTATTCATGCTGCAGTGCATGATGGGACTTTTTTTTTCACTAAGGTGTTACCCAGCATGCATTGCAGCATGAAGCATTTTGTTTATTGTCACCATTGTTGAGGTTCATATGATGGTTCTTGATGTCTGTGTATGTCTAAATAACTGCAGTTCAAATATTTATATGCATTACATATATTTAAAATTTGATCTAATTATCAGCACAGCACTTTCCTTGGATTGGTTATTCAAAACCTTAAAATATAAACCGATACATATATAGACAGGGTGCACCCAGGTCAACACTTGATGATTACTTCTTCATATGATAACAGTTACTAGCTGTTCACTGTACAACACTGATCTCTCTGCTCTAAACTGATCTTCATGATGGTGGCATCATTTTAACCAATAAAACATCAACATTTGATCCTCTGTAATTCTCAGTAACAACAGGTGTTCATCACTAATGCACAATCATCATTTAATTAGCCACTTAATTATCTCCTTAACTTTAACTCTTTGAGGACTTGAGATTTGTCTCGAGACTCATGTGTGACATGAAAGGAATGACTTGGTTCCTCCTCTGGAGAAATCAGCTGCTGAGTTCATGGGTGGAATAAACATATGGCAGGACTTTTACTTTCTGAGCCCTGGACTTTACACCTCTGTCTGTAATATATCCGCTTGTTTTAACATATTTGGCCACCAGGTGGTATTGTGAGCAAATTAAGAAGTCTCCAGAAATTAACCCTTTTGTGAACCACTTGGCTGAAAAGCTTCATGGAGCTTCATCTGCCCATCACTATGGATTAGTATTACGATGCATTTATGACCGATTTGGATCTTCAAAATTTTGGTTCCATTAACTTTCACCAGAAGGACAGAAATTAAACTTTTTAAAATCGGGTTATTTGACTTTCTGTCAATGATTTTATTTGCTATCAGCTTGACAAAAATCTTTCTGAATATGATTCCAGTGTCATATTTCCTTTGTGTTGTTGTTGCTATATTTGTGGTGTGGACTTCATTATTTTTATTGAATTAGAACAATTATTCTTTATTATAGTTACTGTACTTGTGAACAGGCCTTTAATATATAGATTCATTAACAGGATTCAGTCATCAAAGCTAACCAATGAAAGTTAAAGGTGATAGCTCACCCAAAAATGAAAATTAGCCAAAGATTTACTCACTCTCAGGGCATCCTAGACGTGTCTGACATTCCTGTTTCAGACGAACTCATTCAGAGTTATATTCATTATTGTCCTG
The DNA here is from genome assembly GCA_034780575.1 of Labeobarbus marequensis. Taxonomy (NCBI): domain Eukaryota; kingdom Metazoa; phylum Chordata; class Actinopteri; order Cypriniformes; family Cyprinidae; genus Labeobarbus; species Labeobarbus marequensis. The sequence goes on along the minus strand of JAUZSZ010000075.1, from coordinate 32,611,479 downwards.
TCTGTTCCAATCTGTATAATTGCAGTGAATGGTGCCCCAGTTTCCGAATCTGAAAAAAAAAAAGTATCCGTCCATCTCAAAACTACTCCACACGGCTCCAGGGGGGTTAACAAAGGATTTTTGAAGCGAAACGATGCGTTAGTTTAAGAAAAATGTTGTTTGAGAGTAAGCTCCTGGGAGAGAGTGATGAACACGGAAGCACAGAGAAGAAAGGAAAACAAATCACCTGTCACAAACTATTACTACATAATGAAGCTTCGTAGTGAAAAATGTAGGAGGATTTCGATATAAGGCAGGAGGAGACGGAGTTTTTTGCACGACCATATTTTTTTTTGAACCAGAGTTTACTGACAATGGACTTTCACGGCGCTACGTCATATGCTCGAGCGCCTTGTCGGTTATAGGCCTGCTTGAGAGATCGGAGGCTGGACTAAACGTTTTATAAAGTTTTAAGAAACAACATTTTGCTTTTTCATTTTTCATGGTTTCGCTTCAAAAGACCTTTATTAACACACTGGAGCCGTGTGGAGTAGTTTTCAGATGGATGGATACTTTTTTTCAGATTAAGAAACAGGGGCACCATTCACTGCAATTATACAAACTGGAACAGACAGGACAATAATGACTATAACTCTGAATGAGTTTGTCTGAAACAGGAATGTCAGACACGTCTAGGATGCCCTGAGAGTGAGTAAATCTTTGGCTAATATTCATTTTTGGGTGAACTATCTCTTTAAGGTTCAGGGAAGTGATTCTGTGCCTCTTTGTATATGTTTAAAAGCACCGGTCATTCACCAAGGTGCCTGGCTTCTGCAGGCTTCTGGAATGCACTGTAAATTACTGTGGATTAAAACATCTGCAAAATGTAAAAATGTGTTACCTGAGGTCAGAGGTCACATTTTCATCATTGAACACAGAGGGATGATTCCTCATGGATTGATTGCCATTTGATCCAGCAGATGAAGAACTCATTTTAGAGCAAGTGTCCTCCTTCTCTCCTTAATCAAAGTGTGTTGAGAGATTGATTCAGACCTTTTATGTGGAAACATAGAGATAAAACAATGAATGTTTTTGAGTAATTAAAGTATGTTGTTCAAAGAAAATGAAAAAGCTTGCAGTATAACTATCTTCCATATAATTACCCAGTCAACCATTTGATCTCGCAGGGATTTCACTTAAAAGCAGAAATTACTTTTGCAAGCTAACCACTATGACACTTCTCATTTTCTCGTGTTTGTGCAACAGAAAGAGCGAACACTGGTTCAATGATTGTTTCTGATTATTATATACAAAACAACACTCGAAAGATCACTTCACAGAACAGCTTTCTATTTTATTTATTTATGTATATGTTGTGTGGGCTATGCCAGCTTTCTGAGTAATTCAAAAAATACATCACAAATAATTTGCATAAGCACCAAATCGTCACTGCCATTTTGTTCAGAGCTGTAAAGCCGTCGAAATAAAGTGTTTTGGTATTGAAATCCCATGTACTGAAAACCTAATTATCAAATATCAGCTTATTCTCATATGATTGCAAGGTTAGGCTACCTTAGAAACAAGCTTGAACTTACCACAAAATATGCAACCTTTTAAACAACCGAAATGGCGTCTGTTTATCCTGCCTTTTACTTTCGTTTCTAGTTTCCTGTTCAAAGGTCTTGTTTTTCTTTCTCCTCTCAGATCCTAGAATCCTCCAGATTCTGCGTTTTAGCTGCTTTTTAGGTCGGTGGTTCCCAAACTTTTGTCCTTGAAACTGCAGGGTTGTTTTTATGTTGTTGAGGTTTGGTTATTTAAGAAATTCATACTTAAGTAGTACTGTAGTACTATTTGTACTACCTGCTAACAGTAGCTGAATACTGACAAGCCTTAAAGGACCCACCCCTTAAAAACAGCCCACTTTAGAGATCTCACAATGGGTTGAAATAATCATTTTCCACTTTTTTGTGTAAAAAACTTTATTAACATTATAAGTAAACCTTAAGGTACATATTAAAAAGATAAATAAATAAATAAATAAATAAAAATCGATGTCATGATGACCCCTTTAATCCCACTTCCGCTGAATTTCTGACCATTACTGCCTGCTTCATGCTCCCACAAACAGTCTAATAAGGGAGCCGCTATCAATATGCGGGGTATTTAAATTGCTTTTGAATCCCTGTTCACTTTCACTTTTGATTTTGCGATCAACTTTGGTCCTGGAGGGCCATTGTTCTTCAGACTTTAGCTCCAACCTTAATCAAACACACCTGCCTGTAGCTATCTAATGACCTCTGTTAGCTTGCTTATGTGTGTTTAATTAGGGTTGGCGCTAAACTGTGCAGGACAGTGATCTATTCAGGACCTCCTGGGGTTGGCAACGTTCGTCCTGGAGAGTTTTACTCCAATCCTAATCAAACACACTCTTGAACAAGCTAATGAAGGCCTTCAGGATTACTAAGGCTACAGGCAGGTGTGGTTTTTTCAGGGTTGAAGCTAAAGTCTGCAGGACAGTGGCAACTCCACTTACAAGATAAGATATTTGTCAATGAGCTCAGGATCTGTTGAGCAGCAAATCCTTGGTCTTGTCCTTCATCTTTCTCCTTACTCTCGAACTGTGATCAGTCAAATCTGACTCTTCGTATTGGATGCAGGGTTGTCAAGTCTGCGTTTTTTTTTTAATTTTAGCTGTGGAATTGGGCTACATATAAACTGTCAATTTCTCCCTCCTGGGTTAAAGGTTTGTAATATTGCACAAATTACAATTTTCAGTGACTATAAAACATTTTATTTATCGAAATTACATATTTTGAGTTTTTTATATTCATTGCAGTCATTGTGTTACTTTGGGTTATTTTTGACTGGCCATTGGGCTAGTTTTGTCGCGCAGACCTGGCAAACCTGACTGATCAGAGCAGAACACAAGACACTTTCAGTATAGAATTGTAGCGTACATTTTCCAACTGAACTAGATGCTTTTTATTTCTATAAAAAAAGCAAAAGTCTAGGCTTTTGTTTTCTTTAGTGCTTTTTTTTTTGTGATCAGTGTGTGGTCTGATTGATCATGTGATCTCTTAAATCATCATGTGATTTCTCAAATTAAGACGACTTCTAGCTCTATTGTTAGCTTGGCATTGAAAAAGGTCAATATGTGACCAAAACATTTGCCTTGTTTTTATTAAGTAAATTGCTTCATAAGCTATCATCTTGATTGTGAGTTTTGATTTTAGAGAGTGTGCAGACCTTCTTCAAGCTCTTACTTCTTTAGTGCTTTACAATACAGATTGCTAAAAGCAGCTTTACAGTAAAAAAAAAAAAAAAAAGCAGTCACAAAGTTCTTCGATTTCTGTGATTTTTTTTTATTGTAAGTTAAATTTCAGCCATAACGCAGCACTATAAGGCAGCATCACGTGCCTTCAGTTGGAGCAGGGCTTACTCATTCATCCAGGGTTTTGATGTGATGCAGAACAGAAGTTGTGTAGGTATTAATGTCGTTGTGTGAGTCAAGTGTGGACGAGAAGCAAATGCATTCTAGTCCGTGTTCTGGAACTCATGCTGTAGTGAAGATTCTGCTTCTTCCAGCCACACTTTTATATGCTTGCAAAATGAGGCTCATTTCCTTTACTGATGACCAATGGCTGGAATATTTTTGTATTTTCTGCTGTTTTTCAAAATAAACCTTGAAAAACTTTAAAGGAAAGTTTAAATCCCGTCTGACTAGCACGCTTCCCAAAAACACGTGCCTGATTACATGTTTGATCTGTAGGCAGAGAAGGTCTTTAGTGTCTGTTTGACTGCATTCGACCACAAACGTCCATGCAACAATCCGATCGAATGTGTTTTGCAAGCTTTGTAGTAGCTATTATTACAGTTGGTTCCCATGATACTGGGTAGTTTAAAACAATGATGAGTTACAATTTATTACTTAGTATATCAGATGATACATTACAAAAACACACAGTGCCACAAGTAAGAAGAACAATACAAGAAACAACACGTCCCATCGCACCTTTGGTGAGACAGTATGTCTCTCTGGCAAAGATCTCTCCTCTTCAACCTGCTCAAATGTCACAGTAACTTTAGCAGGAACAATACGCAGCGGGCCGGAGCGCTTTTCTGGGATCACGAATGGAAAGAGCTCCATCCCTGCAGGCAGGTGAAAATAGGCAAAAATGCTGTTACAAGTAGCATCAAAATAGCTCACATTCCTCCACCATCCTCCCTTCTTATCAAAACAATCCCCCAGCTTCACGCGCACTATTTGGGGATTTGTTTTCAGCTTGAACGTAGCTGTAGTGTTCAGGAATTTGTATACATCTCCATCTCATCTGAGGCCCCAGAAGCAGGGGTTTTCAGGGTTCAGCATCTGCACAAAAGATCTTTCCTCTGATCCAAGACACACTCCAAGGCTCCAGTGGCGACTGTTTCCCACCTCAATGTCCCACGTCTGAACGCCACTGCCATATCCCACGCTCCCCAACACCATACGGCTCCTGTGCAGAAGAAGAGGGTTGGGCTCGTCCTGCCGACGGACACATGAGGTCACGGAGGTCAGGTCATTCGACATGGAGACGTCTGGTGGAGCTGTGTTTGGATTCAGGATCACAGGGTCTGGAGAGATTAGAAGAAAATATCAGCTGTTAACCAATTTAAGGCTAAACCCATGTGTTTTCATGCATTGTTCAGTTTTGAGATTTTGCATTCCATAATGTGTCTTCTTTCAGTCTAGTGGAAAGATGACATAAAATTAAAAATGCACATTTAAGTGTTTATTTTATTGCATTTTATTTATTTGCATCAGTAGATTTCAATTCCAATCCATATCGTTTTACCCTCTTTAGCAGCACTTGCATACACCAACCTTTACAGTTTTATCTATATTCTAAAGATTTTTAGAGAGGGGTTTGTTCACATATCATTCACCTGATTTAACAATTTAATCCTAAAACATGTCTTTTCTGTCTGTTGACAGTATTTTCTGATTTATGAAGTGATAAACAGAGAAATCCAAAAACTCCTCAGTAAAAACCTTTAACTGTAATATTTCAGCAAAATCAAACAAGATTTTTCAACCTGGCTTAATCCAATGTTCAGATTTATGTTCTGGAAATATATGCAAATCAGTGCATATTTAAGTAGATAATGCATAATTTGCATATTTAAACATAACATTTGAGAACTTGTAATACATAACAGTTGTCTACTGTACTGCCATTAATCAGCAGATCTACAGTTTTTCCCATTCACATATAGTGTATTGCTGCAAATGCTTACTGTAAAGAACAATGGCATAGTAGCTACTCACAGTAAAGGCAGATGTCCTTCATCTTCTCCCAGACTTGGTACTTCAAGTTGCCCAGATGTTTTTGAACATCGATAAGTGCTTATGGACTCAATTCTGAATCTGGAAGTGTCTGTTTAGCCCTAAAAAACACACACACACACTTTAAATTATCAATGTTTTATGTTTTTTTTTTTCATATTTTCTTCTAGAAAAAAGTAAATAAATACCTGTTCATAATGCTGTTATAATTCTGTGGGAATGCACATTGAGATATCTAAATTAATGACTGTTCAATATTAAAATAATGAAACGTGTGATTGTGTAAGTTTCTGCCATCCCAACCTGAAGGAAGGTGACGTCATCATCCTTCATTCGCTCCTCCATCTCCCGCAGTCTGTCTGAGAGTGACCTTATTTTCCTCTTCATCTTCCCTCTCTTTTCTTTCTCTTCTTCATTTAGAGCCGCTATCCTGCTCTCCTCTTCCTTTTTGAGGAACTGCTGGAGTTTGTTAAACTCCTCTCTGATTCTTCTCTCTGTCCGCTGAGCTTGAGACTGTTACATTTCAAATGTGACATCAAATGACACATAGATAAACAAATTAAATAAGGATCATGTTAGTTTTGTAACTCCGATCAGTTCAACTAGCTGAAAATGAGCTACCTTTCTCCTGATGTGAGAGTAAACGATGACAACTGGGATGCGTTCCCAAAATCGTTAGCTATGGTCGCAAATTCCATTGAACTCTATTTGTGACGACGGAACTTGTGAAGTTAGTTGCTTTTGGGAAACGTTGGTTAAATGACAAAACTGTCGTCTTGAACAGTAGATCCTCTGTTTAATTTGATAACATTTATTCAAAACATTCACCCATATTGTTGAAAAACTAGAAACTATAGGGCTGAAACATGATTTTCTTCACCCATGTACTGGATCCACAAAGTTTAAAGCACATGGAACCGTGAGACCTTCATTTAATTCTCATTTTAATGGTTTTCCTGCCTGGTGTAACTGGTTTAGTTCTTTATTGTATTCTGACATGCATTCAAAATTAGTAAAATATCTATGGAATGTCGGCACCGATAGCCTTGTGAGGAGCGCGCCGACATATGATGACGCAGTTTCGGTTCGGGTGTCCCGAGTTCGAATCCTCCAATCCAGCCCCCCTCTCTCTAGCTTCCTGTCATATCTCAACTGTACTATCACGAAAAATAAAAATGCCCTGCACTCCATGGAAAAAAAAAAAATAAATAAATAAAAAATGTATGGAATGTCTACAGAAATTGTCACCTGATTGTATTTAGAGATCTTAGCGTCTTTTGCTGCGCCATTCCGTAATGACAACAACATATTCTCAGCCGGACGAAGAGCCGCTTTCAGCTTCCCCTTTAGAGATAACAAAAAATATCCTGTTTTATGCTGATGCAAAATGAAATATAAAATTCCACACATACTCACACACACTTTCTCACCTTGCGTTGTCGTACAGCCTGTTGTAAAGTCTGTGTTTGGTGCCATCTGTGCTCATAATCCATACATGTTGCACATATAGTCTGTTCATCAGTTTGACAGAACAGCTCGATTCTCTCTCCATGTACTGGACACTCGTGTTCTCCATCCTTCTCCTCCTTCTTGTTTTTCTCTCTCAGGTAACACTCACAGGTGTTTCTCAAGCACAGGTTGGACAGCGGTTCCTGCGGTGACACCTGTCGACAGACGGGACAGTTTCTGGATTTGCTGGAGGTCCAGTGATCATTAATGCATTGCCGGCAGAAACTGTGACCACAGCTCAATAACACCGGATCTCTGAAGAGTTCAGTGCACACAGGACAAGACAGCTCATCCTCAAGCGCCATTTAGAGACAGAGAAATGAAACTGAATTAAGATTTCTCTGAGAACACATCTGACTTGCAAACAAAACACTTCCTAATTTTAGTACAGCCTTTGTATGAGGAAATGACTTGTCAAACTTTCATTGGAAGAACAGGAAGGGTGGAAAGAATCACTAGGTTAATATACCCAAACAACAGGGGGCGCTGATGACCCTCTCTGATTCACATTCACATCTGCACAAGCATGAGAAAAAAGCAAACAAAAAAACTTGTACATACACAGAAAATTTTTATTTATTGAATAAGAACATTTTAAATAACAGTAAAACAAAATGTCAACAGGTTTGTGTAACAGTTAGAATTAGAGGTAGCCTATATTTATCATTTTTGTATTACATTATTGTTCATTTCCGTATTGCTCTTAATATAAACAAAATAGTGTTAAGCTGATTTGGAGTCTTTGCATTTAGGCTACATGACTGTGACCAGCAGATGTCCTGGGAGAGCGCTTCAGAGCTGTGAACTGCTTCGAGTTGTGTTTCAGAAGTTTATCCCACTGACATATTTTTCTTCACTATTCTAATGTATATTCTATTCTGGTCTGCTCATGATATTCAATATTATGTGTTAGCCACGCCCACACACTTTCTAGCAGATTCCAACCGAGCGCAGCTGCTTTTCTTGAAAAAGGGGTCGCCGTGAAATTAAAGGCGAACACATTGCAGTCTGTAAAGTTTAATTACCATATATTATAATCTCTGTCATTTACCATATGATTGAGAGCAGTGTATTTTTTGTGACTTTTTTGGAGCACAATCTTTCTTTTTTAGTATGAAGCCCATCCTTTTAAATCTCCTCCAGTCGCTCCGCGTTTCTGTGAGATTGGGGTCTCAGCAGACCAAAAGTGGGCGTTTCTGACTTTTTGGGTGTTTTCAAACTGCTGAGCGTTTTTAAATCATGCAATCCAGATGATCCCCCTTACCTAATCCCACCCCTAAACCTACAGTCACTTTAACGTCAGCCAATTAGATAACATGGTCTAAAAACGCCCCGATCTGGTAACTCCCATTACTTTCCCGCAGAGACCTGTATTTCTGTCGATGGTCACTGTTCGCGTCAGCGCTCCGCGATCAGTCTCTCCTTGCTGATCTTCCGCTTTTTGTTAAATTCTCTTGTTCTCCAGCCATGCATCTGCTGTGTTTCTTTTTCCTGCTGCTCTGGACCGGTCCGGCGCGCGGTTATTTCCCGGAGGAGCGCTGGAGCCCGGAGTCCGCGCTGCTCGCGCCGCGGGTGCTGCTCGCGCTGGTGTGCCGTAATTCGGCGCACTCTCTGCCGCACGTCCTCGGTGCCATCGATCGCCTCAACTACCCCAAAGACCGCATGGCTGTATGGTGAGTTCCGGCGATTGGACTATTTGGCATTATTTATCAGAATTGATATTTTGCGCAATTTCGCGTCTGGCAGCTGCGCGTCCTGCGCCGGACTGATGAGTTGCGTGTTAACATAACACAGTGACTGCAGACTTTCTACAAATGAAGCGAGTGAAAGTACACACCAGAGAGCGTTTGTGTGTCGAGTGAGCTGAACTAACACCAGCTGTGTTACGTGAGTCTTTTGAGATGTGATTTATCTCTGTTTGGAAACGAGAGCAGGATAGTTTTGACTCGGTTCGTGCTGTGGCCTGTGTGCGTGGAGGGGAAATGAGCGAGTTTAGACGTGTCAGGGCAGACAGACACCCCCTTCATGCCCCTCGATCAGCTCTGCCCCTTTTTCCCCACTCATGCCGATCTGATCAGCCGACGTGTCTCTGTAGCGCGGTGATGGAATTTGTGAGAAAACAAAACTACACATGAATGAGTTTCCTGCATGAATGAGCTGAAAACTTTCCCCTGCGTCGACAGCCAGATTTACCTTCTGAGAGAGACTTTATGACCTCAAATGCATGCCATAAAACTAAGGAAGACATGTTTAATAAACGAATTATGTAGTGAACTACATATTCATTTCTATTAATTTAGAGCAGAGTTTCTTTACATTCATCAGATACTTTAATATTTAGTATTCACATTGAACATCCCCTCAGCAAATACTTAAGAAAATGAAAGTTGGTCCCAAACACTATTCTGGCACTTATGGAGGGCACTGTATTTTTCATGTTTTTCATAAGTATTGGAACAGTAAAGACACAATTGCTCTGTTGGCTGTGGAGTCAACACATTCGCAAATATGATTAAAAGATGGATATGAGACAAAACTACAGAATGTCACATTTTATTATTAGCCGTTTGAACACATACATGTTTTACCAAATAAAAAGAACAGCACTTTTAGGGTTCATCCCACTCATTGATGTGAGCATACGTATTGGGACAGTTGAACATAAGGCAGATATAAAAGATTAAAAGCTATTATTTAGTTGCAGATCCCTTGCGCACAAT
>JAUZSZ010000075.1:32569454-32581511 GCA_034780575.1 Labeobarbus marequensis | reverse complement strand
TAAAAGTCCAAACAGCTGATAAAAACTTTGCAATAATCCACACCACTCTAGTCCATCAGTTAATGTCTTCATAAAACAAAAGCAGTTTGTTTGTAAGAAACAAATCCATTATTTAGACGTTTAACTTGCTTCCAACTAGAATATGAGCCCATAATAACACATCCTCCAGTAAAAGGCTCCATCTCCTGTTGTCTCCCACATCACACACAAATCCACACACATATTTCTTTTGGTTTGTAAACGGTGCTTGATCTACGCATATTTTTCAAAGAGCAACAGTTTGATGTTAAAACACCTTGATAGATTTGTTTTCTTCCAAACATCTAGTCTTTGTCTTCTCAAGAGGTTAACTGACGGACTGGAGTGGTGTGGATTGTTGTGATGTTTTTATCAGCTGTTTGGACTCTCATTGTGACGGCACCCATTCACTGCAGAGGATCCATTGCTGAGACAGTGATGCAGTGCTACTCGTCTACATCTTGGATGGCCGAAGAGTGAGTAAATTTTCAACAAATGTTCATTTTCAAACTATTCCTTTAATCTGTACATTGTATGAGAGAAATCTAAAAGATCACATTCTGACTCAGATAAAACAACACAGTATATCTCTCTCTCTCTCTCTCTCTCTCTCTCTCTCTCTCTCTCTCTCTCTCTCTCTCTCTCTCGGATTAAGACCTTGGTTTATTTTCAGCCAAGAAGGCTTATGGGATCTTTGGCAAACATGGTCATAATCCTTCCAGACAGCAAAACGATCATTTTCATGATTACAGAGAAACAAAAATCAATACTTGAATCTTGGCCATGTGTTTGCATGCTTTGCTTATTATAATTATCTTAAATTCTATTAGCATCCATCAGATGAAACACCTGCAGAAGACTCTGTTACTAATCTCTCTCTCTCTCTCTCTCAATAGGATTATGACGGTGGGTTCATGTAGATTAGGTGGTCTGTTCACCGTGTCCTCAGACCTCTGACTGAAGGATGTGAGACTGTCTGGTGTGGGTTTAACCCATATTCTCCGTGAACCTGCGGAACCAGAAGATGATCGGTTCATGATCGGTTCGGTTCCGATAACTGGCGATTCTGAGGACAGCGACACTCCATCACTGAAGGTCTGAGAGTAATTTATAATAAATGAGTTTTTAGGCGGTCGTTAGATGAGGCTCTACACATGTGCACAGTGATGTTTGTGCAATGCATTAGCTAATTCTTTTCTGGCCTTTGTGCTTCTCATCCAGATTAACCATTTCAAACGAGACTTCATGCTCATGTTTTGCAAACGTTCTAATCAAGAGAAAGCATTCCTTCTGAATGCCCAAAACGTCTCTTTTTAATGTTAAGGGAACATTCTATCATTTTGCAAACATTCTTATACTATTGAATGATCTCCGAACATTCTAAACTGTTTTTAAATGATTTATTGTTTTTTCTTGATTATATGAAAGTTAAGGGAATGCTAACATTTTGCAAATGTTATGGGAATGTTACTTTTAAATGTTCTCTGAGCAAACAAATGGTAGCAAATAAAATGTTAGATGAACGTATAACTGAAATGTTTTAGAAAACCATTACATGCATGATGTTTTGTGATTATGTTGAACATTATTAAAGACCAGACAACTTTTGAATAAATCTATTAACTTTACTGGAAGAACGTTTGCTTATAACTTTGAGAGAACATTGCCTGAATATTAGGGATGTTCTATGTTCCTTCTTAGCTGTATACGATATTCTATAACACAAACACAATAATAATCTTGTTTAAATCGATAAGTCCAACAGCATAATAATTTCTATAAAAGTTGTTTAGGTTGGTGAACTGTACTTTTACATTTGCAGAAAAATAAGCTGTTGGCCTGTTTCTGCATAAAAATGATCATAAAATGAATCTGATATTTTCAAGTCTATTGTCATCAGTTTAATTGAGGTTTAGTTCAATCCATATCGAACTCACAATCTGTGAGAGTTTATATAGGACCTCTCTGACCAGCATCTTCAATCTCATTGTTTGGATCCAAGATTATCTTTCTCCAGTTAGTTTGTGGAGAAACTATTAACCTAGGCGAAAACATACTTGTGTTTTCCCCATTTTATTAAGTATTGTTTCTCCCTGCAACTTTATTCTTAATCTTTATTCTCAGTACTTTTAAATCTTATCTTAAGACATGGCTTTTAACACTCCTTATTATGTTATTCTGGTTTTCGAATTCTGTTGATCCTGTTTGTCTGTTTACTTTTTTATCATTTTTATATTATTTATTGTGTTTTTATTATTTGTAAAGCACTTTGGTAAACCTCGATTGTGTTCAAATGTGCTCTATAAATAAACGTTGTTGTTGTTGTTTAAGAATATTTTCAAGCACTGATCAGCACATGTTCTCTCTTCAGAAGCTGTCATGGTGGATCTGTTCCTTGGAAAGGTTCTGGTGAAGAACAATAAAGACAGAGACGAGCTGGACACGGAGCGTGAGATCATCCTGCGGCTCCAGAACCGCATCCTCATGCTGTTCTTCGGCTCCGGCGAGTGCGAGAAGTGCCAGGAGTTTGCACCGACGCTCAAAGACTTCTACAAGAAGCTCACGGACGAGTTTTACGTGGAGCGATCCGCTCAGCTGGTCCTGATCTACATCTCGCTCGACTCCTCCGAGGAGCAGCAGGAGAAGTTCTTGAAGGAGCTGCCCAAACGCTGCCTGTTCCTGGCCCACGAGGACCCCTACAGACAGTAAGAACGCTTTTTTATTTTTATTTATTTTTTTTTTTTTTGTAAAGCATACTAAAAATTTGAGTATAGGACAATTTCTAGCACAGTGGTTAAGGACACTTTGACGGGGTCTGCAAGATAACTTAAAAGTGCTTAAAATAAGACAAAAGATGCTTTAAAATAAAATTTAATGAGGAATCCCACCCCAAAAAAATGTATTTTACAGTAATGTCCTGCACATATTATGTACTTACTTACTATATTAATTCAAATAACTGGGTGATAATTACTAACCATGATCCAGTGATATTTAAGTACATTTTACATACTATTCTAGTTTTGTTGATATAGATTTTATTTTATATTTTCAGTTTTCATTTTAACCTTAGTTAAATTTTTAGTAATTAAAAATTGCTTTTGTAAATTATCTTTGTTTTTCTTGTTTAATATTAATATTTAGCTTTGTTTTAATTTTTTTTCAATCTTAGTTTTTATTTATTTTATTTCCAGAATTTTTTAGTGCTAAACAAAATGATTTCAATTTTTTTTTCAACTAATTCAAACATTAACTAACACATACTTATTAAGAAGATGTTGTAATCTTTCTAGTTTTTAGTTAATTATCTTTTTTTAATGTTTTTCTTGGTTATGCAAATGTCGAGGGAATGTTTCATTTTATCATTTTGTAAACAATTATGAGAATTTTACTTTTCAATGTTCTGAAACAAGTAACAACATTTCAAAGGTGTTAGATGAACATCCAACCATACGTTTTAGAAAAGAAAAAAAAAAAAATCAGAACCATATATTGAGTGAAGGAGCTCTAGTTTATGACCTGTTTGTGTCGTTGGCAGGGAGCTGAGCATGATGTTCGAGGTGCAGGATCTGCCCAGGGTGGTGGTTTTGCGTCCGGACTGCTCTGTTCTCACAGCTGACGCTGTGGCAGAAATCTGTAAACTGGGGCCGGACTGCTACCGAAACTGGCAGGAAGGGGCGGAGCTTATCGACAGGAACTTCATGATGAATGAGGAGTTCGATGAGGGCAAAATGCGCAGCATGACCGACCCCATCCGACGAATCAAATACAAGGTGGAGGACAAGAAGAAGAAGAAGAAGAAAAAGAAAAAGAAGAAGGACGGGGTGAGTGTGGAAGAGGAGGAGGAGGACGAGGACGGAGATGAAGATGGAAATGATGGAGGAGGAGGTTGGGGCTGAGGTTAGGACATCTGTTGCTCTAGTAGCTATTAGAAAAATGGACAGAAGCCATGAGTAAGTGTTGAGTAAACATCACTGATGAAATAACAGCGCTGAAAAAGCAAGATGGACAATCTACAGCAGTAGTTCTCAAACGTTTCGACTTTAAGTCCCATCACTGTCCACAACAATATTTGAAGGCTAATAGGTTTTCTCTGGAAAGACAAATGTTTTTATTTTGCAGAAATGTGTAAACAGATTCAAATAAGCAACTAAATGATTATAGTTCAGGTAATTGAATTTCAGCATTTCAGAATTTATAAGAGCTGAAAGGTTTCCCGCTTTTTTCGACCAATGAATTTCCAGATGTTCATGATTTACTGGACAAGACTAAAGGGGTCATCAGATGCCCATCTTCTACAAGTTGGTATGATTCTTTAGGGTCTTCATGAAAAGTCTATAACATACTCTGGTTAAAATTTCTCAGTATTGGTGTAAAACAACACCTTTTTACCCTGTCACAAACAGCTCTATTTACAGCAAGCTGTTTCTTTGCATGTCCCTTAAATGCTAATGAGCTCTGCTGAGCCCACCCCTCTCTTCCATGGGGTGACAAACCATTCTATGATACTTTAAACTTTAGCTGCATTCGTCGCAGAACTTGCTAACTAGCACATTATTAGGAAAAGCGTTTTGCAATTTACTCACTTCTGCTGTCGGTGAAGCTGGATCTCGAATGATTCGCACGAACATAGACATATTTAGTTAGACTGATATTTAAAGACTTTCCCTTCAAAAACAACCGTAATCCACTGCGTCTTCAGTGGCTCAGATGTCGGGAGTAAATGACGACGTTCATTATTACGTCCAACAACAAATCACCTCAATCACTTAGGAGCCATTCTTGTCTACAACTGCTCTGGCTTCGAAACAATGGCGGACTGATGACAGCTCACTCAAGACGGGTCTGTGATAAAACACCAGTGTCAATCAACAATCGTGGGAGGGGCCTTGGATTGTGTGACGTACATCTGGCCCGATTCTGAGAATGGATTGATCTGAGAAAGTGATTGTGGAAAGTTGGTGGATTTTATTATAAGGTGGTTGTGTACACACACTGCCAATACACATTTCAGTTCAAGCATCAAATAGCAGTGAGTTCACATCTCATTTAAGGACACCTTTAAGGATAAGGATTAAAAAAAATAATAATACCGGTAATTATATATTAGAGCATTGGTCTCAAACTCAATTCCTGGAGGGCCGCAGCTCTGCACAGTTTAGCTCCAACCAGCTCCAAATCACACTTGCTTGGAAATTTCTAGTGATCCTGAAGAGCTTGATTAACTGGATCAGGTGTGTTTGATTAGGGTTGGAGCAGTGGCCCTCCAGGAATTGAGTTTGGGTCCAATGTATTAGAGCTTGGCATAATTAAAAAATAATAATAATTCTTTATAAAAATGCCCAGGCTGATTTTCTCATAACTTCCCTCATATTTCCAGGTTTTCTCAGAGAATCCTGCACTGTGAAAACTGACAGGAATTTACGTAACTAAAGAGTATTATTTTCAGTAATGTAAATTTCAGTCAGAAATTTGCTGTGCTTGCTGGGTTACTCTCTCCTAAATTACTCTGAAAGTAATGCAGTTATTAACCTGGAATTTCACACTAAAAATTTTATCTGTGTGGCTATTCAAAGGAGAGGAAAAAACAATTGTGAAAGGGGTGAACTGAAATAAGAAATATCTTGATTTTTTTGTTTTGTTTTTAAATAACTTGAAGTCCTCTTGACGCCCTTTTAAAGTCGACTGAAGACCCTGGGTTGAGAAAAACTGGACTACAATGGCTTCAATGGCTTTCAGGATTCATTACTTTTTTTTCCAGGTCATAGGTGTAAATGTATGATGTATACAGTATTACTATGATGATCTTTAGATGACTGGCGGTACATAAATACATCAATAAATGCTCTTTTTTTAACATGCATGCTTTTATCAACATTTGCATTACTAATAAACTCTAAAAAGAAATTGATCTTGAGCATGTTAAGTCTATTCACTTTTTTATTTTCAGCAATTGATGCATAGAGATTTTAGATTATAATTAATACTAGAGTTTAACTATTATATTTTAGGTGCTGATACTGGCATTAGTTAGTACGGCTGAGTGACATGCTAATTGATACTAATGGAATAATTCAGACACAAAATGATCTTGTTCAGAGGAGCAGTGTCATTCGATCTATATACACATGTACCATTTACATCACACAGTGAAAAAAGAGAAACGATCATGTCACTGAATGTAAAGATTGTGTTGGTCTAAAGGACAGTGTTGGATTCCGGTTTAACCTGTTTCTCAATGCAAATAACACAGGTGTGTCAGATACACTTTGGACTCAGAAGAAGAAGAAGCAGCCAACTTCAAGCCAACTTAATTAGTTATCTCATTATCTCATTTTGTGACTTCAGTTTGCTCAAGTTTGCTCTCAAGAACTTATAGTGAACAGGAATGTGTTCCACAGGACTCTACAGAATCACTGTAAAACTGTCACTTGAATGACAACTCCCATAGTTCTCACTAACTTGTTTCACTTGTTTTGAACATAACGCAGACTGAGCTGAGCATTTTTCACCTACAGAAGAAAGAAAAAAAAAGTACAAAAAGGAAACCAACCAAAGCGACGAAACAAGAAAGGGAAGACATCAACTTTACGTTCAACTTCGTAAGTACATTAAGTTCATTTAAGTCCTTGGATATATTTTAGTTGGCACTAGGTCTGAGTGACTTATTTAAGTCTACTTACACAAAGTGTGTATGTGTGCACGCGTTTTTGAGACATACGAGGACACACATTTGTATAATGACATGGGTATTACAAGGAGAAGGTGACTTTTGAGGGCATTTCCCCATGTCCTCATTTTTCAAAACACTTATAAATCATACAGAATAAGTTTTATTTTATTTTATTTTATTTTATTTTTTTTGAGAAAATAAAAATGCACACAGTTTCCTGTAAGGGGTAGGGTTGGTGTTGGGCAGTAGCATGTTGTTTGTACAGTATAAAAAACATTACGCCTATGGAATGTCCCCACAATACAAAAACTAACGTGTGTGTGTGTGTTTACAGAGATATTGCTTTCAAATAAAAGGTAGCCTTTCGTCTTCACATGTTTGAAACCAACATACAAACAACATTCTTTATTCAGACAAATATCTGATGTATAATTGAAATGTGAGTCATTCGAATATGTGCAAAGGATTTTACAAATAAATAACAAACTCAAAGGCAGTCATCAGAGTCTAAGCACCGATAGCTCATATGGTTTGGTGATAAAGCTGCTATACATCTTTCCACATATTGCGAGTCTTAAATCTGATTTGTATTGATTTGTACAGTCTCCATCCGTCATGCACAGCTAGGGTTGTCATGCTTGGTCAACTAAAAACATCGAAAATAACTCTTTGGTGTTCAAAATGTTACAAAATAAACAATTCAGGAAATATGTTTCAATAGATTTTATCCAATAAACTTCAATACAGTCAGTTTGGTAAATTCAGTTCAAAAAGATTTGGTTCAACACATTGAATGCAAAAGACTCAGGTCAGTAAATTCAAGATTCAACTTTTTTGATTCAGTACTCTGTACAAAAGAGTGCAGTTCAATCACTCCAAAAAAAAAAAAGATTCAATTCCACTGTTCTAGAACACACCGTGTGGTACAAAAATATATATAAAAAAATAGTCATGTCTTAAAAGATGTAATTTGAGCATAAAGGGGGAAAAACAAACTTGGTTCTGTTTATGCAAAATAGCAGATAATCTTTATTTTCCTACCGGTTCCTGGTTTAGTCAGCATTCCTCTCCCATGGGTTGGCTCGCCATCTTGCATCATCTTCTAATTAAAAATGCCAATATGAAAAAAAAGAAGAAAAAAAGAAAAAGATTTGCATAGGCAATAAAGTTCACAAGCATGTCAAATTCACTGTCCTACACTGTTTTATTTCAATAACAGTACAGCTAACGTTTGTCAGCCAGCTAATCAGTGACATTTCCACTGCATTTGACACTTATATTATGCTTACAAACAAATAAAACTCATTTCCATCATCACAAAATATGAACATATAGTGTTACATACAGTGTTACTTTCATACAGTGCCTTGTGAAAGTATTCATACCCCTTAATTTTTGTTGACGTTTTGTTATGTTGCTCCCTTATGTTAAACTGCTTTAAATTACTTTTCCCCACATCAATCTACACTCCATACACCATATTGACAAAGCAAAATCAGAATTGTCATAACCTCTTAAATTTATTAAAAAAAAATAAATAAATAAAAAAAACACTGAAATAAGTACATTGCATAAGTATTCAAAACTAAATAAGTATTCATAACTAAATATCCTTAACTAAATATTTAGCTGAAGCACCTTTACAGCTTCAAGCCTTTTTTGTTTGATATGACAAGCTTTTCTCATCAGCATTTAGCAATTATCTGCTATTCTTCTCCTCACCTCTTCACCTCTCAAGCTCTGTCAGGTTGGATGGGGGCAGACGCACATTTTAAAGGGAAGGAAGGGAGGGGAAGTGGTGTGTGGCCAAGTATGGTGACCCATACTCGGAATTTGTCCGATGCGTTTAACCCATCCAAGTGCACACACACAGCAGTGAACACACACCCGGTGCAGTGGGCAGCCATGTTGCGGCGCCCAGGGAGCAGTTGGGGGATCAGTGCCTTCCTCAAGGGTCTCACCTCAGTCGTGGTATTGAGAGAGCACTGGTTATTCACTCCCCCCACCGACAATCCCTGCCGGCCTGGGACCCGAACCTGTGATCTTTGGGTTACAAGTCTGACTCTCTAACCAGGTTTCTCCAGAAATATTTGATTGGGTTCAAGTCCAGGCTGTGGCTGGTCCACTCAAGGACATTCACAGCGTTGCCTATAAGCCACTATTGCTGTGTATTTAGGGTCACTGTCCTGTTGGAAGGTGAAGTTTTTTTATTTGTAATAAATTTGCAAAGATGTTAAAAACTTGTTTATTTTATTTTAACTTAAAATGCAGCACAACTCATCTGTATCACATTGCTAAAGACCTGAGCTTGCATTTTCTCTGACTGAAATATCAGTACACATCTAATTACATACAACTCACCAAAATCCAGAGAAATAACTGTTCATCTGCTAAATCTCACGCAGAGAAGAAAATGCCAAAATGGTGAGACTTTTACTTAGACTTAAACTGATTGGACGATCACTGCGATGTCAGTCATCTGAAATGCATACATTTGAATTGGATTTTATTTCTTTAACAAACTGTTTAATTATTTCATTATTTCTAATGAATTTGCTATACAGGGTTACATGTGGTTGCATTTTAGCATCTATGTTTCCTTCGCGAAGGAGTCTCGAAATAGGTCTTTTTCACGCTTTATTTATTTATGTTTGATAAAGTATTCCACACATGATCAGAACTTTGTAGACAGATCATTATTATAATTTAAGACATTATTAAGATTATAAATGTTTCATTAGTAGTAAGTTAAGTTTATAAATAAGGTTATTAATTTATCATTAGTTACAGAATATATAACCCTGTCATATACAATTTATGACATAAAAAGTTACAAATTTACTTAAACATGGGACTACTATTTAAAATGTCTACCTGGGATTAAAAATGCATCCCATTCAGGTAATAGTGGCAGATTGTGCAGAATTGTCTAAAAAGTAATACATGGATCCAGACAGAATGATTGCTTAAAAGCACACAGGCATATCCTGGAGGAGTTCTTTAGGAATACATCAAATAATCAAATCTGTTCTGCTAAATGTTCACATAGGCTACTTTTTCTGTTTTGTTGTTGAGTTGTCAGGTGTTGAAATAAGTATGAAGGGTGTCACTTATGTTGCCACACTGAAGCTGGCAACTCTATTATCAGTCAATGAGGTTTATAAATGAAATGACAGCATACTGAATCCCCTGCTAGGTTCACAAAAATGATTGAAACTATGCAGGTTATATCCGCTCGCTGGCAGTGAGGCTGATCATGTTGTATTGTTATATTTCCCCCATAGTGAAACCAAATGGCTACAGTGATTCTTGATGCACTTTCTGAGCTGCTGGAGGCAGAGTTCAAAGACTTCAAATGGCACCTGTCAAATAGTGGAACACAAGTCAACTCTGTTGCTCGTGGAAAGCTGGAGAACGCTGATCGCCATGATGTTGTGGATCTCATAGTGCAGCAGTACGGCAGTTCAGACGCCGGGAAGATTGTAATCAGAGTGTTACGCAAAATTAAGCAAAATGATCTTGCTGAGCAACTGAAGGGAAAACTTCAGGAAGGTATTTTTGATGCTTGTTCATCTACGTCTATGAATTTTTGATCTAAACTGTTATGTATTTTGAGTTGATCTCTGTCTCTCCATCAGTTCCAGAGGATGTTTCTGCTGAAGGTGGAGTTTCATCCGGTGCAGCAGCTGCAAAGCCTCCAAAGACAGGAGTTACAGTGACCATAACCTCCAGCAGTGGAGGAACCGTAAAGGCCCCTGTTCTCCAGGGTGGTGTTTTTCACGGCCCAATGACCTTTAACTAACGCTCAAGGATCTATCTATCTTATAACAATGATTTTAAGGGCTCGAATGAAGATAAAGTATAGTGGAGTATTTACTGAATTAACTGAAATATTCAGATCTACATTGTTTTCAAATATTATGTTTACAGCTCTGTTACTTTTGACAGCAAATTTTGATTGTTTTAATCATAGTCTTTGGACTAAAACGGCATATAGTTTTAGTCATATTTTAGTCATCTAAATTGTTTTAGTCTAGTTTTAGTCAACTAAATCTAGATGGTCAAGGTTTAGTAAGCATTCCTCTAAAACTTCCAAACTCGTTATATATATATATATATAAAACATCTACGACAATACGAATAATTTGAGAATGCAACAAACAGGTTTAACTGCTGTGACACATAACATGTCTTCATCTCAAAATGAAATAAAACTACAAAGAAAGAAGAACATGGTCCTCTTTTCAGTGAAATATCAATGGTTATATAATATGCATTATTTATAGCAACTTGCATACGACATCATTCTTTCTAGCAGAAGTCTTTTTTTATATAAATCCAGTTTAGATTAACTCCTCATTAGAGCTACTAAAGTGATTCAATCAAGAGCAGTGAGTGATTTTCTTTCTTTCTTTTGTTGATTCGTTAACAATAATGACAGACAACAATAACTAAATTAGTCTGCTGTCCCTTTAAAGCTGACTGCACGGATTCATTATACTGGCAATATCAGATATAATCAGATATAATATTATCTTATTATAGGGAGATGAGAGATTTTTTTCATGGTAAACTCTAAATATAATTCAATCCAAAAGTATTGTTAAGTGTAAAACATGTTGAAGATTATCAGATAGGCTGTCGATTCATTAAATAATGAGCTGTTTCCTCTAAAAAGCTGTTTATTTAGCATAGTGAAGCCTCTCCTCCATTGACATCCATTCAAAAAAAAAAAAAGACCTCTGGTCTCATTTCCGTTAGCATTAGCTGTCACACTTTTTTGGCTGAAGGTTGCAGGCTTGACTTCTAGTGGCTTTGGCGATATTCTCCCAACAATTTAATGAAGATGTAACCAAGTATGTTTACATTTAGTCATTTTGCAGACTCTTTTATCCAAAGCGACTTACAATTTAATTAAAGAACATTATTTAACAATAATGCAGTCAGACATTTACTGTGCATGCTGGGTTATTTTCTGCCAAATCACTGTGAAAGCAATGCAGTTATTAACCTGGAATTTCACACTAAAATCTTTAACTGTGTGGCTAATCAAAGAGGAAAGCGGTTAAAGGAGTGAACTGAAATAAGAAGTATCTTGATTTTTAGTTGTTTTTAAATAACGTTAAGTCCTCTTGAGGCCCCTTTTAAAGTCTACTGAAGATAACAGGTTTAGAAAAACTGACTACAATGGCTGCTGAATGATTGAAACTTGAGCTCAATTTTTCAATTCCAGGATCAAATCCAGGACTTCTTTTCAAATGCATCTGTTTTTTATATTTCCAGGTCATTGGTGTACATGTATGATTATACAGTATTACTGTAAGGATCTTCAGATGACTGGTGTTACACAAATGTATACATTAATG
>JAUZSZ010000075.1:32230573-32240760 GCA_034780575.1 Labeobarbus marequensis | reverse complement strand
TCAACAGATGATACTGTCTTGTTATTTGTATGTTTAAAGTATATCAAAGTCTGAAACTGAAAGGAGATTCCCATGAGGCTTTGGGTTTTAAGGAAAGCAAACAGAGGACTCCCTTTCTCCCGACTAAAGTTTCCGCCTCCCGGCTTTTTCTGTGGACAGACAGGGAATATAACTCCCAGCATTAAGGTCTTTGTATGTAATGTCTCCTTAGTTTATTTTGTATTACATTTCATACCACAATTTCCATTTTTTCCTGTTATGGCTTGTTAATTCTGAGATGTCTTCACTGATAAAACCTGTTGTCGACAGGTTCCAGACAGTGAAACTGAGAGGATTGCTGTGAAGTAGCCAGAAATATAATCCTGATATAAGCATTGTGTGTTTACTTCACATTTTACAGTGTCAATTAAGGCTCAAACCCCTCGAAGACAGTCATAACAAAAAGTGGGGGGTCTTGAAAACATTAAACATTTTAATTATACATTTGAACTGTTTTCAGTAAGCACAAGTTAGTCAGCTTGTCACATTTGGCTGAAATCACAAAGATGTATTGAACAACATGTTCACATTTTGTTTAAAAGGCCGTTTGGGTAGCATGATAGAAACCTCACCTACATATTTCTTGCTTTGAGCGCACTCTTTAAAACTTGACAGGTATCGGGTGCTGTATATTTCTCATACGTCACACTCTTGTGTTCTGACTCACTCGCAGCAATGTGTTTTGAATCGTGCTTGAATGGCATACAACTGTAAGCCCCTATTGTTCACAGCCAAGTCACTTCAAGAGACACAGACGATTTGACAAGGGAAATCTTGTGCAGACCTCTTACTTAGAGCCCAGGAAAGTGCTCTTCACTCTCACTTCAAATCAAATCAATGTCTGATCAATCATGGGCCCTGAGCCTTCAGGGTGGCAGCGGGGATCAATCTGCCATTTTTCAGTGGGTCCACTGACTGCTTATATCTAGGGCTACGGCTGAGGCCTGTCTAATTGAATTAGCAGGGCCACGTCCCCGGGGTGGTTTCCATCTGGTTTTATATGTAACTGACAAGAAGAAGTGACTTGAAGATACATCAACAGACGCAGCTGGTAGTCCAGGAGGGAACTAAACTCTATAGATGATGCAGAATGAGATATTATTTTGCTTCATTTCCTTGGCATGGTTTCATTACGTGTTTTGTATAAGTCACGGTAAAATACACAAGTAAAACCTGCAGAAATTACATGTCTAATTGTACATTCCCACTGTTGTTTCCAAACAGATGTTCTGTTATTGAGAACTAAAAGCATTTCTTGTGCTAACATTGTTTTGGCATTCATGGCTGATGTTAATTAAATCAATGTTATCATTCCAGGTGATGACAACACCTGTGCTTTCGGTTCATTACGCAGACTGAATCACCTATTATTTTCCTCAGTGACAGACACCAGAAATGATTGCTCAACCAACTTCAGAGTGCTTTGTCTTTGCCCTCAGACACCCATATCCTATTTCCTTGCTTTTCCTCTGCAGAAGATGGATTATTGTTAGTGTTCCTAAGGCCAAATCACTTATTTAACAGGGAAGCCTAAAACACTGAACCATAAAATCATTCAAAATTGGTCTGTTATATACTGTACTATCCTTTAAACATATCTTTAATTAAAGTGATTATTGCAGAACACAGTCATTAAATAATCTGTCTGTGTGATGAAGGCTGCTCAGTGAGAAGCTTGGGGGAAGTGAACACTATGTAGGGACCCTAACTTAAAAAAAAAAAAAAAAACCTATGAATGGGAACACAGCTTGTGATGCTTCATGAAGCTCTGGATTCATACACACTGCAAAAAATTAAAGTACACTTCTGATTTTGGCATTACAGTCGCTGACGATAATGCCTGAGAAGCAATTGGACTAATATAGTGCAATGATAATAAATAATCATCCAATTATGATGTATGAGAAAGCAGAATTGACAGAGAACAGACAAAGTGAAATAAATACGCACACATAAAATGTATGATGACTGTATAGAGACATTTACAGATTTGTTATTTTGGATTTTGAACAAACGAAGAAAAAAAAAAGAACAAAAGAACCCTTGCGAAGTTTATTCAAGTGCTCGAACAGCATCAAAACTGTGTAACGTTATGAATAAAACGTCGACCAATGAAGAGATAATAATGACTGTCAAGCTTTGGGGTGTTGATCGACTCCATCTACGTTCTGATTATCATTCTGAATCCAATTCATAGTCTTTTTTAGCTTTTTGTTCAAAATGTTGTTTATTTCTTTATTTTTTATTTATTAAAGAAACTTACCCACATTCAAGAGTTTAAAAAAGAATGCATGAAGCTAGAATAAAATGTTTCTGTTTACAAGCAGATACTCTGTTCTTTCTTCTGATGTTTTGTATGTTCAGATATTCATATAACAAAATATATACAAATTAATACCTAAATAGGGACATAATAGTATACTTAAAGTATGATGTAAAGTTCACTTAAAGAAAACTTACGAGTATACTTGCATTATAAACTACTAAACTAGTAGTTTACTGAGACTATACTTCAAAATGTACTAAAAATGCTACTACAAGTATTTAATTAGTGAACTATCAGTATACCTATAAGTTCACTTTTAGTTGCAGTACAAGCTAAAAACATTGATGTACATTGATTTTTTTTTTGTTTTTTGTTTTTTTGTTTTGTGTACGTTCAGAATTTATGCGCATCTTAACATTTCCAAAACAAAGACGCACAACAATTGTTTTTGTGCTAAATTTAAAGTCCTAAAAGGAATACAATATAACGTTTTCATCACTTTAAATGGTTCACTTTATTCAAAACTGATTATTCTTTGTTCTTCAAAAAGGTTTTCACATAAATTGGAAGTGTGGGTCTTATTTCAGCAAATTACCTCACACTGTTACATCTATCCCCAGCCTGTGTTACAGCTCACCCCAGTAGTGGGGTAGGTTGTTTCAACAGAAATCTTTGTATTTGACATTAACGCACACAATCTGTGATTATGCAGTACACGTCAAAGTGAGTTTTATTTGTAGTGGACAAGTGTGGCTACCATATGTCAAAGTTTGAGAGACCTAGCACAAACAACCACTGAGTTACTGATGCTCAAACAAAAAGTGTTGCTTTCATTTTCATCTCCCCTATACGTTTATATACCAGAAAGTGGGCCAACTTAGTCCCAAGGAGCACTGAAATAGTACACTTACAAGTATACTACTAGTACACTGATATTTGTATACTTACTGCATAAAGTATACTTAAAAATATACTTGAACTTTACTTAAGTATTCTTAATAAAATAAACTTGAAGTATACTAATTTTTTGGTAAGGATGTACATGTAAATAACACCATCTAACCCATGTTTAGCAGCTTGTTAATTAGTTAGGTTATGCAAATTCAAATCAATATTAATGTCAGCAGGCAAATAAAACCACAGAGCAAAGCGATTAATCAGTCCCTCTGGAGCTACATGGGGTCAAAGGCACGATGGCTCACAGCTTATACTTTGCAGGACTCATCATGGCCTGGAGCTTTAGATAGAGCCATCTATCAAAACAGACAGAGTCTACAAATCAGTCAGACAAAAAATAAGGCAACTGAACAGCTGTGGCTTCTCAACACACATGCATAACTACTTACAGTAAGAGTGTTTTATATAACAAAAGTGAATGTGTAATGCTGGTGAGGAGGAGCCTCGTGTGGTGGGATGGAGGAACTGCAGGCTCACAGTATACACCCCTGTTCCACTGCATTTTAATTGGATTTAGGTCTGGACTCTGAAGTTGCAATTCCAAAACATTAACTTTGTTGTTCTTTAATCAGTAGAGCTACTTGTGTGCTTGGGTCGTTGTCTTGCTGCATGATCCATTTTCTCTTGAAACTCAGTTCTTGGATAAATGTCCTGACATTATCTTTTATAATTTGTTGTTATAATTCATAATGAATTGTTCCATCAATGATAGCAAGTTGTCCTGGCCCGGATGCAGCAAAACAGGCCCACGCCATGATACTACCATCACCATGTTTCACAGGTGGGATAAGATTCTTATGCTGGAATGCAGTGTTTTTTCTTTTCCAAACATAATGCTTCTCAATATCCCTCTGGTTTGTCCACATGATCTTTAGCAAACTGCAGACCATTAATGATTTTCTTTTTGGAGAGCAGAGTTGGCAACACTTTATTATGCAAGTAACCCAAAGCCAACCCTAATCCTAACCTGAACCATATAGTAAGAACATGTAGTTAATTAATATTACTCAGTACTTAAACGTACTGATGGTTGTTCAGTGTTTGCTTGATGGTGTACTCATAAACTGTAACATTAGCCATTGTGAGAAAGGCCTTTAGTTGTTTGTAAGTTACCCTGGGGTCCTTTGCAACCTCACAGACTATTATACCTCTTGCTTTCGGACTGATCTTTGTTGGTTGACCACTCCTGGGGAGGGTAACAGTGTTCTTGAATATACTCCATTTGTACACAATCTGTCTGACTGTGGATTTGGGAAGTGCAAACTGATTAGAGATGGTTTTATAACCTTTTCCAGCCTAACTCTTTTTCTGAGGTCCTCAAGGATCTCGTTTGTTCATGCCATGATTCACTTCTAC
Source organism: Labeobarbus marequensis (assembly GCA_034780575.1). Lineage (NCBI taxonomy): Eukaryota > Metazoa > Chordata > Actinopteri > Cypriniformes > Cyprinidae > Labeobarbus > Labeobarbus marequensis. The sequence goes on along the minus strand of JAUZSZ010000075.1, from coordinate 32,236,142 downwards.
AAACTTGATCAGCTTTAAATAGATCCATGTTCTTTAAGTAAAACAGGGCAGACACTGACACCTTTTAGTCATCCTAATGTTTGAAAACACCTCTGAACAGATGGACTAATTTCACCTTTAAATTAACTACTAGTTGTAGACATTCACATACTTTTGCCAGTCACAGATATTTAAAATTAGATAAATTCTTGAGAAAGCATATATTTTCATTGCATTTCTCTGATTGGATTCTCTTTGTCAACTTTCCGGACTTTTTTGGTTTCACTTGAAAATTGTCCAAGATCCCTGACCTCTGCCTTTATGAAAGACATGATCTACCTATTGAAGAATTGATAGAAAAAGACATCCCAGATTGTACTTCCAATTTGAGGCCTTTGATTTAGTATGTTACTTAATGATGTACTGATCATAGCTGATTCAGAATCAGATTTTCTTTTTTTTTACCTAACAAATTGGCTGATTCTGACACACATTTTTTTAAAGAAAATTTATTGTCTATTTAATTATAACAAACAAACTGGCCTTAAACAAAAAATGCCTGTAGCCATTTGAAATTAGAGGCAACCACTGCATTTTAATCATGATCCAAACAAAGATGATACACACATGTTGCACAAGCAGTTGTTTTTCATTTGAATGTGATTGTATAATTTCAGGATTTAAAACAAAAACAGAATGGTCTGTTTTTTATGTTTTATGTATTTTATTTATTTATTTTTTGCTACATAGAACATATCTGCATGAAACAAAAACAGCAGGCCTGAATGAGGCTCACATTCACTCTCTAACAGCAGATAGAACTTATGAACCAGCCATGATATAGCGTTTCCTTGGTTACTGCTGTAAACAAAGCAGAGAAATGTAATGACTTTTTGTACTTATTTTACTATTATTTTTGGGATCTACTGGGACAGTGATAAAGATCTACCATCTCGATCGACATGTTGGTGACCACTGTTCTAAAGGGTTTGCAGACTTTCAAGCACCACTGTATATACCTAAGTGTAATTAAAAGCCATTAAAAAGCAATTGAAGTGATTGGTAAATATTGTTATATATGCTTTTTTTTCAGGCAGCAGAAGAACAACTTGGGGCACCTCCTGAAGATGGAGACAGTGATTGATACACACACACACACGCATTGTATATAATTAATCTAAATTGTTATACTGTTACTGTTTACCGTTGTTTTGACAAATGTTGATGAGGTGTAAGTTTTCATGGCAATAAAGCCAGTTTGAATTAAATTGAATTGATTGAGCTTTCTCTGCCCCCTCTCTCTCTCACCCACCCTTCCTATGCCATGCCTTTATGACCACATGTTATATTATGTTATAATCTGTTTTTCTTCACAATGCAAATGAAAGACGAATTCCTGCTTTGTATGTTTATCTTTGAATATGTTAAGCGTGAAGACACAGTGCTTATGCCCGATTAGGTTTTGAAGACCAAGAACCAGTGTGAAAGATGTGTTGCAGTAACATTATAGTTTGATCCCCTAAAGTTTTCTGTAATGTTATTAAAGGTTCTGAAAATATTCAGTAAATGTGATGGAAATACCTAAAAAGGAACAAAAAATAACATTCTAGGTGGGTCCCCCAAAGGTCTCGAAAACATTATGGACTGTAGTGTAGAAACCTAGAGTTAATGTCCTATAGTACTGGTCCACTAAACGGCCAGAGAATGTCTTGAATGCTCTCTGAAGGTCCACCAAAAAACGTCCCCCAACCCTTAAAAGAACTCAACATCGTGACCTTCTCAGAACGTTCTGGGAACATTACCAGGTGATGTCCTTGACACCAGCAATGACGTTTTGAAAATGTTCTGGGAACATCAGATTTTCAAATAAAATATGGTCTCCTAAAAGCCTATGTAAGCCTATAGTTTTATTCTGTTTTCTCCGTTCACAGAAGCGCTGTAGGTGCGTGTGATCTGTTGAATCCATCTTACACTATCCTCGGATAAACTCTAACGCCGGTGCATTGCGACTTACCGAGAGTTCACAGCTGAGCGCGTTGGACGCGTCAGCGCCACATTTGCATTATAGGCCGTAGCCTACTACTTGAATTCGTGATTGGTTGACAGAAAATTTTGAATATTAAATGGAACGATAAAATAACGTTATTAACCAGTTAATGGCCATTTCAAATTTTTGATTCTGTTCGGAACTACAAAATTTGATTTTGTTTCTGGTTCTGTTCCTGTCAAAATTTAGTTCGTTTCTGGTTTACGTTTTCGTTCCTTGAACTGGTTCAGAGCCCTGATTATAATCGTTAGTTAAGTGTGTGTGTGTGTGTTCTGACCTCCACTCTCCGTAGGTGCGCTCGTACCCCGCTGCCACCAGGCCCTCCTGTGCAGAGATGTGTTTGAGGCGTGTCCAGGCGGCGCAGGTGAGGATGCGGTCCCAGGGGTCAAACCGCTGCAGCACCGGAGGATTGAGCTCACACTGACGACCCAGAGCCTCTATCTCAGAGACCAGCCGCTCGCCGAAGAGCCCGCTGCAACTGCTGCACACACACACCATCAGCACACACTCCTGCTCACAGCTCACCTGCTCTCACACACACCTGTGAGATGTACCTGCTCAGGGAGGTGGTGCTGCAGGTAGGCCTGGAGCAGTGCATCCTGGGTAAAGGGATTTGTGAGCAGCGGCCGCTCCTGAAAGAAGGCCCCGATGGCGGAGCGGGAGAACGGCACAGGTGTGTGTGTGTGTGTGTGTGAGTCCCGCTCGACGGAGACACTGCTGTGAGACACACTCCTACTGAGCATGAGCAGAGCCAAGCGGTTACCACGGCAACACATCTGAACTGCCATCACTGTCGACACACGCGCACACAATACACAGCACACACACAATACACAGCACACACACACACGCACAATACACAACACACACAATACACAGCACACACACACAATACACACACAATACGCAACACACACACACAATACACAACACACACACAGAGAGAGAGAGAGCTGTCAGTTACCCAAGGTTACCCAGCTCGTCCTGTAGGTCAAAGGTCATCTCATCATCTACATAACGCTTTGTTATTATTCGCTGAAGAGAAAGCCTCTGGCATTTTATCAGAGAAACTGCTGACTGACTCTGATCTGTGAACTCTCACTCCTCTCTCTGAACCTTATACGAACATACTGTATGACCCTAAAACAGCAAACCTACACAAACAAATCACGCAGAACTTTAAATAAGCGCAGACCACTCTCAACTCTCAAACAGAAACTAAACTTCAGAGATGTGCGCTATATCTCAGCTTATTGCAGCGGTGTTTGCGCAGCTTAGCTGTGTTTGGCTCTCATTTTCAGCGTATTTGAGCAGCTCACCGATCCTGCGCTACGCGTCTCCAGACAGCACAAACAACTGACTCGAATCCGATTCATTCAGAGAGTCGATTCTTTCGAAGTCAACGCAGCCGCGAGTCCTAACTAGGAAGAAATTAGAAAGACATTGTATCCCAAATTTGAAAAACTTTGGCCTGACTTCAAAATGTTACACAAGAAAACACAACTTCAACATTTATTAGAAGAAGAACAAGATTGAATCCTACTAGCAGCAAGATACATTGACGCCTGCCACAAAAAGAGGGTCAACAAATCAGGGACGTGCCCACACACACACACACACACACACAACATTGAATTTTCAATTGTTCATAGAATTCTAAAGTGTTGATTTGTTCTGTTTTTAATGTATATACATGCATGTTTTGTTGCATATATATCTGTTCTAGATTCAATGTAAGCACTCTGTTTTGGCAATACATTGTAACAGTTGTCATGTCAATAAAGCATGTATTGAACTGAACTGAGTCCAGCTCATGCTGTTCATCTACTGACTGCAAACAAACCATTTAAGCTCTGAAGTGTGTATGTGAATGCTGTAATGTGAAGTGTAGCAATGTCACAATGAATATACAGGGTAGAAAATAAGAAGTCCTTAGTCTAGTCATAGTTCATTCAGTTTTTATGAAGAGAGGTTTTCACCCACGACTAAGAGAAAGATTGGTTTTATTCTTCATCTCAATTGGATGATGAAGGTTCTTCATGGAATTGAACAGAGCCACTAATCAGCTCTTTACTGATGTATGCTATTTACAGAATAAATGAGATGCTAAAGATCTAGTAACACTGGCCTAATTTTACTGGCCAGAACCATCAGAAACTTGTGTTATATTTCTAAAAGAAAAAGAAAAAAAAAAGCATGAAACAGTCTAAATGTACCTGCTGTAAAGCATGTAAAGAAAGGATAAATGAAGGAGACGACACGTGGTGAAACGTCACAATGCATTTAATGCAGCTTCATGCAGCGTCAAGCGAGAACACACTAGATACCAAACCCAAAGCAGAGCAGAATACATGATCCTCCCAGCACATCAAACTCTTACATATCATTTCACCATAAAAATAGCATTAAGATTTATGCATATACTTGATAAAAAAATGTAAAAATGGAGGTTGATGTTGAAATAAAAATGGAGGCAATACATTTCGCTCTGAAGTCTCTTCTGGTCCTGAGGTCACTGTGGTTTCTGATGAGTCCATGAAAACATGTACAAAACAGATCAAACACGTAAAACATTGAAAAAGACGTTAAAGTCCCCAGCGTCACACGCGCAGGACTGTGTGTTTGCGTTTAGTGTAAGTTATTCCATGAGGTTTGTGTGTTTATGAGGTTTTCTGGGTTCAAGAGGCGTCGCCACACGCCATAGACACCACTGCTGACAGCAAGAGAGTGTGTGTATTTTGTGTGTGTGTATTTTATTTGTGTGTGTTTGTGTGTGTGTGTATGTATTTGGTTTGTGTGAGTGTGTGTGTTTTGTGTGTCTTGTGTGTTTTACGTGTGTGTGTGTGTGCATGTTAAAGCTCCTGGGATTGCTCCTCCCTCTCTTGCCGGTCGTTCCTGTCTCTAGGAAGTGGAGCCGGGTCCGCTGGCCCCACCCATGGCCCCGCCCTGCTGCAGGTGATTGGTGGGTGGTTTGTCGGGCGTGTGGTGCTGCAGGGCGTGTCTCTCGAGGAGCGTGCGGTGGGTGAAGGCGCGGTGGCAGACGGCGCAGGTGAAGGTGCGCTCCACGCGGTGTGTGCGCATGTGAACGTTCAGAGAGCTCTTCTGCGTGAAGCGCTTGCTGCAGACGGAGCACTGGAACGCCCGCACACCGGTGTGCACCACCATGTGCTTCAGCAGATAGTCACGCAGAGAGAAGGAGCGCCAGCAGATGCTGCACTGGTGCGGCTTCTGACCTGCACACACACACACACACACACACAGAATTGATGTTAGTGGTGTTGAAATTCTGCAGCAAAGCGATGACATCTCAGATCATTATCTAGTCTTGTGTTAACTCCATATAGCTAAAATTGTAAATCAGTTGCTCCTGTATGCTTAAGGAAGATTAAGGAAAAGAGTCTAACACTGTGGTATAATGAGCACACTCGCACCTTAAAGAGAGCAGCCCGGAAAATGGAGCACAGATGAGGAAAACAAAACTAGAGGTATTTTGTATAGCCTGGCGGGAAAATACCCTATCCTACAGAAAAGCATTAAAAACTG
>JAUZSZ010000075.1:32137633-32147633 GCA_034780575.1 Labeobarbus marequensis | reverse complement strand
TTAAAATCTGGACCCCCATTCACTGACATTATAACGCTTGGAAGAGCCAGGGTGATTAAATCATGAGATTTTCAATTTTGGGTGAACTACCCCTTTAATAGCCCCATATTTTAGTCAATGTTTGTCAATCGTTGTCTTTACATGGTTGTAGCGTTGTCACGTTTGTGTTTGCATTGGAAGTTGATTAGTGTTGTCAAAAGTTTTTCAAAATGTGACAATACCAACATTTCCTGCAAACATTTTGAGCGCTGTTCAGTGGATTCTTTAGAGGATCCGTCTATGAGCAGATATATAAGGATCCATTGACGGATCCGCTGATAGAAGCAGCTTTCAAACGCTCCAGCATGTATCTCTGTAGCGCTTGGTGAAGAGCATGAAGTGATGATCATTGTAGCCAATCACAGACATATGTGTTGAGCTCATGAACACAATGGCCAACCAGAGGTGTTTAAGAATCAACTCAACGGCGTTCAAAATGCTAGCGGGAAATGCTGGTATTGTCACATTTTTAACATTTCAGTACTGACTGGTACAGAAGTTGGTACTTTGGACAACACTACCTTCTATGGATTACATTTTTGTTTCTTTTGTTTTTGCAATTAAATCCAAGCCTCTTCTCTTCCCTGCAATAACTGTGCCAGAACTACTGACCAGGATATGGATCTAGCAACAGTAAGGAACCACAATGAGGAGCTTCTCTGCTCCAGCTATCAAGATGGCCACCTGCTGGTGTATTTTGTTGAAGAGTTTCTCATTTATAGCCAACTTGTTTACTGGGATGAGATCAAGTCAAGTCACCTTTATTTATATAGAGCTTTATACAATACAGATTGTGCCAAAGCAGCTTTACAGTGTTAAAAAGGGAAATGTTTCAATAATGTAGATGAGTTCAATTCATCTATAAAACAGTTCTGTAGAAAACAGTGATGCATCATCCAGCTCAGTTCAGTTCTAATGTCTGTGCCATGAATTTAATAATATTGCCAAATATTAGATATCCCCAACTACGCAAGCCAAAAGGTGACATTGACAAGGAACCCAAACTCCATCAGTGACAGAAATGGAGAAACAAACTTTGGGAGAATCCAGGCTCAGTCGGGGGCCAGTACTCCACTGGCCAGGCTGCAACACAAGTAAGATTGTGGATCGATTTCTTTTAGAAAAATTCATCCAGTTCCTTCTCCTTGACGAGTGGGATACATCATTCCAGTGTTTGGTGAGACAGGATCTGGCCTCAGGGTCTGTGCAGTGGACTGGTGTGGTTCTTGAGGTATTTGCTGAGGATTTGTGCCGATGACCGTATTGTTGACTAGGTCTACGCAGTGGATTTGTCTCTAGGGCTCATCTGGTTGTCATGGTCTCCACTGACGTATAGGGCAGAAGTGAGAATAATGGACCGTTTTTGGAGTAGGACCCTGGAACAGTACATGGATCTGGCTCTGTGTGGGTCCTCCTTCACCATGAGGGAGGTGTAGGAAGACTTGGATTGCCACTAGCACAAGCTGCCTCCAGGTAGGAAGCCATAGTCTCCTCATGTCCGTCCACCATACCAGAATCAAAAAAGGCTGTCTTGAGGTGTTTGGGACTGGCATCCAAGGTGGAGGGCAATCTGATGTCGGCACGTGCAGCTGTGAAAATGTTGCCCTTGGTCCCGAATCCGTTGGTCCTAAGTCCGGTGGCCATGAGTCTGTAGTTCCCAGGGTTTCCAAGTCTGGTGGCCTAAAGACCAGTGGTCCCACAGGTCCTTTCCTCATCGGCACTTCCTGTGAAAGCAACCTCCATCTTGTGTGTTTTGCCGCATATACTTCTCCTGCTCCTCCCAAGGTGGTGGCTTTTGCTTTGAACTCTCTGACTCTATCCCACAGGCAAGGAGGTCATCCCTAAATCCTCTCACTGTCCGGAAATGGCCAAGGAAGCCTACTGTGAATCTACTGTTCTCCCTGTTATGGCCATGGAGGCATTCTTTGAACTCTTTTTCTCATGTCACGGTCACTAAAGCCGTCCCTGTACTCTCTGGACTCTTGGTTCCAGCATGGTCTCCAACTCCACTGTGGTGGTCTCCTGCTCCAACTTGATGGGCTTAAGTTCCATTTGATCTACCCTAGAGGTCTCCTATTCCATTTGCTCCACCCTGGCGGTCTCCTGCTCTGCATTGGAGGTCTTCTGCTTCACCCTGGAGGTCTTCTGCTCTGCACTGGTGGTCTTCTGCTTCGCCCTGGTGGTCTCTTGCTCTGTTATCTCTGCCCTGGTGGTCTCTTCATCAGCCCTAGAGGTCTCCTGCTCCATCTGGTCTGTCGTGGTGATCTCCTGCTCCATCTGCTCTGTCCTGGTGGTGTCCTGCTCCATTCTGGTGGTCTTCTTCTCTGTTTGCTCCACCTTGGTGGTCTCCTGCTCAATCTATTCTGCCCTGGTGGTCTCCTGCTCTGTCTGTTCCACCCTGATGGTCTCCTGCTCTGTCTGATCCACCCTAGTGGTCTTCTCTAGTTATCTCTTTCTCCGTCTGCTCTGCCCTGATGGTCTCCTCCTCCATCTGCTCCACCCTGATGGCCTCCTACTCTGTCTGATCCACCCTGGTGGTCTTCTCTAGGTATCTCTTGCTCTGTCTGCACTGCCCTGATGGTCTCCTTGTCTATCTGCTCCGCCATGATGGTCTCCTGCTCTGTCTGATCCACCCTGGTGATCTCCTGCTCTACATTGGTGATCTCTTGCTCTGTCTGCTCTGCCCTGATGGTCTCCTGCTCCATCTGCTCCACCATGGTGGTCTCTTCCTCTGCTCTAGTGGTCTCTTGCTCTGTCTGTTCTGCCCTGATGGTCTCCTTCTCCATTTCCTCCACCCTAGAAGTCTCCTGCTCCATTTGTTCTGCCCTGCCAGTCTCCTGCTCCATCTGTTCTACTCTCCTTGGTGGGTTTGACTCCACTCTGGCCACCTGCTTTTTAGCTAATTAGCTGCATTGCTGGCTTCATTTTGGTGCCCTGCACTGCCCATGTTTCCTTACCCACTTCCACCTCATTGAAGTGGCCTGTCTTCCCTCCCCTGATCCACCTCCACTCTACCACCCTCTTGTACTCTTGTTTCAGTTTGTGGAGCATCTTCAATCCACAAATGTATAACACTTAACATGGATATGATATAATCATTGTCACTACATACTGACTTAATGTGTAAGGTATTGAGTTGAACACAATTCTGTTGTTTCAGCAAAGCGGAATTATGAGTATTTCTATTCTGGTGTCACCATTGCCTTTTACATGGGGGACCCAGAACCACAATTTCAGTAAATATGCACATAGTATTTACAGGTAATTGAACTCTTACTGTCACTAACACTAATTACATAGGTACATCATGATTATTGATGGGTATATTCACTGTAAAGCCACAGTAAATTATGTCCTTTTAGGCTGCAAAATCTGAAAAAAAGTCCTGCAAAATCCTGGTGGGACTGATTTTGCATCTAATAGCATTACAAAATGATGTTTTTTAAAAACAAAGATTATTGGAATATGTTTTTACATTTAAGAAAATACTACTTCAGTCTTTCTACTTCAAAATGTAATGTTTAATTCAGTGTTACTTTTTGTGAAATTTACTAGCAATTTATGAGTGAGAAATGCTTCATCACCCCTTTTTTCATTGTAAAGTTCGTCTTTCTTGGTAATCAATTATCCATATTTTGATATTGTCAGAATAATGCCTAAACACTTTTCTCATTCAAACACACCTCATTGTGAGTACTGGAAATTCCACAGAGGAAGATGAGGTCTGCGATGAAGAGACAGATGCTCAGATGAAGATGAATACTGTTTCGGGTTCCTTGGATGGAGCGGCAGAACAGGAATGTCAGGATACAGAGAAATAAACAGACCAGAGACAGAACTAATCCCACACGTGTGATCAACACCAACCCAAATGCATCCTGGAGGAGAGGAAGTGAAAATAATCTCATTTAATTTCATCTAAAATCCAAATGAAAAATGTGAAATCTCAGTTTTGCATGTACCTGGACAGGATAGAGAGCCATGAGCACAGCGAAACTACTGAAATGAGACCAGTAACACACTGTATGAGTGCTGTTAGACCACGCCCTCTCACAGCCCTGCCCAGACCACGCCCCCTCAGCCTCATCCCAGTACACACAGGAGTAAGCCACGCCCCCAGACTCTGCCCTCTCCTTAAAAAGTGAGAAAAGAGTTTAGAAAATGAGGAACACGTGAACACCTGCATGAAAAGTTTGGTAATGGCAGATGGTTTCCTGCTGGTTTAAGAAGCTCATTAGTAGGGTTACTATAGTTAACTTAAACGAAAACCATGAATAAACATTTCAGTAACTTAAAATATAAACACAAACTTATTGTACTTCAGCTAGTTGCAAAGGTAACATTTTATTTAGAGTAGCTTGATGTTCTAAAATAACTAAAACTGAAATACAAATTAATAAAATAATTTCATTTATATTCTTTATATTATTAAAAACTTTAATAATATATCAGTGACACTAAATAAGACCGGTAGAGTCTCTACCAGCTACTTGCTGCTCATACAAGCTTCATGTGGTCAAGCTGGTTTTTGGAACAGCTTGTAAACCAGCTAGAATCCAGCTTAAACTGGATTTTCAAACAGGAAACACACATTTTCATGGTAGTTTTTCATTTGTAACTGTTGAACCATTAATAGTAACAGTCTCCAGTGAGATCTTGTGCTGGTCATGAGCTGATATGTCAGTATCTTCACCTCCACGTGTCTAAAGACGAGCGTCACTGGCTCTGACAGCTGTTTGGTTTCTGCATTACTGACGACGGCCGTCACCACTTTAGAGTTGAGTTGATAGGTGACGCTTCTCTCTTTATCATCTGATTTCTTGCTGCTCATCTTGTGGAGCAGATCACTGGAGGAGTCCAGATCTTTATAACTGACCAGAGCCGCAAACGCAAAACCTGTGAACAAGAGAACATTTACACCTCGTCATGAAAGTGCTGATGGTTTCATAAGTACATGTTTGTGCACGTGTGTATTTGTACCTGGATATGATTTCCCTACAACTGTTTCCCAGCTGGTGCTGAAGAGGGCGGAGTCTGTGTTCAGAGTGACACGCCCACTGGGCGGAGTCTGATTCCGTGTGACTGCAACCTCAGCAACTGTCAATCACATGATGATACAGAACAACTGCTTTCAGTCTTAAACAACAATTACAAATGAATGTGTGTAAATCTGTTTATAATAAAATCTATTTTTCACAACAGTATTTCCATTCAGTAATTAGAGTTTCTGCAGGTATTATGAATGTAATTTTAAGACTTTTTAAAGACATTTTTAAGAGCAAATAAAGAAAATCCAGTACAGACATATAAAGATTCCCAAATCAACATAGATTTACTTGAAAAGCAAAATGACATTAGATAAGAAAGTCTTGTTTCCTGAAAAACGGTTCAATTTATGATTAAAACAAGAACAAATATTTGTCAATGGTTCAAAAAATTCAACTTAATGCAAAAGTAAAACAAGTTTAATTCCCCATTGGCAGATATTTGTTCTTGTTTTAAACATAAACTCACTTCATTTAGTTAATTTCCTCAGAAAACGAGGCTTCGTATATTCATTTTGCATCTAAAGTAAAGTATTTGATTTAAGAATGTTTAGATATTAGAAAATATTTGCACTGATTTAAGACCCGTGGAACTAAGACTTTTAAAGACCTGCAGAAACGCTTGAACACAGTGTGTCTGAACTGTAATGTCAGTGGTTTCTCACAGGTGCTGTGCGTCTCCATCCTGGTCACAGGCTCTCTCAGCTGAGGTCCAATCAGACGCATGCTGTTCTCCACCACGCCCAGAAACTGATTAAGCATCTCACTATCAGCAATGTTTCCTTCAGACAGCAGCTCGTCAGTGGAAGTGAACAGATTCTGTGGAATAAATCAGAGATGTTCATTCAGCTACTGTGCGAGGGCAGAAATGACTACAGTATATCGTGCAATGTGTTTTTCACCTCCAGTAATTTCTCTCCAGTGAATTGTTCTCCACGTGAATCATTCAGAGACTCACAGCTGCTCTTCAACAGTGACATCAAATGCTTCAACTAGAAGACACATGGAAGTCTTTACACAACTGAATAAGGCTGCTCTGTGCCTGCTTAAATTTCTAAAGACACAGTGCATCATAAAAGTCAATAATGCCACCTTTGAGCAGCATTAAACAGTGTGCGTTAAGACACCTAAGTGCCACATCAGAAGCAGTTCTGTGCCACCTTTACCGTGTAAATTTGAATACAGTTTCTATTAATACAACATTCTCCTAATCTTTACTCACAATACAACTCTCTTTGAATATTAACATTCAGCAAATATCAACAACACAATCACAAAGAATGTTTTTCTAAGAGCATATTCTTTCAACATTACATGATGTACAACTAATAACTGAGAATTTTGTTCTCACAACGTTTTGTATTTATAATAAGATAATGCATATCAGATATTAATAATTTAAGAGCATTTGTTATTTTAAGAATATTTTATCTTTACATTTACATCACTTAAAAAATGTGGCGATGTTTCCTGGGCATATACTACTACTACTAATAATAATCATAAAGAGAAGTCCATATTCTATACCTTCTCTGGTGTGTGGTCTGCATCAGACTCAAGTTTAAACTGATCACAGTCCATTTCTGTGCACAACAACAAGAAAGACCAACAAAGCAAACAGACTGCACTGATTAACTTCTGTAAAATTCTCATTAGCTGCCACATGATAAACAGAACAATATATATATATATATATATATCAGTGCATTTAAAATGATGCAAATAATAGTTTGCCCCACTGTTGTAATTCTCACCGATGCATTTTGACTGGTTGTTGCCATAGTTACTGTAACCCTGGTGGCATTTGCAGCTGTAGCCGCCTGGATGATTGAAGCAGTCAGCGTTTGTGCCACAAACATCTGGATCATCTTTACACTCATCAATGTCTGTGAGAGAGAGAAGATGGGAAACAGTTTCTGTTATTGTCATTTTAACACAGTTGCACATAATTAGACACACACTGTACATACAGCTGATTTGATGTGATGTTGATGTTGGCATCAGTGCTGCATCAGCATTATACAGTCCAAACTGGTAGATTTTGTTTAACATGTGTCAAATTAAACTGATAGGCCAGAAAAACAAAAGGTACCTTCACATTCTGCTTCAGAGTCAGCTGAGGTCTGAAACTCCATATCACCAGATCCAGAAAATTCATTCTGGGGACACTTGTTTATTTCTGAGCAGAGGGTGAAGATAGCAGCTGGTGTGAATTATTGTTTTAGTTCAAGCTATATAATTATAAATTAAGCCAGACTGTGTACTGTAATAAGATCAAATGCTTTTGCAATGTTTTGTAATTCCTTTTGAATCAAAGTTCATGCTAAATGACTAATTAAATGCCTCATACCTTCACACGGGATGCTCTCTTTGAATCCTTCATCACAGCTGCAGTAGTAACTTCCAGGTGTATTTACACACTGAGTGTGACCACCACACACACTCGGAAAAATCGCACACTCATCCACATCTGTAAGAGAGATGGACACATGAGGGGAATCCAGAAGGAAACATGCATTTTAAATTAGTAATGACTAGCTCTTTTAGACCACAAAAGGACAAACTTTCACTTTTGCACTATTCAATTAAACCACAAGCTCATAATTACCAACACATTTGTTTTTAACAAGTTTAAATCCAATGGCACAACCACTGCATGACGGTAGAAAGAGACCTGGGAAGAGACAGAAAAAATAGAGCTATATTGAAATCATATAAATATAAATATAAATATAAATATAAATATAAAGCATATTATGTTTTTCTTTTTCTTTTTCAGCTTTCTAGCATGGAAGCAACGCAATGGAAATTGGGTTAAAATGAAACAAACTCTGTAAGGTAAACAACTTTACAATATAAATGTGGCTTTATCATTTATTTTCACATATATATGAAATATTATAAATGTATTTATTTGATTTGAACTGTTAGCGCCCACACCACACATAAGGTGGGAAAACACATCTGGAAATATTATTTGTGGCAGTGACATTTAAAAAAAAATACTAAAAAGTAAATCCTAAAAATCCATTTATCCATCCAACTACTTACATGAAAGATTTAACTGGAAGAGCATTTGATGTGGGTTCTGAGTAAGATATTGAAAATTTATAATATTTATTCTTCCAGAGTGAACGTTAATATAAATTGTGGCTTGTATTTCAAAAGTGGCTTCATTCCAAACATATGTCATTACACTGTGATCTCAATTTAAGTAGGAATATTGCTGAAGGATAAATACCTTGGGGCTGCTCGATTATGGCAAAAATCATAATCATGATTATTTTGGTCAATACTGTAATCACGATTATTTAACACGATTATGAGTGGGCCATATGACCAAAACTTTATATGAGTGATTTATTTAAAGATTTTGTTATATATTAAATATATATATTTTTTGTAAATAAGGTTGCTATGACATCTACATTTTATAGACCAGAGAAATTTCACAATTCTCAATCCCACAGCAGATTAGGGTGACTGATATTAGTAACAAACAAAAAAGTCCTCAAAAGTACTGAAAATAATTAAACTGTCAGTAATTAAAAAAGCAAAGGACAAATCCAAAACATACAAAGGAAACAAACTGTGCTTCACTGATAACGGCCATTCAATCGAGTGATATCATGTAGCTCCGGATTTTGTATCTGAAGGTTAGGCGAGGAGCTCCTCGCTTGTTCTTGTCACTGACTTCTGAGTGATAGATGGCGTAGATGTGGGCTAGTTCATTCTCTTCCATGCGAAGACAATGGCCCACGAGCTCCAGCTGTCGCTTGCGGATGGTCACGCTAACTGGACATTGTTTAGTCAGTCTGTAGAGTTCCTCGTTTGTCATATGGGCATCTGCTTGTCTAATTCCCAGCATGGTTCGGTAGCACTTTCTCGCAAACACATCCAGTTCTTCCTCTAGAGCTTTTGTTAGAACCCATGTCTCACAGCTCTAAAGCAACACAGATAGGGACGTTCCATTAAAGAGCCGAGTCCTGAAATCTATCGTTGGCTTGGGTGGTGGAGCGGTGAACAGCTTATTTAACTTGGTAAAGGCCACCCATGCAAGAGAGATACGATTTTTGACATCTTTCTCCGTTGATATGATGTAGGATCCAAGATACTTGAATTCGTCAACGATTTCAACGTCCTTTCCATTGATTAGTAGATGATTAGTAATGTCCTCCGGTAACTGATATTTGAACTGCTTTCTCTCAACCTGCTCAACATTTTGAATTCATAATATATTACTCACACTGTGAGAATCACCATGTGAGAATGGTGTGATATCACTATGATCATCGCATGATCTCATGTGTTGACTGGGTAATTAGTTTGTTCAAATGTACAGTGATGTGTTTGGAATCGCACAGCATGATTTAACATTTTTTTTACATAGCCTGCCGATAGATGCTCCTTTCAAAGTAATCAGGGTAGAAGTGTTTGAATGTGGACAACAGAAATGGATTAAAACACCAGGTGTAAGCAAGAACACTTTTCTCCCATGTACTTGTGATCCAATCAACCAAAATGCATCATAATGTCAAGTGTAAACAGACCCCTACAGAAGTTAGACCTGGGTTTACATCACCCTCCAATATTTTACAGCATGAAAATATTGATGAATATTGATGAAACAGAGCTTTGTTGAAACTCTGAATGAATTGAACCAACTCCTTCATTTTTTTATTAAAGTGTAATGTATTAAATATAATCTTTAGGATAATTTAATACAAATATGGTTGGGCAAATTCAAAACAATAGCAGTGACTCACTTCAGTGCTTAACAAAGCAACAAAGAATGGCAGCTTGCTGCAACCTACTGGCACATATTGCCCTCTGTTGGAAAATGTACACACACACACACACACACACACACACACACACACACACACACACACACACACACACACACACACACACAC
>JAUZSZ010000075.1:31909742-31921052 GCA_034780575.1 Labeobarbus marequensis | reverse complement strand
CTATTCATCTGTGAATCCTGAAAAATAACATGCATCACAGTTTCCACAAAAATAGTGGGCAGCACAACTGTTTTCAACATTGATAATAATCAGAAATGTTTCTTGAGCATTTTAGGGTTTTACTGCACTTTTGAGCAAATAAATTGGTGAGCAGAAGAGAAACATGAAAAATCTAATTGACCCCAAGCTTTTGAATGCTACTGAATTTTTATTGATTGCATTTCAGTGAACACATGGCAGTCAAAAACTGATAGTAATTAAATGAACCAGGACTGAAGCTGTGTGTCTGTCTGTGTGTGTGTGTGTGTGTGTGTGTGTGTGTGTGTGTGTGTGTGTGTGTGTTAGTTTCAGTCTGGTGGTGATGCTCGTTACGGTCCCGTCATATCCGCTCAAGAAGCTCAAGCTCAAGCCATCTTACAGCACACTAAGGTCAGACTCTACTCTAACTCTACTCTCACTGTCCTGAAGATGAATTTAGGGGCATAAAATCAGGATTTTAACACACAGTCCAATTATGACAACACATGAAGTTTTCATCACTCTCAGTGCTGATGTTTGTGTCTCAGCTCTCTCTGAAAGGCCCGCCGGGACCGTTAGGACTGACCGGACGCCCCGGACCTCTGGTGAGCGTGTTTCCACCAGCAGAACCTGTTATTTCAACATTACAATGACAAAAAAAAATTAGTATTTCATACAGTGTGTGTATGTATTTTGGTGACAATTTTGTACCTAGAAGTGACATAAGCCTGATATAAAAATGTAAAAATGCAGAAGGTTTAGTGTTATGGTTAGGGTTGTAGTATTTATAACTGGCTGGATATGAAAACAGCAGATGTCTATGAACTGACTCCATCTAGATGTGTAAGCGTGTGTGTGGCGCCCTCTACTGCTCCTGTGTGTTTGTGCTCTGTGTTCACTGAGGCTCTGGAAGAAGAGCTGCATTTCATCTGGCTTCATCATTTAGCTTTACCTTCACCTGGATAGTTACACAAACAAATGAGCAAAAATCAAGACCAAATCAACAGAGGAGCAGCAGATTGAACTCAAACCAACAGACTGAGAGTTCACTTTCAGTTTAATGTGCTTCGTTTGTTCTGAATGACTTTGTGAGTGAAGAAGTGTGTGTTTGTGTTTGTCAGGGATCTCCGGGTCCGCGGGGTCTGAAGGGCGATCATGGCTTCACAGGACCTCCGGTACAAGAGGAGATGCTCGTCTGATCATCTCAAATACACACACACCAGTCAGAACAATTAAGATTTATAATGTTTTGAAAGAAGTCACCAAGTGCAAAAAAATACAGTGCAAATATTACTACAATGTAAAAGAGCTGTTTTCTATGTGAATATCTGTTAAAATATTATTTATTTCTGTGATCAAAGCTGAATTTTCAGAATCATTTCTCCAGTCTTCAGTGCCACACAATCCTTCAGAAATCATTCTAATATGCTGATCTCCTGCTAAAGAAACATTTCTGATTATTATTGTCTGTGTTTAGGGTCCTCGTGGGCTGCCGGGGGCTCCAGGATTCAATGGTAAACCAGGCAAGAGGGTGAGTTTCATCTAAACACAACAAACACCACCAGACACCTGCGTGAACACCTGAAACACACTTGTGTATGTGTGTGTGTGTGTGTGTGTGTGTTCAGGGTCGTGGTGGGATCGACGGAGCCAGAGGTGAACCAGGAGAGACTGGAACTAAAGTAAGTTATTCTGTCATTAGTGACACTTTATTTCACAGATCAAACATCATGCATACGAGGACACGCTGTCCCTCATAATGAACCTCCATCAGTTCAATAGGACATGTTAGAGGAGTTCAGTGTGTTGATGAAGATGAGGGGATGAAGGCACAGTCTATGATCTCATTGGTCTGGTTTCATATGTCTGCTGTGTTTATTCTTTGGTATTTTGTACACGCAGTAAAATGTTTCTCTGCTGAAGTCGTGTAAAATGCTGTTATTAGAAGATGAAGTTCTTGTCTAACACAAATGAAGAGCTGTTGAGCGTGTGGTTGATGACTGTGTCTCTCCTGAGGTGATTTCTGTCTCTGTGTGTGCTGTTATCAGGGTGACAGAGGGTTTGACGGGTTACCGGGTCTGCCTGGAAACAAGGGTCACCAGGTAACACACTTTCCTTTAACACTCATTAACCCCAGTGTGACTGAATGCTCCTAAGATCAGACATATTCATCTGTGTGTGTGTGTGTGTGTGTGTGTGTGCAGGGAGATCAAGGGAAGAAGGGCCCAGTCGGTCCTCCAGGAGGTCCTGGAGAAAAAGTCAGTGAACATTTCTTCCATATTCTTCTGTAAATTCTGTCTGTCTTTGATCAGGTTGACAGTGAATGTTTGTTTGTTTCCCAGGGTTCAGATGGTCAGCCGGGGCCCAGAGGTCAGCCAGGAGAGCCTGTATGTGTTCACTCCTGTAGTCACCTGTAGTATGAAGTATTGATCATCATCTTCATTGATCCACTGACGTGTGTGTCAGGGACTGATTGTGTGTTAACAGATATTCCTCAGTGATGAGTGTGTGTGTGTGTGTGTGTTAGGGTCTAGCAGGGTTGACGGGTCAGAGAGGTCTTCCTGGTCCTCCAGGACAGCAGGTGAGTGGATAAACTTGTTATTGTACTGGGTCTTGTTATTGTATTCATATGATACGACTGACCTCCTCAGAATACAGGAGGTCACATCAAAGCATTATATGGATTGTATGTGTGTGTGTGTTTGGCAGGGTATTCGTGGGGTTGATGGAGTTCAGGGCTCAAAGGGAAACATGGTGAGTACTGCTGATCTGAGATGTCTTAAAGGGGTCATGAACTGAGAAACCAAAACATATAAGAGGTCATAGTGCTATAAAAACATCCTGTAAGTTTCAGAACTCAAAACTTTCTTGTTAGTCTAAAAACAGCTTATATTAAAGCCAGTCTGCCAAAACGACAGCTTGTGGAATGTTCTACTGTGATGTAATAGTGTGGATAAGCACCGCCTCCACAGACAATGATCAACGCCTGCTTCTACATCACTGCCTGTTTAGCCCCGCCTGCCGATTATACATCGCTGTCTGTTTAGCCTCGCCCACTGATGTAGTGTTTATGAGAGAGGCGAACATGCCGGTCTACTCACAAACCAAACGATAAAGATGCTCTGAAGACAACACTGTTCAGTGACAAACTGTGGAAAAACATTGCATTGCCTTCCTTCTGATACCAAAGTTAGGAAAGAGTGAATTAACTTTTAACTTTTAATTTTGATGAAGATCCACACTGCGTCAGTAAGAACTCGGTCCTTTTCTCGTCTTCACACAGGGCCCGCCTGGAGAACCTGGAGCTCCAGGACAGCAGGGGAACCCGGGATTCCAGGTACACACACTCACAGATATAGTCTCTCTCTCTCACACACACACACTCCTGACACTCTTTCTTCTGTTCTGCAGGGTTTTCCTGGACCTCAGGGACTAGTCGGATTACCAGGAGAAAAGGTGCCACTCTCTCCATTACTATAAATCACATACTAATATTGACTCCAGTGAGCAGGTTTTTTTGGACAAACTTCCAGAAAATATGACAGATGAACCCTCTCCAAACAGTTTCTTGTCTGAAAGATCTCCAGGTGGAGCAGACTTTAACAGGTGTCTTTCTCTGGCTCAGGGTCCTCAGGGGAAGAAGGGAATGAAGGGCTTACCTGGTGTCGACGGCCCACCGGTGAGTGTTGAACACATGCTGTTGTTGATCTGTGCTGCCCCCTGCTGTTCCTCATGATGCCACTGCACACAGGGTCATCCAGGACGAGAGGGGTCGCCTGGAGAGAAAGGCCTGCCGGTGAGATACACAAACGAGTGTGTGGTGCCATCTTATTAGTGTCCTTGTTTTAATATCACTGATTGCTATTGTGTGTGCTTCCTGAAGGGTGCAGCAGGTGTTCAGGGGCCCGTGGGATATCCTGGACCCAGAGGAGTCAAAGTACTGATCTCTCTCTATCACACCTTAGTGTGTGTGTGTGTGTGTGTGTGTGTGTGTGTGTGTGTGTGCGTGTGTGTTTTATTGATTGTATGCATGTGTGTGTGTGTGTGTGTGTGTGTGTGTGTGTGTGTTTTAGGGTGCTGATGGGCTCAGAGGACTGAAGGGCAGTAAAGGAGAGAAGGTGAGACCTACTCAACCAATTTCAGTTACAGATATTATAACCTACTTCTAGTCATTGTGAGACATCATAACATCTCCAACATCATGTCCATATATCATAACATCTTCAGTTTTCAGACATTGCCAACATCACCACATCTCCAATGTACAGATATCAAAACCTACCTAGACTTCAGCACATCTTCATATATCACACTTCCTTGGACTCCACCAGATCTTCAGATATCACATCTCCAGACATCATGAGACATCATAATATCTGCAACGATCACCACATGTCCAGATATCATAACATCTTCAGACACCAGCAGATCTTTAGATATCACAATTCCAGGCATCATGGAACCCTAACATTAGTGCACCTGCAGCTATTACCAGATTACATAACATGCCTAGTCACCAGCACATCTTCTGATATCTAAAACACTGTGAGATCATCAAATCTGCAAGAATCATCTCCAGACTTCATCACATCTTCATATATTACATTTCCAGACATTTTGAGACATCATAACATCATCACATGTCTAGATGTGATTAGTTGTGCAGATGTTTTTCAGAGGTTTCTGAAGCATATGAATTGAGCACTCATGCCTTTCATCGTGCTGATTGATTGTCATGTGTGTTGTGTTCAGGGTGAAGATGGTTTCCCAGGAGCCAAAGGAGAAATGGGAGCTAAAGGAGACACTGTAATAACATGCAGACACAAATAACACAAACACATTAATGAAACACACAAACTCAACCACAGATGCACTAAAACATGCTGTTAACCCCCTCTGTATCTGTCAGGGAGACTCGGGTGCTCCAGGGATGCGCGGTGAGGACGGTCCTGAGGGGCCCAAAGGGCAGAGTGGTTCCTTGGGTGAATCTGGACCCGCAGGCATCGCTGGAGAAAAGGTGAACTAGTCTGCCACAGCATCATCAGTAATAATCAGTAGAAAATATTTGATCATATCAAACACCCTTTTTGCACACACGTTTTCTTTTTTTCCACATCTTTTCTGTCTCCTCCTGATTGTATCCCTCTTGTCCCTCTCTTCTTAGGGAAAGCTGGGTGTTCCAGGTTTGCCAGGTTACCCAGGCCGTCAGGGTCTGAAGGTGAGAGCAACACGAGCAGATGATGAATGGATGAATGTTTCAGTTGTATGAGAGAATAACTGCTGGTCTTGTGGTGGTTTCCTCTCAGGGTACTGATGGTTTTCCAGGTCCTGTCGGCGTTCCAGGAGAAAAGGGGAAGAAGGTCTCTGAAAACATGATTCCACAACTCAAAAGAGACAAACTGTCATAAAGACACATAAAAGCACAAATATAAGTATATACATGTGCACTCATGTGATTATAATGTGTTTCTCAGGGTCCGCCGGGTCCTGCAGGGGCCGCTGGTCAGAGGGGACCCAATGTGAGTGTCTCTGTCCACACTAATGATTGTCAGTATCCTACATGAGTCACATCCAACATCATTAATGTGTGTATGTGTGTTGTCAGGGTGCTCGTGGAGGCAGGGGTGCAAGAGGACCTACTGGGAAATCAGGAGACAAGGTCAGAGATCATATCAGCCCTTCAACACATAAACAAACAAACAATGAATGAGCTGAAGTGTCTGTATTACATCAGCGGTGCTGAAGTCATTCATTACGATAATGAGTCTGTTCTTATGAAAATAACTGTAAAGAGCCAAACTGTCTCTGTTCTAGGGGTCTTCAGGACATGATGGCCCTCCAGGGCCCACAGGAGAGAGAGTAAGAGAACATACACTCACGTATAGAGAGGCTTTTAAGATTCATACATATTTTGAGACTAATCAAGTAATTTGATCAAGTGATTTAATGTTGTTAGTTTTGTGATTAATGCACATGTTCATATACTGCAGGGACCACAAGGCCCTCAGGGACGTGTAGGTGAGGTGGGACCCAAGGGACCCAATGTGAGTGACCCTCGTCTTCACCTCATATAATAAGACAACATATATGGGAATATTCTGGTGTCTTTCTCAACACGCTTCTGTGTGCAGGGGCCTGCTGGGAAGGACGGCCTGCCGGGTCATCCAGGCCAGCGGGGGGAGCCGGTGAGTCTGGGAACATCTACACACAGGCTTGCAGAAACTACAGAACGTGGTTGTGATGCTGAATGATTTAACGTTTTAACACTAAATGCTAAACAAAAATCAGCAATGCATTAAAATATTAATGAAAATATACAATACATATTGATACAAAAATATGTGTTTTAATTTGCTTCCATTTACTGAGTATTGAGCCTGTGTGATGTTATGTTTGTGGAGTGTTTTGATGGCCTGTTGTTCACCTGGTGTTTGATGGCTTGATTCCTGAAAGGGTTTCCAAGGCAAGACGGGTCCTCCAGGACCAGCTGGTGTCGTTGGGCCGCAGGTGAGCTCATCGCTCCAGGAATCAGTCTTATTGACTTGGTGGATCCAGTATCTTTGAAGTTTTATCACTTTTTTTAGTTCAAGCTAAACACTGCTGTTGTTCTGACTGGTGGTGATTTGGTTGCAGGGTAATTCAGGAGAAACTGGACCGATGGGGGAAAGAGGACACCCGGGCACCGCAGGACCTGCTGGAGAGCAAGGTTTACCTGGAGCCGCTGGGAAGGAGGGTGCAAAGGTGGGAAAACCATCAGCATCAATAATAACGCTCTTTCCACTTCTAACTTCTTTCCTTATAATAACCCTAACCCTAACTTATAATATGTGTGTGTTTGGTCATCAGGGTGACCCTGGAGGTCCAGGTACTTCAGGAAAGAGCGGTCCAGCAGGTCTGAAAGGTTTCCGTGGAAGTCGTGGAGCGCCGGGTGCCATGGTAATTTATAGAATACTGTATCCAGCTGATTTAAGACGCTGCCAGTGATTCTCTAGGTTGTTAAATGTTCTCTGTCGGGCTTCCTGATTGGCCAGTGTTGTCATGTGACCTGTGTTCTCTTGTGTAGGGGCCAGTTGGATTAAAGGGAGGGGCGGGGCCGATCGGGCCCTCTGGACCTTCTGTATGTAATCTCTTTCAGTAATCTCACAAAACCACATGAAGTATATATAATTTTTATATTGTTTTATTTTCAATCTTGAGGCGAAATTATTACCTAGAAAATTACTTGATGAGATTTTTCACACTCTGTTATATGTATGTGAAAGTACATTAACATATTATGTCACAAATATATCTGTTTCTTCCCAGGGGCCCACAGGTGAACGGGGCCCCCCTGGACTGGCTGGTGCCATTGGTCAGCCTGGTCGAACTGGAACCATCGGTGGGCCTGGACCAATGGGAGAGAAGGGAGAGCCAGTAAGACACGCCCCCACATGTGAAGATAAATGATTGACCAGTGAATGACCAGTGTGTGTGTGTAACTGTGTGTTTGTGTGTTCAGGGAGATAAGGGTCTGATCGGACCCGCAGGACAGGATGGTGACCAGGGGCCCGTGGGATTACCAGGAGCCGCTGGCCCTCCAGGACCCCCAGGAGAGGATGGAGACAAGGTGATGAGGGCATATGTTCATCTGTGATTGGTAGTGATGCTGTTTGTCAACTATAATAGACTTTTTGACCTAAACAACAACTAAAAACAGCCCAGAACACTCTGGTAACCAAACAGAAGTGCTAATAACCACTCAGAAACCGCATATTAACTCCCTAGAAACAGCCTAATAATAGCATCACTCACAATTTTATAACGAAAATGACAAAATCTGTTTATTTCTTGATAGTTAAAGTCCTCTGTGCGTTTGTGATTGTTAGGGAGAAACAGGGGCTCCAGGGCAGAAAGGCAGCAAAGGAGACAAAGGAGAATCAGTGAGTGACTGAAATAAAACACATATCACTCTCACACCTCACAGTGTTACCAATGATTTAAATCTGCTCTCAGGGGCCTCCAGGACCAGCCGGCACTCAGGGGCCAGAGGGGCAGCCGGGAGCACCGGTGAGTGTTTGAGGAGAAATGGCATTTTCATGTTCTCACTGTGTTCAGAGATTGTGTGTGTGTGATTGAGTGTGTGTGTGTCAGGGTGTAGACGGTGAGCCCGGTCCTCCAGGACAGCAGGGCATGTATGGACAGAAGGGAGATGAGGGCCTCAGAGGATTCAAGGGCTCCAGGGGCCCTGGGGGGCTACAGGTACGTGATCCTCTATTTCAATGAAAAATCATGAGCTGCTGATGTCAGTGTGACAGAGGCCCGTCATATAATGGAGATACGCACGTGTGTGTGTGTGTGTGTAGGGGATGCCCGGTACTCCAGGAGAAAAAGGAGAGAGCGGGAACTCTGGTCTACTGGTGAGCTCATCAATTCATCTGTCATTCATGATCATGCCTATTGATCTCTATGTAAATTCAATGTGTGTGGTGTGTGTTTGTGTGTTTTCAGGGTCCTCCCGGTCAGTTTGGGCCCAGAGGAGCTCAGGGACCCTCTGGTGGACAGGTAAACACACCCTCCCCCATAATTTTCTAAACTAGTTCTAAAATATGTTTTGCTTTGTTTTTTTTTCATTTCATTTTTCATTTCATTTTCTAAAACATATTTGTTTTTAAGGGTCCTCCTGGCCGTCCTGGAGTACGTGGTCAGCCCGGTGGAGTCGGTGAGAAGGTAAGTCATCCAGATGTTCCTGCTGGTGATCACATGATCTGGTGAAACACACACATCATGTTATATATGATTTTAAATGACAGGGTGAAGATGGAGAAGCTGGTGATCCTGGACCTGTTGGTGTTCCTGGCAGTGCAGTGAGTCCATCTCTCCTTCTCTGATCTTTATTCCACAGCAACACCTCCTTTATTACCACAGCAACACTTGATACTTCTGTGTTTTTGTGTGTGTGTTTTCAGGGTGAGAAAGGTGAGCAGGGTGAGAAAGGAGACACAGGACCACCTGGAGCTGCAGGTTCACCGGGATCCAGAGGAACATCTGGGGAAGACGGAGCGAAGGGGAACGCGGTCAGTATGTGTGTGTGTGTGTGTGTGTGTGTGTGAGACCTCAGTGTGATTATCTAGTGTGTTAGCTGACGTATTCTCTCTCTGTCTCACTCTACAGGGTCCTATTGGTTTTCCTGGAGATATGGGCGCTCCTGGAGAGCCAGGTGTTAACGTGAGTATCTTCACTGATGTCAGTCAAAGACGCTTTGTTAAGAGACGTGCTGATGGTGAAAGATCTTGTCTGTTCTCTCAGGGGATCGACGGGAGTCCTGGATCTAAAGGAGATAATGGCGATCCAGGCAAATCGGTGAGTCTCTCTTATGCTTACGTCATTCATGTAAGCTCATGTTCTTCTGTGTGAGGCTCCTGATGGCTCTGGATCTGAGTAGGGCAGTGAGAGTGTTATGGCATGTGTAGAGGCAGGTGTATTTGAGACATCAGTGGTGTTAAGATGATGATTTCTCATCATGTTTCGACCCTCTCCTTCTCCTTACTCTGGTGATTAGGGCCCTCCAGGACCCTCTGGAGAACTAGGACCACCAGGAAGACCAGGACGCAGGGTGAGTGTGTGTTTGTGAGGAATCAGGTTAAGTACTATATGACTCAACTTTCTTTGTGTACGTGTTGAGCTCCTATCTGCTTTTGTCTCTCCGGGTTTGTGCTTAGGGTCACTTGGGTCCTCCTGGAAAAGAGGGGCGGCCGGGGCTGAAGGGCAACAAGGTGAGACATTCAGTAGACGATAAATCAATGAGTCTTTATTCATTTTCTGTCACGCTGGATGAGTTATGTTGCGACATGAGTGCAGCATCATAGGAGCGAAAGCTCAGTTCCAGCAAACTCCTGAATGAGATTTGAAAGGATGTCCTAGATTACTAATCGTCGGTTGTCCTTCTAATTCATTATGCTGCCACTGGGTCTATGTTCAGGGAGCTCCAGGATATGAAGGCATCATGGGAAAGACAGGGCCGGTGGGCGGTCAGGGGAACCCAGGGAAAGCAGGACTTCAGGGGCTTCCAGGAATCCCTGGACCAGCGGTGAGTGCCGTTCCTCTTATTGTTGATGCTTTTTCTCTGCTCAAACCCACGTGAGTCTGCTCAACAGTAACATGAGGACCATATAATGTAGAATCTGAACAAATGAACAAGAGCCTTGGACATGTGAGTTTACTTTCAGCCTTATCGTCTATTAAAATCTTTAAAGTCGGCGTGAAATAGAAACTGCACCAGTTTCTTCTCTAGTCATTAAGTTCTTTTAAACTCTGTCCCTACAAACCTACCAACATACAGTCAAACCAAAATGTATTCAGACACCTTCAACATTTCTTACATTATTACAGTTTACTCGCTATAGTTTAGAAAATAATAAAATATGACGAGAAGTCAGAGTTAAACTGTGTCAGATCAAACTGATCTTGATAATGTCAGATAACTTTGATAGAAAGGTGTGTAATTCAGTTGAATAGCTGTCAGATGTTAAATTTAAGAACACAGTTAGATAAAACCAATTCAGCTCAACCAATCACCAAGCAATGCTTCATTGTGTTCAGTCTGTGGTGAAAAAGATCACATTAGCAATTAAAGAAAAACACTTCAGCAAAACATGCTCAGGTCGAAGTGTCTGGGTCATTTTTGGTCCCAAATTTTACTGGTAGTTCACTGTATGAAGAGTTTTTGGGTATAATATGTCACAGTTCACTTTATTTTGCTCTCCTCACTTACAGAAATCAACTATAGTGTCCTGCACCCACTAGTAAAAAAATATCAAAAATGATATCTGGTTTCTGAATAATGTGTTTTGACTGTGTATAATGTTATACATTCACAGTGCCAAAATCTGAAACACATTTCCTTTTATCCAGAAAGTTAGAGACCGAATGCATTCATTTCTTGTCCATGTATATGTTTTCCTGTCCCTGACAGAGTTCATTAAATATGCATCAACTGTGTTTTCAAACATGTTTTATTATAAATATTATTTCACAAGACACAATTCATGAGGTCATCATCACAATCATAATGCTGTAATGCAGACGGCAGTGTTGACCGTATCTGATAACTCAACATACATCTCGAGAAGCGTCTGAGCACAGCACACTTACAGTTTCTGTCTTTTACCAGCAGTCTGCTACTCTCAGATCCTTCACAGGAACGCCGCTCTTATTTGTTGATCCTCTCCCCAAAAACCTGTGGAAATGTCCCAGTTAAGGTTGCAAACCTCCCTGACAGTGTTCTTTTTTAAAGGCACTCATAATAACACGTTC